>CM032449.1:164890379-164907879 GCA_019049505.1 Pachyrhynchus sulphureomaculatus | reverse complement strand
AAAAATCTAAATATTAAAAAATAATTTAAAGGCTGACTTGGATAGAAGAGTCATCTTACCTTGGTTTGCGTTCGGAAGGTTACAATCTACATTTAAATTAGACATCCCAATTACATTAAAAGCCAGAGTATTCGACCAATATGTACTGCTGGTTTTAACATATGGTACTGAAACGTGAGCTTCAAATAAAAGTATAATAATAAACTCCAGGCCAAAGGACAAAGGAGAGGAGAATGCTAAATATTAGACTCCAAGATCGTATTCCTAACATCGAGATAAGAAGAAGATCAAAGGTAACAGATGTAATACAACAATATGTATATTAAGGTGGAATTGGGCGGGGCTATCGCAAGGATGAATCATAACAGATGGACTCGCCGTATAGTTGAATGGAGGTCTAGAGAACACAAAAGATGCAGAGGTAGACTACAGACAAGATGGACGGACGCCAGACAATATAAAAAGATTCGCAGGACACGATTAGATGCGAACAGCAAACAACAAAACTCCTTGGAGGCAATTTGAGGAGGCTTACATCCGACTATGGATGGAATACGCTAATGATGATGATGATAATGATGATTTATATATATATATATATATATATATATATATATATATATATATATATAATTGATCGAGAATGTTACTTTTACAAAACGTTTAATTTATTTAAGAGAACCCAAAAGTTATTTATGAGATTTATGAATTTTGCATTCCTCGTTTTTCCAGCAGACTAATTAACTGCACCTATTTTACAAAACAACCAAACAGTTTTCCATTTTTGGAGTTTACATTTTTATCCCATTGACCCTCTTTAAAAACACAAAAGCAATTTTGTGGAAATTGCTTGTCGAAAAAATGTATGTTTTGTTGTAGCCAGTAATGTTTCTATGTAAATTTTTTTGACGAATGTTGTACAAGTATAAGCGATTATTTATTTTGTAAATTTGAATTTTTCGACCATTCTACGAGACATATTTATAGGTTAAGATTTTGTATATTTAAAGCATTTATGAAAATTGTAAATGATTCGCGAATCTAAAACTAATTGGAAAAGTTTTAGAAAAAATGCTGATGAGGTTACCCAGCAACATACTCTTGTAGTGTTGCCAAAATAATTTTGAACCGTTGTAGGACCGGCAGTTGAATATTGCATTGAAATGATATTTTATTATGGAAATGAATCTAAGTTAATTGTTGATTGACTGTTTGATGACATTGAGTTACAGATTCCGTATTAGGGCGGTAAAAAAAGCATTTGAAAATGCACAGTGTACTGATAGATAGATGATTTTATTCTCTCTGGAGTATCACCAGGAGTATTCTCCTGAGTTTTAAACCCCCGAATTTTCAAAACGCGTTTTTTTGAGCTGAAAATGCGAATAACTCCGGTTATATATGTTGGATAGAGACAAAAAACCAAAAACCAAACTCTTCGTAATGAAATTTCCAACAAATCTTCGTTAGTTTTAAGTCGCTCAAATATGTACACAAAACTGCTGTATCTAAACTATGTCTATCTCATCATTATTTTGACCTTTTTTTACTGCACTACATAGAATGTTGTTTCAAACCGGTACAATGATTGTAAACAATTAATTTAATATAGTACGTACAATATAGTAATATGTAGAACCTATGCATTGAATGGGAACTATTTTTCTAATGATATAAAAATACGAAAAAAAAAACCTACAACTTATTAAACTTATTTTACTATTATTTAAATACTAAATATAAATATAAAATACATAAATATTCCTTTTATGCTATTGTGATCAAATTGGGGCAAATGAGTCTTTAAAAAGTTTCCACATATATTTTTTTTTTTTTTTATGACTTGCTGCAAGTGAAATCAAAAAGGTTCTTTTCTTGATTAGACTCGGTGGGAGCAAACTGAAGTGATTTTCTAAAGTTTCTCCGAGAGTTGCACGAAGAATTCTCAGGGATCTTTACTCGCCAGAATTAGACTACGGAATGTACCAAATGGAGTGCAAGTCGACTATTTATATTTAAGTGGTGTTCACTGAAATTTGTCCCATAGTAATAATTGTTTTCTGTATTTGATGCGGACCGTAACTTAAACCTCTACATACGTTGATACAGTGTGATGTGTATTCCGCAAACTTTTTTTATAGACATTGGGAACTAAAGCAAGAACTTTGGTTTCTTTTACAGTGATGGTATACCCTGTACAAGAAGCTAACAGTAAAATTTCGTTCTATTTGTTACATCTTTTATCTTCCTTAAATCTAGTTGGAGATTGATCTCCCAGTGTCTTTTACATCCATCAGGCAGCACAAACTGGATATTTTATAGAAAACTGCAGTGTGTAAAGAAATTGAAATGACGTCCCTCATTGCCCGGTTTCTCTTATGTGTTGGCTATTTTGTGATCACTGATGGATTCCTATTACTACCTTTTAAGGGAACTGGGCTTGTAACATGGTTAAAAAAACTTCGAATATCGTACATGCAATGTTCGTTAATTTTTAGATAAGTGGTGAGTTTTTACTTTGTCATAAAACAGGAAGTCCGTCCATATGATTAAGCTGTAAATGCTAATGAACCGGTATCTTATTATTTTTAAAAAAGATTATGCTATGGTTAACATTTACCATATATACCTATTACTATGAAATCGCTCTCTATAAACCGAAGACACTGTTGCTTTTTCTGTATACTAGTATATCTAGAAAGGAAAACTATAGGCGTTTTAGGATTTTCGATTGATAGAAATCTAACTGATGCCAATCAGCTCACTCTCTCACATTTCTTAAAAACTATCTATCATTAATTCATTAGTATTTAGGGCTGTATGTTGAAAGTATTGGATAACACACTCACGGCATTAGACGTTCGTTTAACTGTTAAAAAACAGATAAAATAGTAATGAGAACCAACTAAAAGATATACCAGTTTTATCTTGTCTTCACTGTACAAACAAAATAGCCAAAAGAACCAACATTGATTGGAAGGTTTGTGTTTTTATATATCCCAATAACTGTATAAGATTGCTTATAATCTGACTATATCAATGATATTCTCGTGCCATGAGGTCTTTACCGTCGAATTAATGGCACAGTTTTAATTTTTTTTCTTTTTATATTACATTACTCTTTGCGAAGGCTTACATCTTTATAACACGAAAATGAGGAAAAATGGAAAAATATAGGAACGTGCCTTAAAAGAATCAATAATTTCAATAAATATACCTGTTAAAGTAACATCAGAAATTATTTTAAGGATCTCATTAACAACTTCAAATAATTTTAAAATTTAATAACTTTTATACGCTACATTTGACAGACTGAATTATTTTATTGAGTAGTATAAGCTATCAAATTAATATATAAAAGATAAAATTTAAACGTTTTTTGCTTTTCAATGTTTCAATATGCTTATTTCAGAGTAATTAATGTACGTTAAGGCTTTGTCTGGAGCAGTGATTCCCAAAGTGGTTCAGGTGGACCCCCAGGGGTCCACGGGAGACTCGACTGGGGTCTACGTTGGCGTGAAAAAAAAATGGGGGTTCACAAGTTGTAAGTGGGGGTCCACGAAAATTTATCTGGTTTCGATAGTAAAGACAAAAAATGTTGGCTTGGCTTTACCTATCAATGTAGGCAGATAATATACTACTCAAAAAAATTAAGGGAGCAAAACAAAATTCCAAATTTTTCGGTGATTTTTGACAGCCTGTATTTCGGTGAAAAGTGGTCGTATTGAGACTTTAAAAAAAAGCATTTTGAAGCTTTAAGATTCTAATTTTCAGATTTTTTGGCTAAAATTTTTTAGGAGATACGGTTCTCATACAATCCTAACAGATAGCGCCAAAAAATAATATTGCAAATATTTTGCTTTTTTTTGGTCCACCTGCTTGAAAAAAATTTTTTCAGTTAGACCGGCATATGGATCAGATAGCCTGTTTATTTAGCATTAATTTCCTTGTTTTAAAACCTCCCTTAATTTTTTCGAGTAGTGTGTTTTAAGAAGGTCAGCGACTGTTACTTGTAAAAACTCGCATATTCGATATTCAGTACAACGCGCGTTGAGACTTGCAAAGCAACACCCGCCCGCCCGCCCGCAACCCAACCCGTTCAGACGTGCAAAGGGACGAAATACGACTTGTGCTGTGCTTGCGATCTTGCATAAACTTGTTTGATTCTTCATATATATTCAATATAAATACGAATGCCAAGGACAAACGTTACTCATTTGTTTCCGGAATTTTGAAAAGAAAAGTGTGAGTGAATCGATGTCAGTGTTTGCCAGTGCCGGAAAAAGTAAGTACTTGCCTATTTGTTATTCATACTTTTATTTTATATTGTAATAATATTATATTTGTTATGTTTGCGTGTAGTAGGTACGTAATAAAAATTAAATACTAAACAGGGCCATTATTCGATACTTCTATAAAAGAACAGAAAGCCGAGAAAGATTGAACTTTTAGTACTTTTTATTATAAAATTATTTATTTACCCGACTGTGGTGATTCACTAAAGGAGAGATATATGATTGACCTGCATGTTTGTACATATTTCAGTGCCCTCGTAGTTGCTAATGCTAAATGACTAAAAATATTCTCATAAATTGTACGTGTCTTTATGTACCACTCGTAACATACATCAAAGTAATAAATAAATCATTAAAATCGCGGAGTTTTGATGTCAAAATATTCTTTAAAAATATTTTTCTCTCGAATTTACAGAAATGTATCAAAATATAATTAATCAAAAAAATATTTTATGTTACATTAAAATAGGTTCAGCCGTTTTGTGAAAACCTCTATATGGGTCTTAGCAGTTTATTGCTTTTAATAATTAAAATCAGTTTGGTTTTTTCATTGCAATAATTAATTAATCCTATTTTATTCTGTTAAAGTCACCTTATGATTACTAAAACAAACATTTTTTTCTTTACAGGTAGGTAACTGATATGAAACATGACTAAATCTAAGAAGAAATGTCGACAGTACAGTGTTGATTATTTGAAATTTGGTTTTCTTCCATCAAAGGCAGACAAACGATTGCCCATATGCCTTTTATGCAACAAAGTTTTGAGCAATGACTCTATGAAACCATCGAAGCTCGAAGATCATCTAAGAAGGTGTCATCCTGATAAAATAGGTAAAGATTTAAAATATATTCAAACATTAAAGGAAAAATATGAAAAGAGACCCACCGTGCACAGTATGTTCGCTTCAACGTCTCAAAGTAATGATGATGGCTTGCGGGCATCTTACAATATTTCATTGCTTATAGCGAAATCTGGAAAACCGCACACCATCGGAGAACAGTTAATTTTACCCGCTGTTGAAGAGGTTTTAAAAATGTTCTGCAGAAACCTCCATTTGACGTACTCAAAAGAATTCCTTTAAGTAACAACACTGTACAAAGACGTATTGATGAAATGAACACTGATATTGAAAGCTTCTTGTGTAATTATCTGCAAACAACTCATTTTTCTATTCAACTGGATGAGTCAACTTTACCTGGTAATGAAGCATTATTATTGGCATATGTTCGATTTGTTATGGACGAAGAAATCCATGAAGAGCTGTTATTCGCGAAAACTTTGGAGACGGACACTAAAGGCGAATCAATATTTAATGTCCTGAGTGATTTTTTTAAGGAAAAATCGATTCCATTTACAAACATTATTTCGGTGGCAGCAGATGGAGCTCCTGCCATCTTCGGGCGATATCGTGGGTTTATAAGCCATCTTAAAAGAATTATACCAGGAGTAAATGTAATTCACTGTGTCATCCACCGACAACACCTGGTAGCGAAAAATTTGAGTGATAGATTGCACCAATCGCTTCAATTTGTGATTAAAGCAGTTAACAAAATAATAAGCAATGCGTTGCATACCCGTTTATTTGCACAATTGTGCGACGAAAATGATGAAGACTTCCAACGATTGCTCTTACATACTGAAGTACGCTGGTTGTCCAAAGGTGTTTAACAAGATTTTACTCACTTTTTGAATCAGTTTTACAGTTTCTGGAAAGTAAAGATCCAGATTTAAAAGAAAACCTGATCAAATTTGCAGACAAAATTTGACAGATTTAAAAAAATGGCATTAACTTGCAGTTACAAGGGGACAGCCTAAATTTAATAAAAACGAAGGGTGTAATTTCGGCTTTTCTTCGAAAATTGAAATTTTGAAGCAAAATATTAGTCGGCGCGAATTCTCCCAGTTTCCAAACTTGTCACAGGCAGAATGTCTTGATGAGGATATTCAAACATACGTTCAACATTTAAATGCCCTGCATGATGACTTCTAAAATAGATTTGAAGATATTCTGACGATGGAAATACCACCATAGATCATAAATCCATTTGATGAAACGGAAGTGGCGAATGTGTTATTACAAGAGGAGCTACTCGAGCTTAGCACTAATGAGGAGCTGAAGGTGAAATTTAAAAAAGACTATCAAACATTTTGGCTGCAGGCAGAAATACCTGAAAAATATCCTGGGCTGTGGGAAATTGCGAAAAAACTTTTGATAGCGTTTCCCTCGTCATACCTTGTCGAAAAAAGTTTTAGTGTCGTTACAAACCTATTAACAAAAAAAGGAGCGATAATTTGATGTCAGTCCATCAAGAACAGCCCTCCGATTAAAATTATGACTATTTTTTTTTAATTGTTGATATGCATTCTTGAAGTTACGGTACGTTATTAATGTTTAATTTTAATTCTATTAAGTCTGTAATATTATTTTAATAAATAGAACACAAGAAAATATATTATTTTTCTTTTTTATTTTTATCACTCCGAATTTAGGGTTGGAACTCAGCCACGACGCAAATTTCCATCGTTAGATCTAATCTTCACATTTTTTTACGAGATTTGGGAATATGGTAGAAATGTAGCAGTAGGGGGTCCACCGAAACCAGTAAAATTTTGAAAGTGGTCTACGAGAAAAAAAAGTTTGGGAACCTCTGGTCTAGAGTATGTGCTACACTAAAGTCCGATCAAATGAATGCACCTCCAGCGACAGAGAATCCGTAAGTAAAACAGATGTTGCCTAAGTGGACAATATCATTACAAAATTATGAGAGTGCCTATTAATCGAGTACTAGATAATTCTGTTTGCTCATTGGTAGTATATGGTATTTAGTTTCAAACATTCTTTATTTAGGGCTGTTGGAAGAATAAAAGTCTTTCTACCCTTCTTTCCACTGTATAACAATTTAATATTCTTTAAATCTATTGCATGATTATGACGTAATACCGCAATTTTGAGTGTCATTTATCATAGGTTTTATAGGAATCCTTGACCTAAATATCCACCTAAATTTTTTTTTTATATAGACGCACTCTGTTTTACTCTTAATAACCTCTTTCTAAAGTTTTCCTTATGTAGTAGAAAGTGATTAATTGTCTATCAAACTATTAACTGGAGATTTTGTGAACACTGATGGATTCCTATTACTACTTTTTAAGGGCACTGGGCTTGCAGCTTGGTTAAAAAAACTTCGAATATCGTACATGCAATATCCGTTACTTTTTAGATAAGTGGTGAGTTTTTACTTTGTCATAAGACAGAAAGTTCGTCCATAGCTGTAAATGCTAATGACCTGGTAACTGATTATTTTTAAAAAAGATGATGGTGTGGTTAACATTTATATATCTATTACTATGAGATTGCTCTCTGTAAACCGAAGATACCGTTGCTTTTTCTGTATACCAGTATATCTAGAAGAGGAAAACTATGAGCGTTTTTGGATATTCGGTTGACAGAAACCTAACTGAGGCCAATCAGCTCACTCTCTCACAATTCTTAAAAACTATCTGTCACTAATTCACAAGTATTTAGGGCTGTATGCTGAACATTTTTCCGCGTCAGAAACTGATAAATTGATCAGTGCTTTCAAAAGTATTGGATAAAGCACTCACGGCATTAGATGTTCGTTTAACTGTTAAAAAACAGACAAATATATAGTAATAAGAACCAACTAAAAGATATACCAGTTTTATCTTACGTTCACTGTACAACCAAAATAGCCAAAAGAACCAACATTGGAAGGTTTGTGTTTTTATACATCCCAACAACTGTACTCGTATGAGATTGCTTATAATAGGCTTTGTCTAGAGTATGTGCTACACTAAAGTCCGAACCATATGAACGCACCTCCAGTAATAGAGAATCCGTAAGTTATTTAAAACAGGTGTTGCCTAAGTGGAAAATATTGTTACAAAATTATGAGAGTGCCTATTAATCGAGTACTAGATAATTTTGTTTGCTCATTGGTTGTATATGTAGTTTCAAACATCCTTTATTTAGAGCTGTTCGAAAAAGGAAAGTCTTCTACCCCTCTTCCCACTGTTTAACAATTTAATATTCTTTAAATCTATTGCATGATTATGACGTAGTGCCAGCCATTTTGAGTGTCATTTATGACAGATTTTATTGGAATCCTTGACCTAAATATTCACTTATTTTTTTTATATAAACGCACTCTGTTTTACTCTTAATTACCTCTTACTAAAGTTTTCTTTACGTAATAGAAACGTGATTAATTACACAGGCCAACAAAAAAAATATTTGTAAAAACCTTTTAAACCAATACATCTAATGTTATGTATTTTTAGGTGCTGAAACCGTATCTGGTTCAGTTTTTTGTATCACCCACAGTTCTCTCGCAATATGACATCGATTAAATTTCAAAACCAAATCATCTTTCTGCTTGAAAAACTAAGCAAACTGTTGATCTCTTGTTCTATAATAGTAAATAGATGTTCCAGATTCCAACAAATGTTTTTCTTTCAACTTAGAACCAAGCAATTCTTCTTTTTCCTTAGTCAAACCCAAATCTCTCACTAAATCATTTAACTCAGCTTGTGTAAACAACTGTGGTTTTAAATTTTCTAGAGAACATTGAAACTCATCATCATCAGGTCGACTTTCATTAAATTCGGGACTGGACTGTAAAACGTCATCAATAGACTGAGATGGCTCAGGGACAGAAGGTCCCGGTGCATGTCCTACCAGCCGATTAGCTGAAGTAAAGTTAGGATAGACAATTACTTCCTTATTTTTGGAGTTATATCCAGAAACATCAACGCTGCAAAAATAACAATCATTTGAATGATTTTTTGCTCTCTCTCTATACCACGGGTACTGCAAATCTAAAAGCTTTCTTTTCTTTCTTATACCATTACCTAAGATCCTCGACACAAACATAACATACTTTGTGAGGAGCCCAACATTTTTCTTGTTTACTGATTTTTACACGAAAATAAGTCTACTTTTTTTACAAGGTCAGTAATGTTTCTTTGATGTTTTTTAACTACAAACATATATAACAAAAAGTGTTGGGAGAGTTTTTACAACCACCATTAGTCATACTTTGAGTGTGAATTAAAGCAAGTGGTTTAAACACTGCAATGCGAGGTTATATTAACTGGAAGAAAACAAACAGCTGTGACATTTATCGGAACTGCCAACCTAATAACATTTGATTTTACTGCCAACCATATAAAATTCTGATTTTATTGCCAACCTAATAACATTCGAATGATAAAAATAAACTTTTCACATATTGAATATTAAAATGTGAAAAAACTGGTGGGTGATACAACTTTTTTATTATTATTTTCGGACTCAGCACACCAAGCAACATAGGAATCAGGTAAAATTATTAAAAAAGTTTTTTCATCTTTGGCCGTGTTACTATTAATTGGAGAAAATTTAATTTGTTAAAAGAGTTTCGAGTTTATATGAATAAAGGTATCTATTGTGACTGCTATGGCCAAGCGTTGTCCTGGTGAAGGACCACTTCTTGCGCTGTATTCTTAATTGTTTCTGCTTTAACTCACTATACAAACCAATAACATGGTTGATTAAGAGCCAGTCACTGTTTCATCCTTTTCAACTACTTACTCATGATGAGTCTTTGTGAGTCCTAAAAACAGTTTTGGCCTCCTTCAGTACACTTTCACCTTCGCCGACACACTGTTTTGATTACCGTTTGGTCTCCGGAGTATAACGATGGATCCACGTTCCATCTATAATAACAAATTGACATCAGAAGTCCTTCGGATTACACTGCAACTTTTCAAACACGATTTTGAAATGTCCTTCCTTGTGCGGTTCTGATCTGAAGTTAAAAAACGCGGCACTCATTGCAAACTCAGCTTTTGCATTTTTGAACTTCCTGCAGGATATTATGTACACATTAATATGAGATGCTCACCATCTCAGCAATCTCACCAAGCGTAATGCTATCATCTTCCATAACGATATCGTGAATTTTATTCACGATTTCTTCAAAGGAAACACCAATCCTGCTTTCTGAACATGCAGTGTCAGCAGTGTTTGACTGGCTACGCTTAAGTTCACTTATCCAGTAATAAATGGTGTTAAATGGTGTTAAATGGTCCCCATGACTTTTTCAGTTCAGTTTCTATCTGGACCGCAGTTCACTTCTTTAAATAAAAATGTTTTATCATTGCATGATATTTTGCTTAATCTATTTCTACAAAATATGTAACCGATCATTTACGATAGCTGCCAACAAAGAATTGAGCATTGTATCTGTTTAAACTGTTTAAAACTTTGAACACAATTATTACAAAAATCACGTTTATCAACAGTCATGCCTCTTAAGAAAATTTCCCGCTAATATGTATGTATATATATATATATATATATATATATATATATATATATATATA
This sequence comes from Pachyrhynchus sulphureomaculatus, assembly GCA_019049505.1. Taxonomy (NCBI): domain Eukaryota; kingdom Metazoa; phylum Arthropoda; class Insecta; order Coleoptera; family Curculionidae; genus Pachyrhynchus; species Pachyrhynchus sulphureomaculatus. The sequence goes on along the minus strand of CM032449.1, from coordinate 164,897,194 downwards.
TATATATATATATATATATACATATTTATAAATATTTTTTTTTTTTTTATTAAATCCGTTGGACAGTATAAAATCTGTATGGATTAGGTTAGTGTACAAACCTTTTATGATACTATAATTAAATACATGTATTTCTACTATAATTATAAATTAAATTTTAAAAGAAAACTTAAAGCAACTAAAAAATAGGAAAGAAAACAAAAGAAAATACACATTTATTACAAGCGTCAATTAATGAATTATAATATGTGGTAAATTTTGGAGATGTTCAATCAATTAAAAAGTTCAAATATTCATTCAAGCTCATATATATTATAAATGTCCTAATGATGTTTTTAAATTCTTTCTTCTTGAAGATATATTTAAATCTATCCGATAACTTATTGTAAATCTTGGCACCAACATAATATACATTGTTTCCCGTAATGCTAAGTGAATGAATCTGATATACCATATTTTTATAGCCCATAGTATTGTAATTATGATATTGAAAATGTTATTTAAACTTATGAATATTCTTTCTCACAAATAGGATTACTTCAGATATATACAGTGAGGGTAATGCCATTGTTCCCCATTTTTTGAAAATAGGTCGGCATGAAGCCAACCTATGTGCCCCAGAAATCATTCTAATTATACGCTGTTGTATTTTAAATACTCTACTCTATATCCTGTATTACCCTAGAAAATCAATTCATACTTTACACGACTAAAAAAATTAGCGTAGTAGTACGAAAACAGAAATTCAATATTGCTTACTTATTTTAACTTAAATAAAGAATATATATATATATATATATATATATATATATATATATATATATATATATATATATATATATATATATGTATCATATATATTAGTTGGAAATATTAGATGAATCAACAAGAGATACAACAAGAAAACAACAAAAGATAAGTAAAGAAACTATAGATCTAACAGTAAAAAGAAAGAAAATGCAGCGAGACACCCCCGAAGGTACAGACAAGGTAAGAGAATAGAGCAAAGAAATAAATCAGAAAATTAGAAGAGACAAAATGAATTATGAAAGTGAAAACATACAAGATTCTCTACAGGAAGAAAGAGACCTCAAAAATGTACTAAAAACAATGTCAGAAGGTAAGCGCCACATAACAAAAATTAAAAGCGATAATAACGAACTCATAACAGACAAGGAACAACTTAGAGAAACAGTACACGAATACTATGAGAATTGTACAAAAGTAAGACAGATCCTCTAATAGGTAAAAGAAGTGGGAACAGAATTACAAACAGTTACAAACGTGGGGTCAGAGGATATACCAGAAATAACAGCGGACGAAAACGTGGAAGTAATTAAAAAGATCGATAATGGTTATGCCTCAGGAGAAGATGGTGTAATTATCGAGATGATCAAATACGACTGCCTGATTACAATACATATGTTAGAAGTAATATACAACAAATGCCTTACCGAAGGACGAGGTCCCGAAGAATGAATAATGCCCTAATAATATTGTTCAAAACAGGCAACCAGGAACAACTAGACAATTACAGGTTTATAAGTTTGCTGTCAACCCTATTTAAAATGTTTACAAAAATTATAACGACGAGGCTAACAAAGAGGTTGGACGGCGACCAGCCAAGAGAGCAGCCAGAGTTTCGGGGAGGCTTTGGCACTTTGGACCACCTACAAGCAGTAAGAACGCTTATCGAGAAAGCCAATGAGTAAAACATTACATTGTGGGTAGCATTCATAGACTACGAGAAGGCTTTCGACTCAGTCGAAACATAGGCAGTTCTAAATGCATTGAGCAATTGCCGAATAGACCACCGATATACAGAATTAATTGATAATATCTATAAGAACGCCACATTTCAGGTATTGCTGAAAGAAAAAACACAATTAAAACAAATGTTCAAAGAACTTGGGAGAATAGGATAATATCCATAGACGGAAAACAGCTACACCATCTGCATGTTGCAGATGATATCATATTGATGAGCGAAACCGACGAAGAGTTGCAACAAATACTAAACGAACTGAACGATAAATCAAAACAAATTGGTATGAAGATCAGCATTACCAAAACCAAATATATGACCAACGTTACAGGAAATAATAAGCTTAAACTCCAATTCGAGAATCGAACAACAAACAATAGAAAAAGTCACACTGTATGTACATCGAGGACAGAAAATTGAAATTAGCAAGAATAATTTAAAAGCAGGTTCGAAAAGAAGGATTTTGTTAGCTTGGTTTAGTTTCGGCAAATTGCAAAAAGTAACTGACAGCTACCTAACACCATCAGGGCTAAAGTGTTGAGTTCTAACATATGGTACAGAAACGTGGGCCATGAATAACAACATAAAAGAAAGGTCACAGATTGCACAAAGTATACGAAAAGGCGCATGTTGGGATTAAAACTAAGAAATCGCATAAGAAATGGACAAGATCCAAAGTATCAGATGTGATCCAGCGGATTTGCAGGTTAGATCGGATGGGACATGTGGCCCGCATGACAGACAATCGGTGGACCAAGAGGCTTGTGGAATGGAGACCGTGAAGACAAAGAAGACCTGTCGGAAGACCACAAACTCGTTGGACAAATCGTATTAAGCATTTAGTAGGCAATGATTGGATGAGACAAGCTCAGGACAGACAACATTGGAGAAGCATGGGGAGGCCTACATGGATGAACAGCTGATGATGATGACATTAGCGACGCTCGGGAGTTGTTGTTACGCTACTCTTTAACTCTTCGTTATGATTTAGTGTAGACAAAAATTTCATGCCTAAAATATTTTTTAATGATAGTTTAAATTATTTCTTGATACACCACATTAAATGTCTCTTCCCGGCTGCCAGAACAGACAGATGTTTGTATATATATATATATATAATATATATATATATATATATATATATATATATATATATATATATATATATATATATATATATATATATATATATATATATATATATATATATATATATATATATATATATATATATATATATATATATATATATATATATATATATATATATTACGTATATTAGATGTTATTCAAAAATATTACTTAGCCTAGTTTTAAAATTACGAATTAAAAGCTTTTTAATTCCAAACTGTATTTGCTTCTTAATAAAAATATAAAAATCTCTCCCCCTAAGGGAAATTTATCTTATGAACAAAATAATAACATGACAATAATAATGTTTACAGGACAAAACACCATTAGGGTAATTACTTGTAGAACATAATGTAAATATGTTCTATTTATAGAGACATTTGTTCCCAAAAGACTCATCAGCTGAAATCCAAACTTTTAACAAAATTAAACTTGAAAAACTCAGATAAAAAAATGCAAAGCAGAAAATAACGCTGTGTTGTTTTATTATTCCCAATGTGATTTGTATCATGTCTTTTTGAACCGCAAAACATGTAATTAGGCAAAAATTTAATTATGAAAAAGCTGGATCAAATAAAATCTGCTGAGAATAAGCCATATACATCTTAAATATTGCAAAAAAAGTATAAAACAGAAATTAGACTTTAATGAAAAGTATGGGAGCTAATACAAAGGACGTTAAGTAAGTCACTGTGCTTAAAAATGAAATTTGATAACACTCAACTCACTTCATTACGTTTTTATGTTCTTCTGCAATGATTGAATAGAAGATTAGAACAGAAGGAGAGATATAAGTTGTTTGGATATGCTATTACGGCCTTGTTAACACCATTATTGTCCACTACTCATTACTCGTGTAGATATTTTTTAGGGTTGTGGAGCTCTATGAAGCGCGAAACTTGTATGTAGACGTTTTATTATGGAGCAATAATACACTAACCGAAAACTTCCATTTGACAGCCTCGCGCAATATCACTATTGTAGAACCAAAATTATCTTTATTTGTGACTTGTATGACATGAATTGTCCGAATCCTTCAGCCTTAAAATATTGTTTAATCTCAGAACCAGGATGGTGGACCCGTGTATATTCTTCTTTAATAATTCTTGGGTACAAGTTATCTGGGTTTTCTCCCAGTAAATATAATTCCTGTTCGCATTTGGGTGTTGATGATGATGATCTTACAAAATCATGGTCTCCACATTTTGATATATTTCTGTTGAAGAAGCTTTTACCAGCTACCCTGAACAAGGTAATTTATATTCTATTTTCCAAAATGGCTTGGCTCAAAAATTTACCTGGTTGTATTAAGGTACATCATTATTTCCTCGTGGATTTCTTGAGGTTTACTTATGAGGAATTTAATCTTATTACGACGCCCAAATCTCCAATTTTTGCTGTTGACCATCATAGTGTTGCACTTGCCATACTTCCAAGTCAAGCAATTCCTGCAGACTAATTTGTAGCTTTGTCTGTTGCAAGCTAAAACATGTCTCAACATGCGCGTAGACACACAGTTCTTTAATAATGACGTAATAAACCTGAGTAGAGAACTAACTGTATTTCCTCGTATTACTAAAGATCTTTTTAGTGTTCCGTACGGAACACTTATAAGATGACTTCGGTGTCTGTCTCTCTGTCTGTCCGTCTGTCTGTCACATCCGATTTTCTCCGAAACTATTCGTCATAGAAAGTTGAAATTTGGTGATAATATAGGAATTGATGGCCTCATCAAAGCCGTGTAGTTTTGAAAGTCAAATTTTGATATAAGGGGTTAATTTTTGGGGGGTGAAATCGGAAGTGAAAAAAAAAATTTTTGGTAGTCATCGAGTGTGGTGTCAAATGAAAGCTTGTGAAAACACGAGTAAAATATATATATATATATATATATATATATATATATATATATATATATATATATATATATATATATATACTTGCGCACACTTTTCTTTGTATTATTTTTAAAAAATCGCGAAAAATTGCTGTCCCTCCACCTTATCTCGAAAAGTACTGATCAAAAAATTTTGAAAACATTCTGGAATATTCACCACGGGGTGTAGATTGAACGAAAATTATCACTAGTGCATTACCTTTAATAATTTATCTGGTATATATCAGTTTTCAGTAAAGATTGGAAACAAACTTTGTTGAAAATTCATTTGGGGTGTGTTTTGTGTAAGTCACTGATCATTTTATTCCACCGTAACAAAATTTTTTATTTTAAAAGCAATCAACGTACGGAACACTAATTGTGCAAGTTTAACTTGCACTTGACCGGTTATTTTTTGTTTCCTTTTTTTCGTTCCCTTACTGCTTATATAAAAAATATTTGATCTGTTATGAAAACTTCGACCAAAAAATATTCTGTTGTTGATTTAATCAAACATTTTTTCCTTGTTATTCTTTGTATATTATACCTTAAAAGCTATTGATGCTTTTTTGAAAAAGTTATGTTGAAAGTAGACATCATAGCAGCAATTTTTTTTATATATATACCTTTTGACGCTCACAAGCTACTCTCAGTCTAGTAGTGATTATATTTGTGACTTACGAATATTTCTCTAAATGGTTTTAAGAAAAATACATGCGAAACTTCAGAACTTATAAAACAGTATAGCATTTCATAGTCGTGTGTTGGTTCAAATTAAAGTCCTTAAATTCAGATTTTTATTTATTTTTTAAAACCAGAAATATAATATATGGTTGTATTGAGGGCTTAAAGGGTTTTTAAAATGCTCCTTAAACTCAACTTCGTACTTAAAATTGTTTCCGGGATTATGATGTTTGTAACTCGAAACGTCAAAAAATAATAATGTGTTTTTTATATACATATTTTATAAAGTTTTCCTGCATGAAATTTGTTTTTTAGTATTAATTGAAATAAAATAAAAAATAATAACGTATATCTAGAAGTTTTTTATTTTTAGTTTTTTAAAAACTTTTATTAAACGTATGGTTATTTAAAACTATCTCCATTTAACTATTGTAGGCGAGAGCTATTGTGTCTACTCCATATATTGTAAACAGAAAACTGCAAGTTAAAATAGAATGTTTTAAATTCTTTATTTTCTTACTTTATTCTATTTTTTCTCTATTTGACTATGTTGAGAATGTGGAATCATTGACACAATGACACTACTTGGTATATATCACCACTACACCCAACACTTTATTTTTGAGCCCGCCGTACGTTTCGCTAATCATGTTAGCTTCATAATAATGGTCAACCCTAAGTCAAAGTGAAATGCGCGTCGACTGCAAAAATAAAGTATCTGGTATAGTGGTGATATATGTGTGTCATTTGAATGATTTTTAAAAACAAACTTTGCTCAAATAGACTGATTAGAGAACTTCTATCTTTGAAAATAGTTACTTTAAAATAAATGGTCATGTTGCATGGTTTTTTTTTTATTCGGAAATTTCTTAGTTCAATTTTGGAAAAGTCGCAGTCGTACTGCACTTAATACATTTTCTCTCAGTTCTTTTACACTAGCTATTCCAACAATCTTACTCATTGTTCAAGTTTGTAGTCTGGTGTCTGTTTCTGATTCCTTATTGGACATTCTGAACTCCAGCTTTTTTATATAGGTGTACTTTTAGAATATAGTGCCCCATTAATTCATAAATAAGTCCTACTAAAAATATACGTAACTTACTAGCTTTCTCTGGGTACTTTAATTATCGTCTCCATATATCGGTCCTTGTAGATTTTCCTTTAGTAGTCAGTTGCTTACAGTCCAGATTTTCCGTTTCTTCTACCTATTATCTATTTTTTTTTTATGGGTCCAGCACACGTGCTGCAGGGAAGTCCATAAAGCGCTACAGGAGCGACACGTGTGCGGAGAAAGCGATTCACGTTATTCTTGAATCGCTGTAAATTGTACTCGGTGGGAAACACAGTCCTGGGCAAATTATT
>CM032449.1:164837879-164885379 GCA_019049505.1 Pachyrhynchus sulphureomaculatus | reverse complement strand
AATCACTACTTTTCTTTTTCAGTTACGAGATTTTTCAAATTTTGTGATAGTGGCATTTACCGAACTTTCAGACGACTGTAACGCAGTATATAAAATATGTTTTTTGTGGTACCATGATGGATAGAAGAAAAACTCTCTTCAAGCAACTTTATCATCAAAAAATTAAAACAAAAGAACTGATGTTAATATGAAACTATAGTTACCCTTACATTATGGTTTCACCCAAAAAGTAACACATATGTAACACGATAAGTATTTACTTTATGTTAATAAGTAATATTTGAAAATATTGATGCTCAAGCTATGTAATTATAGACTTTGCTGAATTCGCAGGAATTCAGTTAAAGTTTGTTTAGAGCTCTTTACATTTTGAGGACACACGAGAATTTATGTTTAGAAATTTAGACTTTCTAAAAAAAAAAAAATTTAACAATTTTGTAAACCTAAAAATAGATTGTAAACTTTGTAGTATTTATTTCTAGTGTAAAGTGATTTTATTTTCCATTTGGTAGAGTTAAAATCCTGTTGTGTGTTCTACCACGTATTTTGCAAAATATTCAACCTCAGCTTTTGCAGTTAACACAAAGAATTATATCTTGTGTACCCTTGCACTTTAGGATTCACCAGAGTGGGTATGTGTATGGGTATTTTTGCATATTAGGGTTTACCAGACTATATTGGAATATGGTAATATTTGAACAATTTTTTTTATAAAAATGTAGTGAATTTAGGTTTTAACTAAAAATTAAGTTTCAGATAGGAATTAATTTCTGTTTGTCATTTTTATTAATGAATATTTTCTTTAAAATTACAATCTGGTTTTCGTTGGCAAGTCAGGGATTTTTAAAACTTAAGGACGTTAAAAAAATTTTAATTTATTCTAGAACATAACAAAATTTTTAAACAAGACAATATTGCAACTGTCACGTTTAGCTTAACTATGTATTTGTATATTTACTATATATATATATATATATATATATATATATATATATATATATATATATATATACATATATATATATATATATATATATATATATATATATATATATATATATATATATGTATATATATATATATATATATATATATATATATATATATATATATATATATATATATATACATATATGAGGGTGGATCGTCTGTAACTCTGGTAATTTTCTACAAAATCGCGGAACATGTTTCTATGCGTAATTCTTGTAGGAATTGAGTTCAATGTTTCAAACAGATGCAAGGCGCAGGTCTTGTTGGCAGCTCTCGTGAGGGGTGCTCCACGTTTCGTAGAAGTAGTTAATGCCAAGTATTGTGCAGTGTTAAATAGTTTTATTTAAAAAACTGGACTGCGCCACAGATAGAGACTGAACTGAAGGTTGTTTATGTTAACTTTGTACCGGCAGTTAAGACTATTATAACTGGATAAATGAATTTGAACGTTGCCGTACAAGCACTGCAAATGGTGCACGTTTAGGACGCTTGATTGAGGTTTCTTCTGACGAAATTGTCGATAAAATTCATAATAGTGATAGAAGATCATTGCATTAATTTCAGTGAAATTGCTGAGATAGTAGGCATATCATATAAACGGGTGTATAACAGTCCGCCTGAAATTTTAAAAATGAAAAAGGCGAGTGCAGCGTTTGTGTACGACAGACCAAAAACGGACGACGAAGGACATTTCAATATCGTGTTTGGAAAAGTTGCAGCGTAAACCAAAGGATTTCTGACGTCATTTTGTGACTACAGACGAAACGTGGACCTACCATTACAAGCCCTAGGCGAAACAATAGTAAAAACAGTTGGTTAGCGAAGGTGAAAATAAATTGTAAAAAGCAAAAGCAGTTTTATCGGCCGGAAACAGGGTAAAACAATTACGCAAATTTATTGAATAGTGAGTTGAAGGGGAAGCTACCGCAATTAGCACGTTAAAAAGTGCTCCTTCGTCAGACATACTCACACATCAGCCGTTGCAATGACAGTAGTGCACGAGCTGGGCTCGAAATAGTTCACCCTAATTATATTTAACCTTAACTAACTTTTTTCGCTTTCTTACCTCAAAAATTGGTTTAGGGGGGAGAAATTTTTGTCCAGTCAAGAGGTTATATGTGCTTTTAAACGAATATTATGCACAGTTCGAATCAACTTTTTTTTCTGAGGAAATAAAAAAACTACAGTCTCTCTAGAACAAATGGATTGAGCTCTCAATTACAGTCAGGAAATCTGAGGTCAAGTTTGGTGGTGGATAGTTAAAGTATAGAGAATTAGAACTTTTGTGAAGAGGTTATCGACATCGAATCTGCCTAAAATATCGTTGGAGTGGAGTTTAATTTCCTTAAGTTGTTGTACAAGATGAGAAGAGTATAAGACAAAACTATTTGTTTTGCCATTGAAAGGTTTCAAGATAGAAGCCAGGCACTTGATAAGAGAATACGTTGGAGAGCCAATGGTTCTGATAATGGGGCGAAAAGGGTTGTTTAGTTTGTGAACTTTTGGAAGCCCATAAAAGCGCATAATTTAGGTGTCTGGTGTGTGCAACTTTTTTGTTTATGTCTTCTACGAGTGACGATATCTTAATAATTACTTAGATTGAACGTTCTACTGAAGGTGTTGGACCTTTCTTTCGTGGACAATATGAGCCACTAAATCCGATTTCTTAAATATTTGACTACATATATATTATCACTGACTTCTGAATTCAAAGAAATTCGGCCTTAAAAAGTTCACGGGTTGTACGATAAGCACGCGAGACCTATTATCGAAGGAATTATTTAAACAAACTGACGGACAGCGAAGTCTATAGTATCTGATAGCCTGCAGGAGAGTATATTTTATAACTTCGTAATACAAGGTGTTTTTATTTTCCTCAACGTCAGTGTACTACAGAGTTACATATTATGTCTTACTCTATTTCTTACATTAACACTCGGCTAGAAAATACTATAAATCCTTGCTTGTCTTGCTGTTGACATCACACTAGTTTCTCCATTTCCCTTGAACTGCTGTACTCCGGCTGTCCATGTAATTATCTGAATATAGCAAAAAGTTATATAATTTTTAAAAAAATAACAGAATTTCTGTCTTAGGGTAGTAGTAATCAAGTAGAACTTAAAGCTACAAAATTTAATTTAATATTAGAAGCCCGATAGGAAAGCTTGAATGCCCAAATTTCATTCTACTAGCATCGGCAGTTAATTCGTAAGCGCGTAGGATTTTAATTAATAGATCTAATGGGCCGCATCATTTTGAGTGTTCCACATGAAACGCTTATAAGATCACTTCGGTGTCTGTCTGTCCGTCTGTCACACCCGATTTTCTCTGAAAATATAAGAGTTGATGGCTCCATCAGAGCCGTGTAGTTTGGAAAGATAAATTTTGGCTTAAGGGAGATTTTAGTGATGAAATCATCGAGTGGGGTATCAAATGAAAGCTTCTAAAAGCACGAGTGAAAAAATATATATGATGTAATACTTGCGCACACTTTCCTTTATATTATTTTTAAAAAATTGCGTTCCCCCTCATCGCAAAAAATGTTTGAGAAACAGGATGTAGATTAAACGAAAATGATAACGAGTGCATTACCTTTAATAATTTATCTGGTATATATATAAAAAAAAAACAAAAATTCTAAGGGCATCAGTTTTTATTAAAGATCGGAAAAAAACCTTTTCGAAAATTCATTTGGGGTGTGTTTTTTATGAAGTCGTTGATCATTTTATACCTCCGAAACAAAAATTCTTATTTTAAAAGCAATCAACTTACGGAACACTAATTGCGCAAGTCTGACTTTATTATGATATTTGATATAGTCTATATATATTCTATATTTGGTGAAATAACTTATTTTATTGGATGTTAACAACTACTCAAAATGCCTCATCTTCTAAAAGTACCTGTAGATATGAAAACAATATAGGTAATCTCTAATTTACCGAAAATATGTTACCTTTTATTCAGTAAGACAACCTAATTTATCAAAATCGCGTTTTAATCCACGGAAGTATAAAATTATGTAAACGTTAATTGAAATAAGCAATATTTTCATTTTCCTTGCTTTTATAATTAGGTAATTAACGAACTGGGACATATCACATTTCAACAGCTTTGTTGAGAGAACGTTGAAGTAACTTGCCAACGTTTTAACCCAGCTTGACTTTACTCAATTTTATTTAATGGAGTATATGTTCCGGTTCAGTCCAAAAGCGTTCAGCATATCCCTTTAGACTTAAAGCAATTATGTTATTTGAGAACGGTTATTTAGCTTTTGGAAGACAAACCAACGAACATATCTTTGAAGTTTAAATGAATTATTTTTTACTACAGTTTTTACCTTTCTATATTGATTATGGACTTAAAATTATTGGCTTCATTACATGGTTTTAATACGGTGGCGAAATAAGAGCAAGAATGATACAATTTTAAGATGCTTCGTCTCCAAGACGTATGACGGAAAATATCCGAAACAACCCCTCTGACTAAATTCCATGTTTCATCAAATAAAAATTATGAAAAAAATAACACGGTTTTCAGTTCTCTTGACTTACTTAATCCTTAGCCATGATACCTCTAGGTATAGGCTGGTGTGGGTGGATTGGGTTAGGTTGGGGTCTTCCATATTTCTCTTCATCTTTCTCTATTTCGGGTTAGCGTTGTTGCCTCTTCCCATCTCACTCCCTCTTCTCTATTGCTCCCCTCACTTCCTGCCTCTATGTTCTTTGTGGTCTTCCTCGACTCGTTTTCTATTCTCTCTTGCTTCATACACTGTTCTTACCAGTCTTTCCTGTCACATTCTTTGTATATGTCCAAACCACCTAAACTGACTTTCTTCTATTTTCTCCTGTATCGGCTTCATCTCCAGTGTTTTCCGTTTATTAACGTTTCTTATCCTAACCAGTCCTGTCTTTCCTTCAATCTTTCTGAGGAATCACATTTCGATACTTTGCATCTTACTTTTGTGACTTTGTGTTGTTGTCCACACTTCAGAGCTGTATGTAATTATTGGTGTCGCCACCTTTTTGAAGATTTGTAGTTTTGTTGATTTCGGTATTTTTTTTTGCCTAGGAATATGTTCTTGATACTATTAAAGAGTTTCCCCGCTGCCTCTGTCCTCGCCCTAATCTCCTCATCCAACCCTCCATCTCTCGTCACCATTGCACCTAAATATTTGAAACTCTCTACCTGCTGTATCTTTTCTTCTCTTAGATATATTTCATTCGTTCTGTTCGCTTTCCTTATGATCACTGTTTTCGTTTTTTTTTTCACGTTTATGCTCATATTCATGCGTTCCAAGCTTTCGTTATACATTTTTAGGCTTTCGTTCAAGTTTTTCTCTTTTTTTGCAATCAGTACCATATCGTCAGCGGATATTATCTCTGTTATTCCAACTCTCTCCATGTTCCGGAACCCTATTCAGTATTTCTTTGCTTGCCTTTTTGCTGTTTTTATAGCCTCATCTATCACTACCGAGAACTGCAGTGGACTCAGTATATACCCCTGTCTGACGCCTTTAGATGTTTCGAAACCCTCTGACTTTTCATGTCTTACTCTAACATAATTTGTTGTTTGTCTAAATAGACATTTTATTCCATTTATTGTCTTTTTATTAATTTCTCTATTCTCCATGGTCCTCAGGATGTCTTTTCTGTCTATACTGTTGAAAGCCTTTTGCAGGTCTATGAAACATAGGTGTACTTCTCCTGCTTCTCTTAGTACTTTTTCGCTCACTTGCCTGACTATGAAGTTGGCTTCTGTCACTCCTCTGTTTGGTCTGAAACTAAATTGTGTGACTTCTAGTGTTTCCTCCAGTCTTTCTCTCAGCCTTTCTCATGCATATAGTTTTCCTACTACGCTGAGAAGTGTAATTCCTCGGAAGTTATTACAGTTTCTTGTGTCTCCCTTTTTGTGTATGGGTACTATGATTCCCACTTGCCATTCTTTTGGCGCGGGTCCTTCCGTGTATATTTTGTTCATCAATATTTGCAGTATCTCTCTCCCTTCTAAAAGGTTCTTGAAGTACTTCCCCCATCTTTCCATAATTTCTTGTTCTTCTATTAATATTGTCCCTTGTTCATCTTTTATATATATTACTTCGTATGATTTCTTTGTTTTTTCTTTGATTTCTCATCACTCCATAAAACAGTTTTTGATTTTGGATGGTTGTAGCTTCTACTTGATGGAAATTCATTATAAATATAATAAAAGACTAAGTCAACCACCAGTGGAAATTGACTAAAAAAAACAGTTTTTATTATATATGATTTGGTTTTTGATTTTCGTTGTACCCCTTATTGTTTGAGTTTACATAATTAGAGTTAAACCTTAGTTATTAGTGCAGCTAATAAATGATTGTAGGACAAATTGCCACCCATATTTTTTAAAAGTATAATTGGTGGGGCAAACACTTAATTCAGGATGACGGCTTGCTGTTGTTAGATCGGCGAATGAAAATCCTATCGCTTCCTACTAAAGTTGAAATATTTTTTAAGATTGTGCAAGAAGAATAGTTAGGATGAAAAGAAATTACAAACTCACTCCCCAGAGAAGAAATTGGTAAAGAACGAATTTTCAAAACTTTTTAACGTTTTACAGAACGATGGTAATTCGAAATTGACACAGGCGACGTCATAAAGCCAAAAGCTCTGTTTACCTCAAAAGAAGACGAAAATTCAGTTGCTTGTTGTTGGCAACCGTTTTTTGAGGCTGCAAAGGAATTTTGCTTATTGAATAGATAGATATAATGTGGACTAGAATTAATAGAGAGCTTTTCAGAAGACTTGATATAAATATCAGTGATTTGGTGCCTCTCCTTTTTGTTGGAACGTCTGGAGAATGACAGAAAATTTTCGTTCGATAATGAGTTGAAAGCTGCGGTAACGTAGTTTTTTGAAGCAACAAAAGAATTTTTTTTAGATACAATGAAACATCACGTAAAAAAATAGTTTTTTAACTCTGAAAGTTTTCCTTCATCTTTCTTCTTTCCGTATCTACTTAGTGGTAGATAACCAAAAAAAAAACACTTTTGCTTAAGGTATTATATGTGTACCAAATTTGAAATGGTTGTCTCGTTTTGTTCGAAAATTATCTGTTAACAGACCAACAGAAAAACAAAGAAACCAACTGACCGATCGTCTAATAGAAATGGGTGACCGTGAGACTGTTGACCTGAAGAAATGCTAAAAATTTTTTTTTAACAACACTTTCTTTTAGCAAGAGAAGTAACAATAGAACCTTTTTTCTTCACAATCATAAGTATATATATATATATATATATATATATATATATATATATATATATATATATATATATATATATATATATATATTAATAATATATAATATTATTATCCCTCATTATCTATATTGTAGCTATATTATTAGGTTTTATTTTACTGGCAATTTTATTTTACGGCCGTATTCATATTTTTATTATGGTATATCGACATTTATTTCTTTTACGTCCATTTTAACATATTTATTATATTTTATGATGTTTTTTGTATAAATTCAAATTATTGCATTAATTTTACTTGCTTTGCTAAATGCAAGTACAGCACTCGTGAAAAAATCACCCCCTGAAATTTTTCAGGTCAGGAAAAACATAGTCTTCCATTTTCCGTGCTCTGTCTCTATGTCGGAATGTTGGTACACGAACAAAATGAAATTTTAATTTCAGATCTGAAACACATATAAAACTTAACGTAAAAATAGAAGCAGTAGGTTTTAAGCTATATCGCTTAGCGACAAGGGGGAAAGGGTTAGAGGTCGATAGATCCATTGTGTTTTTCATATCATCATAATAATTTTATTGATTTTTGTTAAGATAGTGAACAGGTTTATAACCATAATAATCAAACATCTTTAGGTTAAAAGGGTGGAGAAAAATGCTAGAGGAGTTGTTTCATGTATATAGAGTTACAGACTTTTTTCCTGATATGGTTGGGAGGGTTAAAGGAATTGCTTCGTATATATAGTGTTCTGGGTATCGAAAAATCTGAAAATTTAATTATTTCAATACTTTCAGTTTTTATAGAAATAACAGGTCTTAGTTGTGAACATTCCCTAAATCCGTTCTCCCTTCAACTTGTTTTTGTGATTAGCATTTCACTAATAGTGATTACTATTTCCGAATTGACATTAAATCAGTGTTATACATATTTCATTCAATAATAACTTATATTCAATAGTCTCACGGCAGGTTGACATTATACGTTTTTATTAAACGCTCAGTTAAAGTCTTCAGACAAAAATGTCACTCAATAAAAGTGTTTACCTATATCAACGCATAATATATTATATACTTATATATATATATATATAAACGGTACATTATTCTGATTTCCATTGAATATGTACCTAGGAAGATCACGAATTGCATGGAAAAAAAAAAAATAAATAAGGTCGTTCCGTTAAAGAAATGTATTTTAGCCATATTCCTTAAAAGAATTAATTTTAGAACGAGTCTTATTTCTTATTTTGTGTGTATGGCAACTTAAGTAATTTATTAATTAATAGATAAGCAAACACTCCATTGAAATTTTAAAAATTTCAAATTTTAACTCTATGTTCTTATTTTCATTGTGTTGTGTAAACATATACTTGACACATGAAGGAATATGTCGTAAAGGCAATGAAACCGGCTTACAGAAGGTTTAATTTAAAACTGCTGAAAACATTGAGTCCATATTTCAGCAGACTAGCCACTGTTCTTTTATTTGTCAATTCATCCCGAAACGCCGTCTCACAGCTCATGAGTCGAGTTAGGATCGACATACAAGAGAACAGAATTTACTAGTCTACCACATAAGCCTGACGGGAATCCCTCGAAAACCGCACCGCTTGCTTTGATGTGTTGACTTGCTTGTGGCTGTTGTGTCAGCCTATGATGGAGTATTAGGTGTGTGTACTGGATTCAATTCGATATATCTTACCATTACGTTCCGTAAGTACCTAAATAAGGACTAGAAAATTCTGTCCTCTTATTTGTCAATATCTCGGAATAGATTGACAAATAAGAAAACAGTGTGTAAAATGCTGAAGTATGGACTTTGTCTATTTTCAGTAGTTTTACCTTAAACTACATATCCTTGAGGGGGATCCCTCGAAAGCCGCGCCGCGCCGCCTGCGTTGGAGTGTTGCCTTTGTCAACTACTCTGTTGGCTTATGGCTGCTGTGTCAGACTACGATGGAGTATTAGGTGTGTGTACTTGGTGCAATTCGTTATATCTTACCCTTATGGTCTATATAAGTTCGAGATACAGTAGCACTCCGATCGGATTTAAATTTTAACCTTCTTTAGGGAATCTAGTTATTTTTTCGTTGGGATTTTTTCATCTTTAGCACGACATTACACAGTTTCTAACGAGACTATACCAGATATTTTATTTTTGTATGATCATGAGCCATATAGGATTAAAAATTAGGTTAATAATATTAAGATTACGATTATTCAAACTGAACTGACGAATCACGGTCATCGGCTTATTTCTGACCAAGTAACCAGTATATAGAATTGTTAGGAATAGGTCCTTAGGTTATTTTTATATTTTATAAATCATTTTTATTCGTATAATAATCTCCTATTAGATACATTTTGATTAAGCTTACATTACCTGTTATTCTTATATGATTATTTTTAGGCGAATGTTAAACGATGCTTGGTTTTCTTAATATACCATATCTCCAACTGCCTAAATGTTCTTTAAAAAATTTAGGGATTTTTGTAAAAGAAAACAAATGATGATTCTAGTAGTGTGGTAGAAGCAAGTAGAAAACAGTACACTAAATTGTACCCATCGGACCTTTAGCGTATTAGAATGATCCACCGAACGTTACTTTATGCTATGTTCATGCAACGCTGTGAGGAGAAGAAATACCAGCTCTTTTATGGTACGTATAGTTTTATTTACCATAGCGATGTTGCCAGTTATATCTATTAATTTTAATATTAATATATTCAACTATTATTTATAAATACAATATTATTTTTCTTTTTCTCTATTGCCTACAAAAAAGGAAATTAGGTTAGACTTTTCATGATATTATGACAGCCGATTAATTTAGAAATCAATTAAATTTTGAGAATCTGAAAACACCATAAATTTGACTGATTCGTTACTAGTCGACACGACAGACCAATTTTGAGTGCACGTTAGATGATTGAACGTGCATTAATGTAAATATGCGAAGGTTTAGACACATTCATACAATTTTATACCAAACGTTCATAAAGGACACAGCGTAAATAATTAATCCTTTTCTGAGGTACCCATTATAAACCATAATATGAATTTTTTTAGACTCACCCATTATTTATATAAATGATTTTATTCTTACATTTTTGAGTTCCTAAATGAAACAGAAATTAAATTATTCGCTTCAGTTTGCTTTTTACATAAATAAATAACTGAAAGTATAATTAATATTTACTTTTTAGAGACGTGTCACATTTTAATAATTGAAATCCGAGAATCTAGAGAGAAAACAAGTTAAACGTTGACAGTAAAAGAAGTAAACAATTTAATTTTACCCTAAGCGTGAGAATTTCATTCAGCGAAAACGATTGCACTTAAGCCCATAGAATTTTCCTCTAACTTCGTAAAATATAATTTATACGTTTAATTAAAGTAATAAACAGCAGTTTATAATCATTTAATTATTTTGATTTTTTTAAATGGTTCGTTTTTTAGGTTTAATTCTTCTGGCTTTTTCTTTATCAATTGAAAAATTGATGCTAATTTATCGCCAATCACCCTGCAAACTTATTCAGAGCTTGTTCCGAAAACTGACTTGTTCAAAATCCTGCTAGATTTCGAAGAAGTAAATTCACGTATCATTTTTTTAATCAATACAGAAGAAACATAGAAAAATTATACTTATAAGCTCTGTAACTGTGGAAGTGCCTATCAAAACTGAGTTTCTTTTACTTATAACTGAAAAATTAAATAATTATTAGGTTTTATTCAATTGTAAATTTTCCTCTTTCATACTACTTCTAATCCTTCGGTCAGTTTTCAATCCTAAATTTCATCAAAGAATATTTTTTTCTGATTTCTTCTTCTTCCAACTTATAGAAAGGCACTATTGCCTGTTTTCTTTGTTCCCTGCTCTATAGATAGTCGCTCCATCTCTTTCTTGGACGTCCCATCGATCTTCTTCCATTCGGTAACTTGTCTCTTACTATCCGTATTATCCTGACGTTTTCCATTCTTCCTATGTGTTGATCCCATTCCATTTTTATTTCTCTTATCCACTGGTTGATATTTTCGATGTTACATGTAAGTCTTATGTCTTCATTCCTTACTCTATCACTCTGTCTCGTTTGTACATCTCCTAAGTATTCTTATTTCAATTGATTCCAGCATCCTCTGTATTATACTTCTATCGGGTCTTGATTGAGATGTGTAAGTCATTACTGGTCGTATATTCTTATTTTGATCGGAGAGGAATTTATTTCTAAATATGGTTCATCAATCATTGAGGCATCCCGCTATCCTATTAGCTTTGTTGACTTGATGTTTTATTTCTTCTTCGATTCTTCCGGTACTAAATATTTTGATGCCCAGGTAATCGACCTCCATCACCTCTTCTACTGGTTTATCTTCCATCACCAGCTTGTACCTGATCGGCTTTTTTGCTATTACTGTTGTCTTGGTTTTTTCAGTTGAGACTGACATATTTTTTTTTTTTGCTGCTATGTAGAATTCGTATAGCAGCCTTTGCTCTCTGTTATTCATTCTATATCCCTTCTTTCTTTTGACGTTCTTTATAATTTCATCCATAACAATATTAAATAGAAGAGTACTTAAATAGTCTTCCTGCCTTATTCCAGATTCATAGTTGATTGGTTCTGTCATGCCTTCTGGTAATCTTGCGACTACTTTATTGTCTTTGTATATATTCTCGATAGTTTCAATTAGGTCTAATGAGATATTCCTGTTATATAATAGATGAATAACGTCTTCTATTTGCACATTGTCGAAAGCTTTTTTTAAGTCTATTAGGCACAAGTATGCTGGAATGTTGTATTCTATGGATTTTTCTTTTACTTGTTTCGCAATGAATACGGCATCGGTGCGTGAGCGCCCACTTCTCATTTATATTCCTGAATATACCTGTATGATCTAATCATAAAATTATAATAATATAATATTTGTTTTTCCAGTATAAACATATCACATTACAAATTATGTCTTTAAAATATCTCAGTGGTTGTCCCTGGGCGGTTTATTAAAAGTTAATGAAAAGGTTACGAAATTATCTCTTACCACTGAACACTTTTCAGTACATAGGGATTGTCTACTATCTTCGTCCATGTAAATCGTTGACAATTATGTAAGTGTAGAGGACGATGGTTGATATCATTGCAGAGAAATAAAAATCATAAAGAAAAAACAACCTGTTTATTTTTTTGGTGGAAAACTCTTGCTATAAAGAATTCTTTAATACTCTGTATTATGTGTTATAGTGGCGATGATCATTAAATTTTTTTGTTCTAATTAGTTTTATTTGTTACTACTCTTAAATTGATAAAATAAATAACCTTTATATATATATTTTTTTATCTGCCATATCATAAAAATTCTATAATAATTATTAATAATATAAGATTTTAATAATAAATATAAGGTATTATATTTCACAACACATTGTACCGCCTATGATATTGCGATCAACATCCATCAACGTTTTGTCATTATTTTCTGGTAGATCCATACATATAATGAAATCGTATCAGGACCACATATTGAATGTATTTAACAATGTTTTTAGAAAGATGAACCTTTTACATATATGACTGATTTACATATATTATTTTCTTTCTTAAATTTGATTTATAGTATGCTACAATAATAAACAATTGTAACACTCATAAGGTCCGTATCTTCAAGACAAAAAATATTCTTACATAAGAAATAATACATTATGTAGCTCTTTTATGTAGTATTTATATATTGCCTCTTACTAGTACTGATATGAGGCAGAAATGCGACGAATAGATAGGAAAACTGATATAATCAACTCTCCTGACTAATAGTGTATAAAGTACATACTATTTCTGTGACTATAGGCTAGTTAATAGACGTAATAAATATATCTGCTTCGAAACCTATACGAGGAGTAAAAACCATATTCTTAGAATTTCACTACATTCACATCACAACACTTTGGTTTGTTGCAGCAACCAGACACCTGTAAAACATGAAAATGCCTTATGCAAACAAAAATCCACGTATCATCAGAGGATTAGAGTAGAGAGCAGGTCTTTTTACTCTAAACATAATACGTTATTAGATGGGATTAAACAAATCAAGAATGAAGTGTTTATTAATGTGACTACTAAAAATTATAGCAACTCTATACATAGCAACTATCGTAGTAATGTTATATTTATAATACTAAACGATTTAAAATAGAACCAGAAAAATTTCTTTTGTGGATTTAAAAGAACATTATGCCAGTTATATGTAGTATAACATAAAGTGAGTAGACTTACAATCAGAAGGTTTAAAGTAATCGTACATGTAACAATGTTTTGGAAAAAGTAGTGTTTATTGCACTAACCAAAATTCTACAATTATTTATTGCTAAAACTGAGAATTTATTTCCTTGGGAAATAGATTTTATAGTTTAGCATATAGGCTTCATTTATGAATTCCAAATTGTGTCTGACGTCAAGCATCAGGTGAACTTATAATAACCTGCCAAGTAAATCCCGCCGTCATCGTCAGTGTGATTCATAATGTTCCAACCGTAATACTGTCGGGACGCCTATCTATCTTTCCGGATTCCGGCTTAGGAACACATAAAGCTCGGTTTTATTAAAAAAAAAGAAAATTTGCTTTTTGCTTCAATAAAAAGGAAAAAATATTTTCGCAAGGCACAAGGGTGAAGATTGCGATGTCCTTGGTAATAAAAAATATGCCTTTTGTATGAGATTTAAGGGCCATGTACTTTTTGTTAGTCTATTTGGGAAATGTCTGTAATTTTGAAATCGTAATAACAAGAACTCGGTCAAATGAAGAATATTTTTTTCGTCTTTATTTTCTTTGATTTTAGTGTTATTTAGGATTTACTTCCTTCGATTAAAATACATAAAATCAATTTATTATAACTACGACTGCTATTAAAATTTACAATATCAGCCTGCGTCTCTTTTGAGGCAACGAACAAATATTACGGATCATTTTTCTTGATTTATTTGTTTAATTTCCAAAGTGGGTTTTTGGGCGAAAGCTGCCGATAAAATTTGTCTTGCTGCCTTAAAAGTACAAAAGGTCCAAGAATAATGGACAACAGCTATTAATCACCAAACCAAAATATGCCATATTTCTGTCTATTCCATAGCCCATTAGATAGCCTAAATAAAGATAATAATGTTCAACATCTCACAATACAATTACGACAACGGCATAGATTAGAGAACCATGTCAATAGATGTTTGTAGTACCATCCGATATGAAAGGGCCAGAAATAAAGCACACAAGCAAGAAATTAATACTTTCTTGCTATTGACAACAACCGTAAAAAGAAATATTTAAAGGAGATTGTGTTGGTGCATGCTGAATCCCTCCTTTATATAGGCTAGCGGCCGAGCTCTAAAATGGCATATTCTAGTGTTGTGATTGATAGATGGCATGCCCAGGTTACCTAATATTCTTGAATCTCCCATAACCTTATTGCAAGGGCAAAACTTATTGACGGTCCCGATGAGATATACGACTATATTTTTTTTGATATATTATTATTATTTGTATAATCCATTTGAGAGACAACGATACAATGTAACATTCATGTTACAAAACCATTTTTCTTTCTTTAATTCATGTGTTAATTGCTAATTTAAGTTAAGCAGTGAATTTGAATCTTATTACAGTTTTTTATATTTGATTGAGCAGTGTAACTCAACCAGTAGTAGGCGCATGTGATCGATTTAACTTATTTCAATTACATTGAAGGTGTCTGGATTATAATTACGAGGAGCATCATGGGTCCTTGTCTATCAAGTCGCGAGTGTAACACTCCCGTCTTATTTTGCGTTCCTGTAGTGAACCAGTACATTTCGAAGACTTCACTTCGAAGGAAGGGGAACGAGAGAGGTATATAACCCGCGATTTCCAATTTTTAAGGGCTTTTTCCGGTTCAGCATGTAACAGTGACTTTCTCTGTCCGTCACGGAGTGATAGCTTTTTCCGTCCTTCAAGTAGTGAAGGCATCCTTTTTGCCGTCCATGATATAGAGTGTTTTTTATCATCTAGCCGTCCCTGAAATATTCTACCCAACCTAAAACATTTTGGGTAAAGTGTTAATTAGTTACCCAAATGAAAATAAGGAGGTAGTGTGTGAGGCAATATTTTGATGGGAAACTCACCAGGAGAGGCCAAGCAGTTGATCGAAAAGCCGCGAGGAGAAGCCAGACAGTAAGTCGATAACTATACCGGTTAAATATCTCAGTTCCTTCCCACAACGTGTGTTCCTGACGACTACGTAACACGTATGATCCCGAAGTCGGTTTCACCGGAAGTCAACTTGGAATCATCTTTTTTTATCGTGCCTTTTTTAAAGCCAATTTTTTTTTATTTTCAATAATAAGTAATACAAGAAACTACACTGCCTTCATAATTCTAAGTTAAAGATTATCTGTGAACATTTCACTCTCGTAGCATAAAGGGTTATTAATCTAGTTTATTTAATTCCAAGGATGTAATAAATGTAAGAATGTTTTTTTATTTGTTAATATACCTTATTTAGTGTTAGCGTAGTATTTCACTGAACTCCCGCTCTATCTTACAGAACGTAAATTGTACTGTACTTAATTCTATACCAACAACTAAATAACTTCAGTATTTTTTCATTTTTTTAGTTGCATTTAAATTCTCTCTAGTACAAAATGAATGATGCCAAAAACAGTACCACTAGGCTTTAAACAACTGTAGAGACTATTTTCAAAAGACGTACAAAAATTATCTCTTATCCACATCTCTCCAAAAAAAAAACGGGATAGCTGATATCTTAATTTTATTCTCTCCCAGTATTAATATCCACTCAATCCATTCTCAAACATTAGGAAACACATAAGGGGCAAATAGTGGCTCTTATTTAATAAATAAAGCATTTATTTAAAATAAAAAGAAAGAGTCGACACTATAACAGTAATCAGCCCAAGTTTAGTACAAGAAAATTGTATTAAACCAATTGGCAGACCCAGGCAAAAATATCTATTTCTTATCAATAGCTGTGATATGTGAAATATTGTACAATTGTGTATACAATTTTTTAGCTAGGTTAAGGTCTTCGTGGATTAATGTAACTTGACGCAAATAATCACGCGCCAAACTTGTTTGTGACAAACTGGGAGTTTAGGTCGTGCTCATCAAACCATACGTCTGCTTTTATTATAATTATTGCGCTTGCGACTAGTTGCGTAAAATATCATTAATATTCAGAGATCATTTAATACCACTAGGCCACACTATTTCGGTTTTCCTTCTTATGGTGGTTTTTGGAAAAAAATTTAGTAAGAAAGTCAACGTGTTCTGGAGCACCTGAATCTGTAGCTCAATATTTAAATTGATTTATGTCATGTACTGGAAAATAGCGCAGTCGTGACTATTTAATTATTGCATGTTGCAATAAAACTAGATACAGAACCTAATTTAAAATCGTGTTACGAAATAGCATGGTGAGAAAAATCTGTCTTTGGAAAAAGTATATGACTCCTTAAAGTCAAGAAGACAGAGTGCTACGTCGTTGTATCGTAATCAGCTTACAAGGTTCGCCCTAATGATAGAGAAGACACAATTTTATGTTTTATAGTTTATTTAGAATAAAATTTATATTATATAAACAGTTTATTTAGAAAAATTAAAAACGAATCTATCTAGAATCAAAGTAATGACGGATCTAAACTTGAAATTTGAAATAGATGGCAACAAAATCGAAAACGTAATCTGTTTACATACCTGGGACACACAATCACATTGAGCAAGCAGAACCACTCTGCAGAAATTACGAAAAGGATCCATATGACCTGGGCCGCCGTAGGAAAACTCTGCATGGTTCTAAAAAATTCACAAATATCAGTCAATCTCAAAGGAAGATGAGGAGGAAAAAACAATGACACTGAAATGCAAACAGCCAATCGATTGAGAACAACACAACGACCTATAGAAAGAGTCATGCTTGGGATTTCTTTACGGAATCACATTCGGACCGAGAAAATAAGAAGACGAACAGGGGCAAAGTCGCGGAGCTCAAATGAAGATGGGTTGGTAATGTGATTCGGGAAGAGAATACTAGATGGACAAAGAGCATAGTGCAGTGGAGGTCTGGAGAGCACAAAGTAAATACAGGAAGACTACCAAAACGCTGGTTGGATGACATTAAAATTAACTCAAGATCGGGAAATTGATACTGGCCATGTAAAACTACTTTACCCTTCAAGTTTTTACTACGGATAAAAATTATTTGGTTTTCGGTTTTACCCCACTTTCTCCTATCTATCGACAAAACAATTTTCAAATATTGCACATTTTTATAGCATATATTGTAGTTATTTAGGATTTCTATATAACTCATCAAATGTTGAAGGATATGAGCATAGAAAAAGACCACTGACGGTTATCGAAGCTGACGATTTAAAATTTACAGACAAAAAACACAAATTTAATGATAACAGTGATTTGAACATATTACAAGGAAGAAACAAACGGACCAATAAATTTAAACGAGCTATAATATATTACCTATAACTGCATAAATCTGTACTGGAATCAAAAAAAATCAATAATTAATACTGAAGGGAAGACATTGGAAGACATAAAAACAATGAGATGCGTTAGACAAGGATGTATCCTGTCTCCGCTTCTGTTTAACTACTATTCAGATGCCGACCAAGAGGCAGGAATTAAGGTTAATGGGAAATTACTCAACAATATCCGATAAGCCGACGATAACTTAGTTGTGACAGACAGTGTAGAGGACCTTCAGACATTTCTTGAAAAAACATAGACTTAGCAATGGATATAGACTCATAATGAATTTTAAAAAGTGAAAATACATGATAATAAGTAAAACTTTGAATTGTTGTGGCTGTTACTTGATGGAAATTCATAACAAATGTAATGAAAGACTGATTTTGGTCAAATTTCCACTTTATTTAGTTTCACTGAAACTGTATGACGCGTTTCGCTATACTATAGCTTCGTCTGATACAAAAATTTTTCTATCAGACTAAGCTATAGTATAGCAAAACCCGTCATACAGTTTCAGTGAAACTAAATAAAGTGGAAATTTGACAAAAATCAGTCTTTCATTACATAAGTAAAACTTCTTGGATCCACACAAATATCAACATAGAGTCAACGCTGATAGAAAGAGTCTCTAAATACCAATATCTGAGAATATAGATCAAGAAACACGACCAGACACAAGAAATTAGCAGTCGAATACGAGAGGCCAGAACGGCATTTTTCAAAATAAGACAACTTTATACTAACCGTAACTTAAATTTATATCTTCGACGCACGTCGTGGTTAAAGAACTTAAGAGCATGCTGTACTTCCATACATCTCTTTAGAGCCATGGTATCAAAAATTACAATAGCCAGGATGATAGCGAAGAGAGTCGTCACCCTAAGAAGAAGAAGATAACAGTTGGAGATAAATAAATTTTTAATGCATTATATGTAGTTAAAACCTAAATTTTTCAAAATAATTATTTTTCACTGATAATTTTAAGTGACGATACTAAGTTTCGTTTTGACAAGCACTAACCACTGTTCAAACGACAAAAAATCAAGCGCAGTATCAAACTAAAACTATTGATATTCTAGGAGCTAGAAGAGATAAAGCACTATTAAAGGTTAAAAATAAAAACCATATTAGGGCTCTATGTTGTTAATGAGTTGCCCAAACTACAAGTATGGACAAAGCAATAAGACAGAAAAGCCATTAAATTGCTAACCAACATTATATGGGATAAATTTATAAATAAAACCAACAAAAGGAGGATATATGAAACCATAGTGAGAAATATCACATTATATACCTGTGAAATAGCATTAGCCACGCTGAGGGCAACGGAAATAGATTTCTGGAAAAGAGCAGGAGGAATATTCAGAAGACAAAGAGTCAGCAATGAACATATTAAAGAAATCAAGGGAGTCAAACACAGTATTACAGACGACACTTTAACCAAACAACTTATCTGGTTTGGACACATTCAAACAATGGACGAATCACAAACAAAAATACTTAACCAAAAGGCAAGAAAAAGACCGAAAATAAGTTGGATAAAGGGGATAGATAGGGAATTTAAGGAAGGAAATCTGGAAGATCTATGGAGCGACCGAAAACGATGGAAATTGGAAGTAGGAAAACGTCGAAGAACGTTGTAAACTGATGTGTCTCTATATTTTTTTAGTCTACTCAAAAGCTTCTGATTTTTTAATAAACAATTGTGTTAGCTCTGTTGGGTTAGAATCACCTGAATTTTACTGAGAATGTATTTGATTTTATACAAGTAAAAATTATTTAACAAACACATTACTATCAGCCAGATCTGTTATGGAACCATTTTTTTTATTTTGTACACGTTTGAGAGTGTAAGTCATATTTTCACAATAATAATAGATAAATTTACTTATCTTTCTATTCAAGTTGCACGTAGATTTTAATTAACTATAGTTAAGACTCGTTATGTTACATATGGAATAAAAATTGTGTTAAACTTAATCCTTCCAACACACAGATAAAATTATTTATTAACACGTACCAGATACTTAAACTCTATTCTGAAGTCGATATATGCTCATCGCCAGTTGTTAGATAAAAAACATCGTAATAAGTTATTGGCATTGTTTCACTTTAGATGTTCATAAATTCTAGCTCATATAAAATTTCCCTGAAAGTTTAACATTTGGTCTACAAAGAACAGAAGCTATTTTTGCAAAACATAATAATCTAGAGTGACTTAACATGAAGCTGAGGTAGCTTTTGCATTGTTTGGTATCATAAAATTATTAACGGAGAAAAGCCCACCCATCTGTTTGGCAAACTCAGATTTTGTTCTTCAATACAAAACCTAAAGATTATATTTTGAAACCATTAATTGACTTCAACTTTAAGAAAAATGTTAAAAAAACATTGTTTTTTTTCTTTTAACAGTTACTATTTCAAGCTTATTTTATATTATATTTTCTTAGATTTTTTGGAGATCTGAGTTAGATGCATTAAAATGTATTATAATCTAAATTATTTTTTTCATTAATGTTTTTTTTGCCATTTATGCATTAGTTGCTATAAATTTGTATATTATATATATATATATATATATATATATATATATATATATATATATATATATATATATATATAATATGAATAACACACTTTAAAGATTCAACTTGAAAACTTGCACAAATAATAGAATTGTAGGATTGATATGATGTGTGATTATTAAAAATATTACTGGTGTCATTAGATTGAAAATACATTTGTGTTTCGATTAGTGCAGCAAATTTCCAAAGCTGTCAAAATATTAAATGAATTTTCCACATTTCTTGTAAGCAATCCAACGTGTACCAGTTCCAGAGTCGTTATCCAATTTAATCAAACCTGATTTATATTTATGAATTTTTCTCGGTAATCTGTTGCTCATAGAAAAGTGGGGAATTTTCAACTTTTTGCATACAGTTTTATCTCTAGGTTCGTTAAAGCATTATTGGGTAATGTTACCGGTAATTTCGTAATTTGGGAGGTTAATTTAAAAAAAGATCCATTCCAGTTTTGTAGGGTTTTAAATGTAGAACTATAATAAAAATTTGAATATTTTTACTAATTAAAAATGTTTCCAATATTGCGAAAAAAAAAAAAAACGACTTTCGTACTATTTTATTATTTTTTTAAAATTTATTAAAGCTTGTGATAACTGCACCATATTACGTTCTAAAACGTCAAAATTTTATAATTAAGAAAAAAAACTAATGAAACATACATATTTAGTGTTCTGTACGGAATACTTATGTCTGTCTGTATGTGCGTCTGTCTGTCTGTCACACCCGATTTTCTCCGAAACTATTTGTCATAGAAAGTTGAAATTTAGTAATAATATAGGAATTGATGGACTCATTAGAGCCATATAGTTTTGAGTGTTAAATTTTGACTTAAGGGGTTAGCTTTGGGGGGTGAAATCGGAAGTGAAAGAAAAATTTTTACTAGGTCATCGAGTGTGGTGTCAAATGAAAGCTTGTAAAAACACGAGTAAAATATATATCAGCGATCACCAATATGGCTTCCGTAAACATAGATCAACAGGAGATGTTCTGACTTATGTAACACATGTTTGGAACAACGCAATTAAGCACTTTGGAGAATCTCGAGCGGTTGCTCTCGACATATCCAAGGCATTCGACCGTGTTTGGCATGATGGACTGTTGGCTAAGCTACGCTCTTATGGTATGTCTAAAAAGTTCTGTTTGTGGCTTTCCTGTTTCCTCAGAGAGCGTTCTTTACGAGTGGCTGTCCACGGATTTCTTTTCTAACACCTTCACTATGAACGCCGGTGTGCTCCAAGGCGCCATACTGTCTTCTACTCTCTTTCTCATTTACATTAACGATCTGCTGAAAATGACCGGGAATCCAATCTACAGCTTTGCAGATGACATTACGCTTATCTCTTCATTCACTTTGATCGCTCGTACATCGGCTGCTCAGACGAATATTCGCAGACAGCAAGAGGTCGTTCAACTTAACAAAGACCAGGAAGAAATTCTATCTTGGAGAGACAGCAACCAAGTGGAATTTAATGCTACAAAAACCCAGGCGGCAGTTTTTTCTAAAAAAGTTACCGTTGCTGAACCCGACATAGTCATGTCGGGGCACTCCATTCCCCTAGCATCGTCATTCAATTTGTTGGGCGTCAATTTGGGAGCAAATATGCCCTGGTATGGACATGTTGCAGGCATAGCAAGGAGCAAAGTTGAGAATATTATTTAGAACCAGAAAGCTTTACACTCCACAACAACTGTTAATTCTTTACAAAGCTCAAATTCGATCAACTATGGAATACTGCTCCCATGTTTGGGGCTCCGCTCCCAAATATACACTGCATTTGTTGGATTCTGTTCAGAGGAGAGCTATTCGTCTGACTGAAGACCCGGAACTGACCGGCGGCCTTGATTCGCTGGAACATCGAAGAACGGTTGGCGACTTGAGATAGATAGTCTCAGCGGTGCATGTTAGAAGTACACGTCATGTTAATACTTCACATCCGTATGAGGTTCAGCTTGTTACTCCTCATACAACGCTTTTCAAGCCGTCTTTTATATGGAGAACATCATCCCTTTGGAATAATTTGCTCAGGACTGTGTTTCTCAACGAGTACAATTTACAGCGATTCAAGAAAAAACGTGAATCGCTTTCTCCGCACAAGTGTCGGTCCTGTAGTGCTTTAGGGACTTTCCTGCAGTACGTGTGCTACTCACAAAATATATATATATATATATATATATATATATATATATATATATATATATATATATATATATATATATATATAATGTAATACTTGCGCACACTTTTCTTTGTATTATTTTTAAAAAATCGTATTGATCAAAAAATTTTGAAAAAGATTGAAACAAAATTATCACGAGTGCATTACCTTTAATAATTTATCTGGTATATAAAAAAAAAAGCACAAAAATTTCAAGGTCTTCAATTTTCAGTAAGTAAAGATTGAAAACAAATTTTGTTGAAAACTTATTTGGGGTGTGTTTTGTGAAGCCACTGATCATTTTATATATCCACGTACGGAACACTAATTGCGCAAGTTCAACTTGCACTTGGCCGGTTATTTTTAAATTAAATATAAATAAATATTGTTAGCATTACTGTGATGAAAAAACCAAACTTTTTCTGTTATTCAAGCAGCCATATCAGCCATGTATTACCAATAGACACTGCACACAATATTGTGTTATTTAAAAAATGCTATTGCAGTAAAAGTTTAACTCTTTAGAATAAAATAGATCAACAATCTTATTAAGATCTTCTTGAAATTTCACAACTTTATCGCAATTTAAGAGAAGTAGCAATTTTATGTGGACATTTTCGGGACATTATTCGCTGCAATCTATGTATTAGTTGCAATAAATTTAAATAATAAAATAAAATATTTTATCGTATTCTGGTCTCTTAGATTTGTTGGGTTATGTGGATATATTTATTCCCTGTTTATCAATTTTACCAGTTAAAAGTTTCATTTAAAAAAAAAAACGCTGTGTAATGAAAGCTTGCGTGTAAAGTAAATCCCAAGATACAAGATCCTGCCTTTTTGCTTTTTCAATGGGGCAATAAACGACTCTATTATGGTTTTGTGCATAGTTGCCAAGTATTACGATAAACGTATTTTTATTTTACCTGCTTTGTATACCGCCCTCATTTCCACCTGCAATCATATTGGATCCATTTTTACCTATATATTTACTACGTGGCAACCCGGTTTGGAGCCCTTTAAGTATTTGATAATATAGGCCTAATGACCACAGGTCCCCATTAAGATTCGAAAGATACTATTAGTTATTTTTATTTTTAGTTTTACTTACAACTTACAACGCAACGGTTCTATTTTCATTATGTGGCGTCCATAGGAAAATTGCAATAGTGGCTATCGCAAGAAAAAACATTTATCACTTGACGCTAAACAAATAATGAAAAATGTTTAAGACAATTTGGTAAAAAGAAATTTGAATAAACAAAGTGCTTTGCAAGAAACCATTGAACTAACAAAAACCCCAATTTCTACGATTAAGGGTATTGTAGGAAAACCATTACTCAGGAACAAGAAAAAAACGGAAAGATTTTCAAATGCATCATGTAGACGATTGGAGAAAAATATATTCTATGTATGATGAGCAGTTGGTGCCGACACTAGACAAAATAAAACTAAGACTGGTGCAGGACGGGACCAATATACATTGTGGCCGATTAACCCTTCACAGAATTCTCTTAAGAATGGGATTCACGTTCCGAAAAATCAACAAAAGGCAAGTAGTGATGGAGTTACAAAGATTACGAATCTTGCGATATAATTATTTAAAAGAAATTAAAAAGTATCGATCAGAGAATTGGCCAATAATTTACTTTGACGAAACATGGTTCGATACCCATGACACTGTGCAAAAAGGGTGGGTTGACAGCAGGACAAAATGTCAGACTAACGCACCTTCAAATAAAGGTAAACGAGTAACTTTTTTTCATGCTGGATCTAAAAAGGGCTGGGTTTCAAATTGTCTACTATTATCGGCAAAAGACATAAAGGATTCTAGTTTGGACTATCACGAAGACCCGACCGCAGACCTTTTTGAAAATTGGTTTCAAAATTCCCTTTTGCCGAATGTTCCCGAACAGAGTGTTATAGTTATGGACAATGCAGGTTACCATAGTCGCCTACTAAATAAAGTTCTTAATGCAGCCAACAACAAATCGGAAATACAGGAATATATGTTAGAAAATGACATTTATTTTGACTTTAGTTATAAAAAGTGAAGTTTTGAAAGACTATAAATTGAAAAAGAAATATGGCTGAGAAAATGGGACACACTGTTTTGCGGCTTCCTCCGTATTATTGTGTGTTTAATCCAATTGAACATATTTGGCATCAAGTTAAATTAAAAATAAGGAGACAAAATGTTTCTTCTACTTTAAGAGTGTCAGTGGTTGAATTAGTAAAAAAAAGTTATAAATTATATACCTTGTGAAAGCTGGAAGAACTCCATTCAGCATGTTGTTAAAATTGAGGATTCATATATTTATGTAAATAATATAAAATCACTGATAATTACCTCAGCTGATGACAGTGATAGTGAAACCGAATTAGGCTTAAGTTAAAATGTATTTTTATTTATACAATATGTCCCCTCTTGTAAACCTCATTCATTCAAACTATATACGTATACTTCTTATCCATTTGTTTTTACATGCGTCTATAAATAAACATCTCCAAAAAACACTTATAATTTTATTTATTTGCATTAATGAATAAAATTCTTAAGTCCATCTCTGCAACCTATTATAAACAAAAGGTCAGAATTTTTATATTGCCCACTTAAAACGGCAAAAATCAGGATCTTATATTTTGGGACAGGCTATAAGACCTCTGCACTTCACTTGCTAGATTAGTACAGATTCTGTCTTTGTCTACAATATTTATTTTTCTTTCATTTAAAATATATATTTTATTGTCACCAAAAAAATCGTGTATTATTATTATTATAAACAATTGATTTGTACGTTCTAGGGTTCACTCATTGTTATATTCTATAAGAGTGACTATTCGTCAACCTAACTTTTTTTTTCAATATGCCTTGTTTACCTCGACTCTAGTTTCATTTAAGTTACAAGTTAAAAAGAAAAAATCTTTTAATAATTAATATTTTAAACTATCTATCTACTTTTATCCAGGTACTTTAAGCTTGAAGTAATAATATTAAAAGTTTGATCTCATATTCTTCATCATCGGTTTTGCCTTCAGCAAGTTTGGTATATTTTCAATTACCTAATTACGAAGTTTTAACAAGTTTTAAAAGTAATTTTAAAGGTTTTTAAAAAGATATTATTCATATAACGGAGTTTTAAAGTTACTAGTGACTTCATCGTGAAGATCCATTAATTACAACAAAGTAGACCAGACTATTACACACTTTTAAAGTGTTTAATTTTATCCACCAAAGTTCACAACAAATTTAAAAAATTTAACTATAGAAATATATATATATATATATATATATATATATATATATATATATATATATATATATATATATATATATATATATATACATATATATATTCTCTTATTTTAATTTTTATTTTTCGATATTTTTGCAAGAATAATAGTAATATTTATATATTTAAGAAAAAATATTTAAACATGCATATCCACATTTCCTTTTGCTCTCGTTCATCATTAGCCTATTCCATCCATAGTCAGATGTAAGCCTCCCCAAGTTGTCTCCAATGAGCTCTGTTGTTTCCTTTTTGCATCCATTGCTCAAGCGTTCAAGTTGACTAATTAAACAAGTGGTATTTTCTGGTAGGTCGTTAATATAAAGAGGGAAGAGAATGTGGAAGTGTTGAACTCTAGAAAATATCTGCCTCGATAGTAAAATTGTGGTAGAGAAATATATTAACCGTCATTTGCAAAGAACAAGCTTCTTAATAAGTTTAAGCACACGCTGTATGAAATAAAAATATTTTCTGAAATTTTTAATTGCGTTTTAGAACTACTTGATGGTGTTTTTCCATAGAAACTGATATTACGGTGTAAGACATACATTTGTGCTAACCAGTTTTTTAACAGATGTTGTTTGTAGGTAGTAGAGTTGATTTAGCGAAATTGTGACAAACTGCTCTTGTCAGCGACCTATTGGGAGAAACAAGAAGTTTGCTTTTAATTCTCTTCGATATAAGGCCTCCAAAATTGCATCGGTTCAAATTCAAATTTTGAGTAGTAGATTTGTAGTGCCAAATTTTGTGTAGTTCAAGGTCTTCTTTGTCACTATCTGATGAAATAGTAAATGTTGAAATGAATTGCCAGTTAAAAGCAATTTTCAGGCAGACGGTATATTTGACATTTAAAACTAAAGTCAGTTAATAGAAGAACATCAATAGCCGAGTTAACTTTCAAATTTCGTTTGTAAAATACCAACTTGATAGGTGTTTTATTCATGTCATTGCTACAAATTAGAAAGCCAAATCATAAGACCTTTAAATTTGAGATGTTTAAAACACATCCGTCCATTTATTATTTACAAATCTAAGTCAACAGCAGCACCAACAGTGTATATGAATAATGAACGTCATGATTATCGGATGTAAGCCTCCCCAAGTTGTCTCCAATGAGCTCTGTTGTTTCCTTTTTGCATCTAATCGTGTCACGCTAATCTTTTTGTATCGTCCGTCTATCTTGCCTGTGCATCTTTTATGTTTTCTAAGCCTCCTTTCAACTATATGGCGTGTCTATCTGTTATCATTCATCCTTGCGATATGCCTGCCCAGTTCCACCTTAATATCTTTTTCGTATCTCTATGTTAGGAATACGATCTTGGAGTCTAATACTTAGCTTTTCACCTCCATTGCTTTTTGCGTTACCTGAAGTTTATATAGTATACTTTTATTTAAAGCCCACGTTTCACTGCCACATGTTAATACCGGCAGTACACATTGATCGAACACTCTAGCTTTTGTTGTATTTTAGATGTCCAATTTAAATGTAGATTGTACCCTTACGAACGCAGACCAAGCCGACGAGACTCTTCTATCCAGGTCAGCCTTTAAATTAGTTTTTGATATTTAGATTTTTAGTCCTAAATTTATGAATGGTTGTACCTTTTCTATTCTTTCACCGTCTATTGATAGTTCCTGGCTGTTATCTTTATACTTTCGTTGTTCAAATATTTGGTTTTGGTAAAGTTTATTTTTGGACCTATTTCTCGAGACTTGTTTAATTTCATCAGCATTTCTTGTAATTCTTCTTTTGTGTTGACGATCAAAGTGACATCATCTGCGAACCTTATGTGATTTAATCGTTCACCGTCCATTAGTATTCCTTTGTTTTCCCACTTTACCGATTTGAACATGTCTTCTAGAGTCAACCTGAATAGCTTTAGTGATATCGAGTCACCTTTTCTAATTCCTCTTTTAATTTTGAATTTATTTGTTTTTTTCTTCAAGCATTCTTTGTGATGTGGCATTTTTATATATGTGTTCTAGAAGATTAATATACCTCAACTCTGCTCTTACTTAAGGCGTTAAGGACTGCCTCTATCTCTACCAAATCAAATGTTTTTTCTTAGTCAACCATTGCTTTCCAAAAGGTGGCCTTATATTCATTTGCTTTTTTCACTAGTAATCTAATTGTTTGAAGATGGTCGAAAGTGCTGTATTCCCGTCTAAATCTCGCTTATTCACTTGGTTGATAACTGTTTAATTTGTTCGTTAATCTACATGTTATGATTCTAGTGAGGATTTTGAGTAATACCGATAACAGGCTGATGGGTCTATAATTCTCCAGATTAAATTTGTTCCGTTTTTTAAAAATAAGCGTAGGCAAGACGTTTACCCAAGCTGTTGGTAGAATACAAAATTTATATTAAAAATAGAGCATTTGATGAATCAAATATCTACTGTCATATTCTTGAACACGGTTATATATTTTATTGGGATAAAACTAATATAATAACAAAGGAATCCAACTGAGCTAAAGAACAAAAAATTAAAGAAATAATGTGATTATGATATGATAATTTAACTGGCTATAATTGTGTAGGCTTCTTTTCTGTTGATTTTGATCAGAACAATTTA
Source organism: Pachyrhynchus sulphureomaculatus (assembly GCA_019049505.1). NCBI lineage: Eukaryota > Metazoa > Arthropoda > Insecta > Coleoptera > Curculionidae > Pachyrhynchus > Pachyrhynchus sulphureomaculatus. Next base: position 164,857,021 of record CM032449.1, on the reverse strand, counting down.
TCGATTATTAAAGAAATGCAAAAGGGCAGGGTAAAAATAAATTATATATAATCTCATTTTTCTCAAATGTCACGTAAATAAAAAATGTTATACGCCAAAATCAACACCCGAATGCTAAGCTCATCAGACCTAACCTTTTTTTAACGAATGTCATGTCAATAAAACGGTATTAGTTGAAATTGGAAAATTCAAATAAAGGACCGGAAAATCACGTATATGATATTTTTAATCGCAAAATAGTTAATTATTCGATGATGGTTAGAAAATTACGTACAATTTTTCGACAAGAGATTAACAGAAGACTTCTTTAACTTTAAAACAATTTAACTATTTTTCTAATTTAAATTGTATAAAATATTATTAAAAATAATAACTTTTATCTGTAGTGTACCAGATTACGTACCAAAATGTCAGGCTTTTGTAATTTAAAAAAAAATACCAATTAAAAAAAAAACGTTTTTTAAAAAAAAATAAACATAAATAAATATTATTAATATCATTGTGATGCAAAGTTAAAAATTCTTTTTCAATATTTACAATCATTAAAAACATCAATTATGCATTACAATTGCATATTGTGTTATTTAAATAATGGGGTTTACAATAAAATTTTAATGCATTTGACTAAAATAAATTAACAAGATTATTACACCAGTTTAATATTTTCCAGAAACTTTATGATGTATGTTAAAACCTTTTGAAAATTGCAGAATTTTATCGCAATTTAAGATAAGTAACAGTATTATGTGGACATTTTGTAGAACGTTATTAGCTGCACGATTGATTTGGTATTTTGGATAATAGAAGGGTATGTATTTAGCAGTTTTTGTCTGCAACACTGATCCAATTTCAGTTCTTACATCATTTTTTAAAAATATGGTAATCATAACTTCTTTTACAGAAGTATTTCTTTACGCTTGTCGTTTTCAATTTAATCTAACAATATTACCAGTTTGTTCAAATGATTTCCTTTGAGGAAATTAAAAAACCACCTGTTGTTAAGATTTTCACTATATTTTATTTATCAAAGTGAAATAAATAAAGTAACACAACATAAATCAGCCGTGACATGTTTCGGTACACAGTACCTTTTTCAAACGGTAGTTGAACTTCTACTATTTTTTCTAATAACTAATTTAGCTACAATTATTTAAACCCTACCTTAATTATAAGAAATTTCCTAAAAGTGTTATGAATAAATGGACCATTAACAAAATTATGTAAAATTTTTTTTGAAGGAATTTAACTTGGTAGAGTAGGAAGATAATTATCTGAACTAAAGATTTAACAAAGGAGTGTTTTATAAATCGGGTTGATTATTTAGCACGGAATTCTTTAATTGTTAATTTCCAACGGCTCAAGCACTTTTTGTTTTTGTTATTAATATGTAATATATCGAAGTTTTTATCAAAACTGTGATTTTCAGAAAACAAATGAGAGGCATAATGTGAAACTTCAGTCTTATTCTCAAATGCTTTTTCATGTTCTTTTATTCTTTATATTAATAAAAAAAAAACCGGTCAAGTGCAAGTTGAACTTACGCAATTAGTGTTCCGTATGTTGATTACTTTTGAAATAAAAATTTTTGTTACGGAGGTATAAAATGATCAGCAACTTCACAAAACACATCCCAAATGAGTTTTCAACAAGTTTGTTTCCGATCTTTATTGAAAACTGATGATCTTGAATTTTTTTATATACCAAATCAATTATTAAAGGTAATACACTCGTGATAATTTTCGTTCAATCTAAACCCCATGGAGAATATTCCAGAATTTTTTCAAAATTTTTTGATAAGTACTTTTTCGAGATAAGGAGGGGACGGCGATTTTTTTCGCGATTTTTTAAAAATAATACAAAGAAAAGTGTGCGCAAGTATTACATTATACATATTTTTGAACTCGTGTTTTTTACAAGCTTTCATTTGACACCCCACTCGATGACCTATTAAAATTTTTTTTTTGCACTTCCGATTTCATCCCTCAAAACTAACCCTTTAAGTCAAAACTACACGGCTCTGATAAGGCCATAAACTTCTACATTAGTACCAAATGTCAAGTTTTTATGTCAAAATCGGGTGTGACAGACGGACGGACGGAAGGACGGATGGATGGATGGACGGACGGACACATACGTGATTTTATAAGTGTTCCGTACGGAACACTAAAAATGCGTTTTGAAAACTTAAATTGTTTATAAACTAAAGGGCATAAGTTTCTCGAGGTCCAAAACTCAGGACAATACTCCTAGTGGTACCTCAGAGAGGATAAAATCATAATATTGTTGTATCTAGACTCTGCAATTTCAAATGGTTCTTTTACTACACTATTAATATTCTTCAATTTGTTATAACCTTTATTGTAAGTCAACGGTACGAGTACGATCAACTATCCCACAATAATTGCGGCGTAGATAACTTATTGAGCGTTCCTCGTACGTAAAAATATTGCTCAATTTAAAATTCTCAACTTGTCACTAATTACAGTAAACTTAATACAACACAAGGGAAATAATAACTCTCGTTTAAAAGTTGCAAAAGTATGTTTTTTAATCTAATGAATAAAAACAAATAGTCCAGTATATTTACCTGCTTTATATTCGACACAATACTATTCATTTTTCACATTTAAAAGACTATGTGGCTCCTATAATAATTTGCCATTGTCTAATTCTTTCCTTTTTGTATGACAGTAAGTGTGAATATAATATAAAGATTTGAATTTTATAGGACATATTACTAAAATAAGCTCCCAACAAAGATTTAATGCCGAAATTCAGAAGTGTAATAAATGAAGAGTGACAAGCTGAACCTGCGCTTATTTCCTAAGATGCACAGCGCTGGGAAAAATAATGTAAGCTACATCCATCAAACAATTACGATAAAAGTATTTATAGAATAGATTCAAATTATCAAATTTTTTTAACGTTTCAAAGAACCAATATTTCTGGAGTGTTTCAAGTCTACAGTTAGGTGATTATTTAGCTACTGCATAGAATCTAAAAATGTGTAGTTCACCGATGGTCAACTTGGACCCTTGTACAGGGTGAGTCAATGATAGAGTAAAAATCGTTATCTCATTTCTCTCGGGAATGACGAAGAAATGTTAAATGCAATAGTTTTGGGTAATATTAAGGTGCACAGTTTAAAATTATTTTTGAGTATACGGGGTACTTCATAAAAGTGTGGTCGATATAACATATGTTTTTTTTTTTAAATGGAACATCCTATTTCTAATTTACTTTTAAATTCTGCGTAAAATTTTATAAATTTTTTTATTGATAATGATATATACCTAAACCTGATAGTTTTTCTAATATTGAAATTTTTAAAAAAAAATACTAGTTTTATAAAAAATTGCCAGTAGCGCCATTGTTTCTGAAGGTGGAATACTCATAATTGGTACGAACGTTCTATAGAGATGAAAAAAAAGATATATGCTACAGAGTGTCCAAATTAAATTTATACATTTCGTCTATTTTAAATTGAAAAATCTCAAATTTTTTATACGGCACACCCTGTATATTATTATTTTTTCTGATAAATTTTACAAAAACCCTCCAACTTTTATTAAGTATGATGTGTATCTATTTCTAATAGTTTTCGATTTATTTTGAATTTTCCAATTTTTACTATTGTTTTTAATATGTTACACTTACGCCATTGTGAAAACATAAACAAATAGTTAATAATAATTTTAATATAGTTTAACTTATCTAATGATTAATTATTATGACGTAATAAATGTTTAAAAAATATGCCCGTCTACTTGAATATACATGTTTAGTCGTTTTACTATATTTTCTTTACTTTCCTTAGCATAAAGGGCTTTAATGTCCTACGCGCATCCTGTATCCTATGTTTCATATCTACTGGTGTTGTAGTTTTCACATAAACACGATCTTTAATGTAGCCCCACAAAAAGAAGTCTAAAGGTGTTAAGTCACATGATCGAAGGGGCCACTGAATGAATCCATCCCTACAGATAAATTTTTGTGGGTAATGAGCAGGAGCTCCGTCTTGTTGAATCCACATTTGTTCCCTTTCAAAGTTATCAACTTCTTCAAGGCGCTGGGGTAATTTATTTTGCAAAAAATTTAGATATTTAGGGTTGTTAAGCGATTCGCGGAAAAAATATGGACCAATAATTCGAAAATTTAATATTCCACACCATACATTAAGCGACTAATGGTTTTGGTTTTGAACTTCCCGGACCCAAAATGGATTAACTGTTGAATAATAATACATGTCATGACTGTTAACTGCTCCATTACTGCGAAAAGTAGCTTCATCAGAAATATTATTTTGGATAAAAAATTTGATCGACCACTATTGCTCCATTCATGGTGGTACATAAGTTTACTTGTCGTTCAAAATCATGGTCTTGAAGTTGTTGATGTAGTTCCATATGAAAGGGATGATACTTGTATTTTCTCGTAGTGCGATTAGCCGTAGATTGGGATGTGTCAGATAAGTCAACTAGTTGACGGTGCTGACCTAGGGATTATCTTCAACAAGAAGTAAAATCTCCATTTCTTCTTTTCCTCATTGATAGCATTTACTACTTTCCGTTTCGTATACTCAACGCTACCACTACCATCAAACCGTTCTATTAAGCACTGAAAAGATTTTCTAGATGGTATACGTCTATTAGGGTACTTCGCTCCGTAAAAGACAATTTTTTCCCGCCTCGCCCAGTATATAAACCATATCAATTAATTCATTTTTAGGAAAATCCATAACTATTACCTTTATACGTCACTTACTACAACAAATTAAACTATTTTTACTTGCTTAATAGACATGTCAAAATTTGACATGTCTATTAATTATGATGTTATAGCAAAAGTGTATTAAAAACAAAGGTAAAAATTGAAAAATTCAAAATAAATCGAAAACTATTAGAAATAGGTATATGACATACTTAATAAAACTTGGAGGGTTTTGTAAAATCTATCAGAAAAAATAATAATACACAGGGTGTGCCATTTAAAAAAATTTGAGATTTTTCAATTTAAAATAGTCGAAATGCATAAATTTATTTTGAACACCCTGCAGCATCTAGCTCAAATTTCTTTACATATATCTTTTTTCTCATCTCTATAGAACGCTTGTACCAATTATGAGTATTTCACCTTTAGAAACAATGACGCTACTGGCAATTTTTTACAAAACTGAAAACTCATATTTTTTAAAAAAAATTGAAATATTAAAAAAAACTACTAGGTTTAGGTATATAACATTATTAATAAATAAGTTATACAATTTAAAAATTAGAAAATAGGATGTTCCATTTTAAAAAATATGTTATAACGGCCATCACTTTTTTGAAGTACCCTGTATACTCCAAAAATAATTTTAAACTGTGCACCTTAACATTCCCTAAAACTATTGTATTTAACATTTTTTCGTCATTCCCGAAACAAATGAGATAATGAACTTTACGCTATCGTTGACTCACCCTGTACATGATGTAAAGCTGTTGAGAAGTGTAAAAATTTGCAGTATAAAACAATATTTCGAGTATTTGAGGAGTATAGGTATCTGAGCATGTAACCTAACATATTTACTCTTAAGTTAACGCATCGTAGATTGAGTAAAATTGATAATTGAATAGTGTATTGAAAAACCATATCGGGATCTTTTTTTGGGAACACTTCTCTGTGATTTTGCCGCGCTAAATTCTGTCTAGCGACAAAATTTATTCCAGGTCTTTGCATGGGCTGCTTGTGCTCAAGCGTTCAAGCTGACTAAGTAAACAAGTGGTCTTCTCTGGTCGGTCGTTAATATAAAGAAGGAAGAGAATGTGGAAGTGTTGAACTCTAGGGAATATCGGTGTCGATAGTAAAATTGTGGTAGAGAAATCCATTAACCGTCATTTGCAAAGAACAAGCTCCTTAATACGTTTAAGTACACGCTGTATGAAAATATTTTCTGGAATTTTTAATTGCGCCTTGGGACTACTTGGTGGTGTTTTTCCATAAAAACTGATATTACGGTATAAGACATATATTTCTGCTAACGAGTTTTTTTAACAGATACTGTTTGTAGGTAATAGAGTTGATTTAGTGAAATTGCGACAAACCGCTCTTGCCAGCGACCTGTTGGGAGAAAAACAAGAAGTTTGCTTTTAATTCTCTTCGGTATAAGGCCTCCAAAATTTCATCGGTTCAGATTCAAATTTTGAGTAGTAGATTTGTAGTGCTAAATTTTGTGTAGTTCAAGGTCTTCTTTGTCACTAACTGACGAAATACTAAATGTTGAAATCAATTGGCAGTTAAAAGCAATTTTCTGGCAGACAGTATATTTAACATTTAAAACTAAAGTTAGTTAATAGAAGAACATTAATAGCGGAGTTAACTTTCAAATTTCGTTTGTAAAATACCACATTGATAGGTGTTTTATTCATGACATTAATACAAATTAGATAGCCAAATCATAACCTTTAAATTTAAGATGTTTAAAACACATCCGTCCATTTATTATATACAAATCTAAGTGAGCAGCAGCACCAGCTGTGTATATGAATAATGAACGTCATGATTATTTTTACTAAGTATTCTATTAAGATCTGAGTCGGTCACTAAAAACTTTCAAAAGTAGCTGTATTTAAATTAAGTACCGACTTGGTTAAAGCATTCACATATTTATATTAAAACGCGATCACTCATATGCGATCAAAACTAGTTGACTGCATCGGCTAGCAACGAATCAGTCTAATTTCGAGTATTGTCGGTCTTCTAAGCTGTAAAGAATTTCTTGGTTCATCGGCCTGCATAGTATCATTATAATTACAGTCTAATGAAGTGTATAGTTTGAGACAATATGCAACAAGTAAATAATATATTTATCGTTCAAGTAAAAAAGAAGTAATTTTTATATACACTCCTGGACAAAATTAACGCTACAATATATTAAAACATACAAATCTCTATAATGAATTAATTTTAATAATTTTTTATGAACATTGGTTACACTGAAAGTTAGAAAAAACTTATTCGGATACTTTAAAAGTGAATTAGCTACCAAATTTCTCTATAAGATTAGAATTAAAATTATTCTTTAAGACCTAATAACAAAATCGTTGAAATTTTGTAATAATGAAAAAAATAAACTGGGACACTAGTAGCGAAATTAATGGTGTAACTGGGACACTAGTAGCGTGTGTTGCCTCCTCTACTTCGGATGACAGCGTTCATGTGCCTAGGCATGCTTCTAATTAAATTTTGGATAAAATCTTCAGGAATTTGCTCCCATTCTGTGATAACTGCATTTTCAAGTTCCCTCAGGTTTCTAGGTGCAGGTATATGACGTTTCACATTTTTCTTAAGGTGATCCCATACATGTTCTATCGGATTCAGATTCGGGCTTTTTGGTGGTCATTGCATAATCGGTATATCAACTTGATTAAGATAATCGAGTACCTCACTAACCACGTGAGGTCCAGCGTTGTCTTGCATAAACAGGAAATTGGGCCCCACAAAATGACCGAAAGGCATCACATATTCTATTACAATATACAAGATAGTAGTCAGCATTCATGGATCTCGTACGGACAGGAATTAACTCTGTACGAGCATCAAAGCAGATTCCACCCCATAACATAACAGAGCCACCGCCGAATGGAATCCTTGCAGAAATATTACAAGGAGCAAACCTCTCTCCTGGTCTTCGCCATACTCGCTCACGACCATCTGGATGTTTTAGACTAACCCTAGTTTCATCTGTGAAGAAAACTTGTTTCCAATCATCCACAGACCAGTTTTCGTGATTTCGAGCAAAACGTAACCTGGCAACTCTGTTCTCTCTAGTAAGCAAGGGCGCAGTGGCTGGTCTCCTACTGTTTAATCCAGCTTCATTTAACCGTCTTCTAACTGTTTTAGAAGAAATTGTGACATTGCGAACAGCTTCGAGTTCGTTTCTTATTATAGAACTAGTGACAGTCCTGTTTCTTAAAACATATTGTCTTATAAAACGTTCATCTAGGTCGCTAGTGCATCGTTTTCGCCCTTGCCCTAGCCTTCTAGAATAAGTTCCTACCTTATTCAAGCGTCTTACCATACGACTTATTGTGGAACGATGTTTGCCTAAGAAATTGGCAATATAACTCTGTCAATATCCCTCGTCCAATAAAACTGAGGCTCGTACTACCTCGTGTTCAGTTAAATTCCTTGTTCGTTTCATTTTTCTAATTCTTCAGGATCAAAAATAAAAGAGTCTACCACAAAAACGTATTACTTTGAAAAAGGGAACAATTTATAAACTTACTTTTAAAGAAAATCTATCGCATTTATTACAGAAAATTGTTTATCTTCTAAAAAATTCTTTAAAACTGTAAATCTAAACGAATTGTTTTGATTTCTGTCATAAACAACGAAACAAAATATGCATAGCCTACTATTCAAATACTCGATAAACTTTTAAAACTGACATAAGAAAAAGATAAATTAATTTTCAGATTGTTGCGTTAATTTTGCTTGCAATTCAGTACAATCTTTTCTACCTACCCCTACTGCATTCATTGCAAATGAATGATTGATTTAGCGGGAAATGACTATAGGATTGACATGATTTGTTTTAGGTTTGGAAGTCTGTTTCAACCTAACCGAAAGCAATTGTTTCTTTGTTCTCCATACCATAAATTTCAGTATTTTGTTTTAACTTTTGATAATAAATCTTTTTTCTGATTAGTATCGTGTTTTTCTTGATCTCTATTTTTATTTTTTTATCAATTTTTAGTTTAACTCAATACGAGTGAATTAAAAGAAATACTTAAAATCTCATTTTTAACGCTATTTCAGCAAATAATCTGTAGGATTTATCTATATACCCCTCAAAACTGTTTAATGAAATTTCAGTAAATTTAATAATTTTACTAAAGAAATACATGTGGATTAAATTTCGCCCGAATGTAACATGAAACGAAACAATCATATAATGCACAATTAATAAATTGAATTGGATAATAGTTAATTGGATTGTTGGAATCTAGCAAATTATGATATTTTTGGTATATTATTAAATGGCATCAGTAAATTCAATTTCCTTTAAATTAAACGACGGATTCCGCAAATATCAAATACCTGGATTTAATTTGTTTACAAGCTCTAGTATATTCCTAGCATGCGACGCTTTGGGAGGCATTAATTAATTAGTACATCCATCAAACACTTGTAGAATAGACTCAGACCGCTGTTTTGCGATGCTCCAAGAAAGTAAGGTTGCTGGTGAATTCTGAGTCCCTGATCACGTGAACAGCTCTCTTCTGAATAGAATCCAACCAAACCAGTGTATTTTTGAGAGCCGAGCCACAAACATGGGAGCACTATTCCATGGTTGGTCGAATTTGAGCTTTGTATAGAATTAGCAGTTGTTGTGGAGTTGTTCTAGCTCGAAATAATATTTCCAGCTTTTCAGAAGCTGTTTTTGCTATGCATGCAGCATGCAACAAATGAACGCCCAGCAAACTGAGTGACCATCCTAGAGGAATGGAATGTCCCGACATAACTATACCGGATTCAGCAATTTTTTAGGAAAATTTGCCGCCTGAGTTTTTTAGGATCTACTTGGTTACTGACACCCTAAGATAGAATATTTTCGAGGCCTTTGTTATGTTGAACGACTTTCTGCTGTCTGTGGATATTTGTGTAAGTAGTTGATATTGGAGAGTTCAAAGTGAATGAAAAACTAAGCGTATTGTAATCTCCAAGTGCGCAAATAATAAAGATGACTATGCTACATCAACTGTGTAATCTGGTATGGAAGACTGGGAGAAGGCCGAAAGACTGTGTGAAGTTACATTTATACACTTGCATAAGAAGAGATCCCCTTTGGATTGCAGCAACTATAGAATAATCGCTCTGGTATCACAAGCTGCTAAGATGTTTCGCTGGATCCTAAATGAAAGACTCCAAAACTTTTCTGCTGCCGCAAAATCTACCGAACAAACAAGCTTCATTTCAGGAAGAGGGACTAGAGAACAATTTCTCAACAAACGTCAGATAATAGAAAAAGCCAGGGAATTCCAAATTACAGCCTATATCTATTTTTTAGACTACTCTAAAGCTTTCGACTTCATACAATAGAACAAACTCTGGTCGATTCTAATTAGCATGAGAACACCTGTACATCTTGTAAACCTTATCCGGTCCCTTTATGAGAATACATATGGGAGAATTAAACTGAATAATTCTTTTTCCGATTCCTTTAACGTAGAAATATTCTGTCACCCTAGACTTAATTATGGAGCGACTGGAAATCACTAGCAAAAATTATGGATTGATAATTAATAGAACGAAAACCAAAGTAATGATTGTTAGTTGTAATGAAGATCTGTTACATATAAATGAATTGCTGGATTCACTGTTGTAGACCGTTTCAATTATTTGGATCCCTCATAACTAACAATGGTGGCTGTGAAGCAAAAGTAAGAAGACGTTTGGCTATGGTTAGAAATTCGATGATCAAACTCACTAAGGTCTGGAAAGATCTAGCTGTCACAAAAAACACAACGTTAGGATTGCTATCCAGCCCTATATTCCCCATAGCAAGTTACACATCGGAAACATGGATCACTAAAGAAGCTGAAAAAAGACGAATCGTTGCTATTCAAATGTGGGCGTATCGAGAAATCCTCAGAGTATCACATACACCGTACTAATATAATCGAACACGGTACTAATGGAATCGATTTTCAAATAGACAGTACCTGAAATATTTTGGTCACATTATGAGGAAAGTGAAGCGTGTGAAGATTAAGAGGACGGTCTCCAACAAGATGGTCTGAACAAATAAGATCTCTTCTTGGTATGGGTATGCACGAGTCAAGTTAGATCGGCAGGATGGCGATGCCTGAAGAATAACTGTCGAGGCAGCAACTGCATAGTGTCACCGATACCCCTATTGGAGTGAAGGGATTGAGAGAGAGAATTTCCAAAGATGTAGATTGGATTCCTCATATTTTCCAGCAAATCGTTAATGCGAATGAAAAAGACAGTAGGAGAGAGTATAAAGTCTTGAAGCATACCGGCGTTGCTAGCGAAGGTAGTAGAAAGAAGTCTGTCGACTGTTACTTGTAAAGAGCGCTTTCTGAGGGAACATGAGAGCCATAACCAAAACTTTTTAGACATATTATAAGAGCGTAGCACAACTAACAATCCTTTATGTCAAACACGCTCTTGTCTTAAATATATCAAGTGCAACTGCGGTGTCTAGCTTTATTAAAATTTGTTATATGATATGTTTTCTGAAGACAATATAGGACATTCTTGATTTCACTGTGGAGACAGTTGGTGGTACTTTCCATGGAAATCGACAGTACAACATGAAGTAATGAATTGAACTAACAAGTTGCCTTTCGCCGTATAAGTACGGTGCACTTACTGAAATTTTGCCTTAGCGACTGACCGAAAGGACCTCGAGCTTTTTGGGCAGGCAAGAAGTTTGTTTTTAACTCTTTGATTGTGTGTCTCCTTGGTTTCGTTGATAATTTCTTTGCATCTGTTCCGGATATGAACAAAGATATTACGACTTATAACGTGACGATGTTCACGCCATTGTCGCTAAGCAAAATCTTTAGAAGCAACAGCTTCTTTGCATTTTTGGTCAAACCAAGGTTTGCCGTTAGAAGGGCATTTTTCTATAGTAATCTATATTTTGTATTAACACTTAAATATTAGTTACCATCTCTGCTTTTTAATAATTTGCATTTAAAAACGAACAAAGCAATAAAAAATATTTACAGTAGAGAAATGATATTCAAATTATTTTAGTAAATGAAATTGAACTAACGAATTGAATCTTCAAAAAAAGAGATGTAAACTTCTATATAAATCTAACTGACATCAGAAACCTCCTTACAGTCAGATAGGTCGTCAGATCTAAAATAAATGGCTAACCAAAGGCAAGTTGGAAAATATTCCATCAGTTCTTCCCATTTAGTAGATTTGTAGTGTCAAATCCTATGCAGTTTAAACGCCTCTCTGTTGCTGATTGGATTCGTGTTGGTTCATCGATAAGCTGACTAAAGCCACAACCGATTTGGAAAGATTCAGCTCACGACCTTGAAATAGCAGGAAGTCATGGAAATTAAGCATCGGAAAGGCATTTATCACACAATATAAGATATAATAGATTTCAAATTATTTAGATAATAAAGCAAAAAAAATGTATGGCTCTTATTCTACATGATTTCGTAAAAATAAAAATTCAGTTTGAATGGAATAAAACAAGAAAATATAAAAACATGTAAAAAATGCTAGGCTACTGAACTTCAACGAGTCAGCATTAAAAATGCCAGGTGACTATAAAATTCCACCCGGAATGTATAAATATTTTTCATTTACATTCTGACGTCATTTGAATTTGCTGTCATGGTAATAACTTTGGTATAAAATTCACGCCAGTTCGAAAAACACTATAAAAAACAGTTTAGCATAATTAGAATGTTCAACCGGTTTATTCAAGTATATTTCATTTCATTCTTACAAAATAAACTTTTTACAATTACCTTACTTCTCCTATTGTTAAATGGAATTCTAATAAATCCACTAAACGATGACATTTTTGGTCTGGTATTAAATGACAGTAAATCTAATTTCCTTTGTATAAAACGGGCGGATATATTCCACCAATAATATCAAATATCTCGATTAAATTTCATTACTGGTTGCAGTTGATGCAGTAGCGTAACTGCGACGAGGGATTGGGCTTTAAACCGTCTGTTTAAATTATTACAATAAATTGAAATATACGATGAAAAGAGTGTATTATTTATGTAACTTGAATTAATTCTAAATTAATATAAATTTCAAATAAAAAGTTATATCATACCAGCATATATCCTATATCAATGCTTGAGATTTACTATTTTGTCTCTATATAAATAACATTCTAATATAACAAGTCAACGCCAATTCTACAGTCTTCAGATTACCCAACAATTACATAGTTTGTTGATCATATTGCGATCGATATCATAACAAAATACTTATGGGGAACATGTGGTTTATTACTGTCGTGTTACCCAGCTTTAATTTATTTAAGTGCTGTTTTTCTACAACAAAAGAGTCATACGAATTTTATAGGGCACTAAATACCAATATCACTATTTTCATTTCATTTTTTAAGAAATTAAATACTTGAACTATGTTTGATATGTGTACTTTTGACGGCTTCAGTTCTGTACATAACAATAAAAAATTATAAACGAGACGAAGACATAGACACATACAAAGACGTGACTTGCGTTGGGGAATCAAAGGAATTTAGGAGAATGCACTGAAAATATCTAGGACAATATCTAGGGCCTTACCGTTATGAAGACTTTATGTGAGCATTCCTGAAGGTAACCTATATGCTATTTGCTAGTTAATTATGTAGTACTATATTATATCTTACATTTGTTTTGATTATTTATTTGAGTAAACATCTTTTCTGTAGTAATCTATATTTGATTTTAACTCTTAGATATTAGACATCAACTCTGCTTTTTAATAAATTGCATTTAGAAACAAATAAAGCAGTCGATAATACTCTTCTTCTTCTTCTGGTACCTCTACAAACCTTGGTGGATTTTGGCTGCTTGTACGACCGTCTTCCATCTCTAGCGATCCGTCATAACTGAGACCGTTAACTACAAAAAAAGTAAGCCCAAAATTATATCCACTGATAAGCTATTTAAAAATAAAATAATCGTTTCAGGCATGAAAATGATGTTTTTGTTTCATTTTTTAAATAAAAATCTGTAAAAAATTTCAAACAAAATAACTTCTCTATGTTTTATTTAAATATATAACTAAGAAAAATATTCTCAAAAAACAATGTTGTTTATTGTAGTGTTACAATATTTAATTTGATTTGTAAAATCATTTTCCCGTAATCAGTTTTGTCATTTTTAGAAAAACATGTTAATATTTAACAAAAAACGGGTATTAATCAATAATGGTATTATCAGAGTTAATAACAATTGCACAATTTTACATAATCAGATATCACCACAACCCTTTTTTTCTTGTTAGAATCATTTAAACTGACTCTCCAAATTATTATTTATTAGCACTAGTAAGATCTGCGAAACAGAGCTTGTCATCTCCTATCGTTTGGAGATCTTTATATATATATATATATATATATATATATATATATATATATATATATATATATATATATATATATATATATATATATATTATATATACGAGGCATGTTTTTTAAGTAAGTACCGTTTTGGAATTAAAAAAAGACGTGCAAAGATATCGCTATAATTTTATTTTTACATGAAAGCCTGTACCTTAATCTACTCTTCTACATAATTTCCGTGAATATTGAGGCACTTGTCATAACGTGGCACCAGTTTTTGAATACCCTCCTCATAAAATTCTGCCGCCTGAGAAAAAAGTTTCTCGGTCACAATGCGATACAAAACACTACGAGAATATTGAGGAAAGCAGTCGCACAATGATGAAATTGTAAAGCGTCTGTTTTCTCTCACCTTTTCGTCCACTTTCTGCACCAAATCTTCATTAACGACCGAAGGACGCCCACTCCGTTCTTCATCATGCACATTTGTGCGGCCATCTTTAAACGCTCTCACCCTTTTCCTTACCATTCCATCACTCATAATGTTTTGTCCGTAAACTTCACAGATCTCACGATGAATATCGATCGGTTTTACGCCTTTAGCACTAAGAAATCGTATAACAGCCCGTACTTCACAATCGGCGGGACTCACGATTGTCGGAGGCATCTTAAACACTCAGTAAACAACGTATACAATGAAGAATCAGACTGTAATGGCGTCAGTGCGTAGACATGAGATGTAGGTTACCAGCGCGCATGCGCGGAACGCCGACCGTATCGCTGCGGCGGCGGAATCGCAAAACGGTACTTACTTAAAAAAACATGCCTCGTATATATATATATATATATATATATATATATATATATATATATATATATATATATATATATATATCGCCAGCGAATGCTTGATCTGCCCAGCGACCTTCTACCTATTGAATTTTCTTCAATAATATTCCCAATAGAGAAATAACATTCTAATTATTATGGTAAATGAAAATTACAAAGAACAGATTCAAACTCTTGAAACGTCTTCGTCAACGATAGTTAATTTATCGTATGGCTAAAAAGACGGTCAATTATTATTTGTTATTTTAATATGTTTTTTTTGCAATTTTTACTATTAACCTGTTCTGTGTGTATTGTTTATATGAAATCAGTAGCCATTTTATTTTATTCATGTGACTGTCAATTTTTAGTTCCTGTTTTAATACTTTTTTTGTAATTTTTATATTATTAATATGTTAAGTATATACAATTTGTGTAAACAACCATTTTATTTTATTTATATGAGTTCTTTTGACATTTTAAACTTGAGTTGAAGGTTTTATTGTTACACACAATTTACCCAGAATACGATCCTTTAAAGGCTCTAAACTAGTGATAGCCACTAAATAAAGAAAAACTTTTCTATTTTCCTTTCTTACGTCTTCATATACTTTTTTTATTTTTATTGTTGGTATACAGGTATATTTTATCAAGTCAGAAAAGAACTTTCCATACATATCAATTTTTACTGAAAACCAGTGCTGTAGATGCATTTATATTTCACAATAATTTCTTCAAATTATGTAACTTGATTTTAGGGATTTCAAAGTGAAAGAACAATTTTATTGAATTATGTGCTTTGATATTTAAAAAAAGTTACAAAACACAATTTTTCGCAAAAATAGATATAGATTATTTCATTTGTTACACTGTTTTGATATTTCGGTAAACTTTAATAAATATTTTATTTTCTAGATTTTTGCGGGCGCTATATTCATTTGTCCACTTCTAAGCATGATCATAAACCATATTTGTTAATTAACTTGACTCAATCCTAAAACAAGCCAATTCATAAAATGTTCGGCTGAACGGATAAACATTTCAATATATCTTAAATTCAGTATAACATGATACTGACTATTTACTAGACGAATTCGGACGCATGTCACAGCTGTGACCTGACATTGGACTCATTATCCACAATCCAAGTACCAGAAGAATCATAGGAATGAACCTTAGTTGTTTCCTACTTCAAACTTATAAAAAAAGGATGAAATTCATAAGTAAAAATTAACAGTTTTAACTAGTTTGCCGGCTGGTGAAAAGAAGTTTCTAATAATAAAGTATTGTTTTACTATATATTATTTTTATATTTTAAATAAAGTAACCTATTTTGTGTATTAGTTCTGTGAGTTCTTATAAGCTTTATATATACATACATATATATATATATATATATATATATATATATATATATATATATATATATACATATATATATACAGTAATACCCCGCTTAGCGCGACCCCGTTACGCGCGGTTTCACTATAACGCGAATTTCAAATTTTCGCGCTCATGTAGTCCATTAACTTCTCTATGGTCGCGGGGGGATCCCCGCTTTCTCTGAATATTCTCTTTGAAGAATTGGGAATTCCCTGTCCTTCGACTTTGTTCTATGGGGATTTCCTCGTTTGTTTCGTGTGTTCATTTGTTCCGTAATGTTAGTTCGGTCGGCTGGCAGTTTTGTTTTAATATTTATTGGAGATACATACATACATAATTTAACCCTACGTTAAAAATGCCGCCTGTAAAGAAAAAAGAGCGTAAAAGCGTCACTTTGGAATTGAAGATGAAAGTGTTAAGAAGAATGGAAAATGGAGGCAAAGCAACAATTGTTGGGAGAGATTTTGGACTCTCAGAATCGACTGTGAGAACGATTTATAAAAATCGGGAAAAAATTAAAATCTCCAGCGAAGGTTCAACACCTATAAGTGCAACAAACTTTCTCGTTCGAGATCATCTATCTTAGAAAGAATGGAGAAATTACTGTCAGTCTGGATCGAAGATTTGAATAAGAAGAACACACCACTAAGTCAAGATCTCATATGCACAAAAGCAAAATCTTTGTATGAGATGCTGAGAAGGAGAAGGGAGTGCCACTCCGACTTTTGCTGCCAGCAGAGGCTGGTTCCATCGGTTCAAGCAGCGTTCTAATCTTCACAATATCCACATAACAGGCGAGGCGGCCAGCGCGGACATTCAAGCTGCAGCTGAGTTTCCAGACAAGTTTCAAGACTTCGTTAGACGAGAGAAAATTCCTGCTTGTCTTATCTTCAATGTTGATGAGACCGCACTTTACTGGAAAAAAATGCCATCTCGAACATTCATTTCTAAGGAAGAACGTCAAGCCAGTGGCTTCAAAGCTGCGAAAGATCGACTAACACTTCTGCTGGGTGGTAATGCCACTGGTGATTTCAAACTGAAACCTTTACTAGTGTACCATTCAGAAACACCCCGTGCAATGCGAGCACAGACAAGACAAGTCTACCAGTTGTGTGGCGATCAAACAGAAAGGCGTGGGTTACACGGGAAATTTTTCAAGAATGGTATTCTAATAGTTTTTCCCATCAGTCAAATCATACTGTGACAGAAATGGGCTTGAACCTAAAGTTATATTACTCTTAGACAATGCCCCAGGACATCCAACCTCACTTGATACGCCCAGAGACTTAAAAGTGTACGTAAAGTTCCTTCCACCAAACACTACGTCAATATTACAACCTATGGACCAGGGAGCAATAGCAAACTTCAAAGCTTATTACCATCGCCGCACTTTTAGCCAACTAATTCATGAAACTGACGGGGAAGGAAGACAGTCTATGCGAGAGTGGTGGAAGTCATACAACATTATGAAGTCTATTCACAACATAGAAGAGGCTTGGAAGGAAGTTAAAATGAGTTGTATGAATGGGGTGTGGCGTAATCTTTGGCCAGATGTAGTGGAAGCACCTAGAAGAATTGTCCAGATGCAGAGACAAGTGCTTGAAGACATTGCTGCAATGATTGAGGGGTCTGAACTTGAAGATGTCACGGTAGAAGATCTCGTAGAACTTGTAGCAAACGCACGACGATCCTATTAGCAATGAAGATCTGATCGAGTTACAGAATAATCCTATCTACGATGAGGAAGAACAAGTAGAAGAGAAAGTTTTATCTTCAGGGGAAATACAAAATGCACTTTCAAAAATTTATTCAGGTTTGGACATATTGCAGAGTATAGACAATAATGATGACCGTGTCTTGACCGTGTGTCAAACAATTAAAAACAGTGTTGGGTGTTATGAACGTATTTTACAAGAACGTAAACAAAACGTTACCCAAAAGACAATAGATGTATTTTTCCGTAAAAAAATAAGAGTATGTATTGCATAAAGTGTTCTTAGAATTAAAGTGATTGATTAAAATGATTTGTATTTTTTTTGTATTAAATTTTGACTATGTTTAATCATAAACCTCGATATACGCGAATTTCAGTTAACGCGATTTTTTTCGGAACGTATCCCTCGCGTAAAGCGGGGTATTACTGTATATATATATATATATATATATATATATATATATATATATATATATATATATATATATATATATATATATATAGCAAAAAGGATTTTTTTTTTTTTTATTTCTTATTTATCGGGTTTGCGGTCTGGTAATTGCAACCCATCTATCATGTTTACAAAAGAGAAAGTATCTTTTATATTATAATCTGTAATGTGTGATAGAGCATTTTTAAATATATTAGACAGGAATTTTGAAATGTTATAAGTAGTGGCATTAATTAAGCTTACAATTGGTCTTAAAGGTATGTCGGGTTTATGTACTTTTGGAAGACAGTACAATTTGGGGAAATGTGAATTATAAACCGTCAGGTGTTTTGCGACCCCCACACTTATTTGGTTGTTTGTTTTAAGTTCCTTTATTAAGTTGTTGTATGAAGCCTGTATTGTTGTGGTTGGATCTGTACTTAGTTGTGTGTATGTTTTTAAAAAAGGAACATAAGTTCGATTTTGCCGATGTGAAAGTTTTGGAGAGAGTAAATAATTACAAGGACCGGCTTTTTCTTGAAATGTGTCACATAAACAAACATAAGGACTGTGTTAATTATAGGGCAGAACCAGTAAATTAAGTGTAATGTATTGTAATATTTTAAACTTATAAATTTTACAAGTCAATAACTGAACCACCTTATGAATAACTAAACCACTGTATTTGATAACAGTTTTTTCGTTTTTGG
>CM032449.1:164690379-164832879 GCA_019049505.1 Pachyrhynchus sulphureomaculatus | reverse complement strand
ATTTTTGTATTTCACTGTACCTTTTAGACAACGCGGTAGTGCTGCCACGGACGCATTTCTGCAAACAACTACTACCTATGTACGTGTCCAGGCCATATATACTTAAATAAAAGTATACCGACCTGCAGGGGTTGGAACCCGTTATTTTATATATATATATATATATATATATATATATATATATATATATATATATATATGTATATATATATATATATATATATATATATATATATATATAAATATATATATATATATATATATATATATATATATATATATATATATATATATATATATATATATATATAATACAAAGTATAAATTTCAATTTGTCATTTTAATTGAAACAAAGTGTTTAAATCTTTTTCCATCATCGTCAATTAAAAATCCCTAATTCAATATAAGGTTATATCTAAAATCTTAATTAATCTGTTAGTATTCATTTGAAAATCAACTCATTTTATGGGAAAATATTATTATTTTTAAGTATATTTTTACGTTCATCTGGTATCATGGTACATTTACTTTAAGACATAATTAAATTTATGTGTGTCTGCATATATCTAAACTATTATCCTGTATGATGTATGTGATGTCCATAGGTATCTAATATAGAAACCAAATTTTACAAATTATACAAGATTAATACAGCAAAAGTTAATATAATCTAAAAATTTACATAAATTTTAGAGAAAATTGTACGTAAAACTAGCTATAAAAACAGTGTATCTTAAAAAATAATACTTTTATAATTATCAAAACATTTTTATATAATAAATTTGTATTAAGAATAAAATACTCTGATATACGCTCAAAAAAGTTGTAAATAATTTTTCATACTAATGTTTATTGAAAACTGACGCATTAAGAAAACCCTTGTTTGGCTTAAAAAATATACAGTAAATAATGTGAATTCCCAGATATGAAAAGTGGAAAGTTGGTAGAAACTTTGTTTATTTAGCGACTAACACCTGCCCGTTTCGATTTCCTAAAGGATCATTTTCTGGACAAATCATGTGTAATAATATCCCACATTATTACCATTATAAACCTTAATTTAATAATAATAAAAATTGTTATATATATATATATATATATATATATATATATATATATATATATATATATATATATATATAAAAATATATATATATATATATATATATATATATATATATATATATATATATATATACATATATATATATATATATATATATATATATATATATATATATATATATATATATATATATATATATGTATGTATATATAAAGCTTATAAGAACTCACAGAAATAATACACAAAATAGGTTACTTTATTTAAAATATAAAAAATAATTTATAGTAAAACAATACTTTATTATTAGAAACTTCTTTTTCACACCAGCCGGCAAATTAGTTATAACGGTTAATTTTTACTTATGAGTTTCATCCTTTTTTTATAAGTTTGAAGTAGGAAACAACTAAGGTTCATTCCTATGATTCTTCTGGTACTTGGATTGTGGATAATGAGTCCAATGTCAGATCACAGCTGTGACATGGGTCCGAATTTGTCTAGTAAATAGTCAGTATCATGTCATATCTATATACGAGGCATGTTTTTTAAGTAAGTACCGTTTTGGAATTAAAAAAAGACGTGCAAAGATATCGCTATAATTTTATTTTTACATGAAAGCCTGTACCTTAATCTACTTTTCTACATAATTTCCGTGAATATTGAGGCACTTGTCATAACGTGGCACCAGTTTTTGAATACCCTCCTCATAAAATTCTGCCGCCTGACTTGTTAACCACTGTATCACAAATGTTTTGACTTCGTTATCGTCTTGAAGACGCTGTCCACCCAGGTGCTTCTTCAAGTGCAGGAACAAATGCTAGTCGCTGGGCGCCAGATCAGGGCTGTATGGAGGATGATCTAGAGTTTCCCATTTAAAAGATTTGATGAGATCTTTGGTCCGATTAGCCACATGTGGACGGGCATTGTCATGCAGCAAAACGATACCCTTACTCAACTTGCCACGTCTTTTGTTCTGGATTGCACGACGCAGATTGTTCAATGTCTCACAATAAGACGCTGCATTGATTGTCTCATTACGAGGCAGAAACTCCACTAGCAATACTCCTTTTCTGTCCCAAAAAACTGTGCACATGATTTTGCGGGCAGAAATTGTTTGCTTAAACTTCACTTTTTTGGGTGATGATGAATGTCGCCATTCCATGGATTGTTGTTTCGATTCTGGTGTGACGTAGGCCACCCATGTTTCGTCAACAGTAACAATTTGGTCTAAAAAATGTTCACCTTCATTGTGGTACCGCTCAAGGAAAGTCAATGCACTGCCTAAACGTTGGGTTTTGTGCAAATCCGTCAACATTTTTGGAACCCAACGTGAACACAATTTCCGGTAATTCAAGTTCTCGGTCACAATGCGATACAAAACACTACGAGAATATTGAGGAAAGCAGTCGCACAATGATGAAATTGTAAAGCGTCTGTTTTCTCTCACCTTTTCGTCCACTTTCTGCACCAAATCTTCATTAACGACCGAAGGACGCCCACTCCGTTCTTCATCATGCACATTTGTGCGGCCATCTTTAAATGCTCTCACCCATTTCCTTACCATTCCATCACTCATAATGTTTTGTCCGTAAACTTCACAGATCTCACGATGAATATCGATCGGTTTTACGCCTTTAGCACTAAGAAAATCGTATAACAGCCCGTACTTCACAATCGGCACGCTCACGATTGTCGGAGGCATCTTAAACACTCAGTAAACAACGTATACAATGAAGAATCAGACTGTAATGGCGTCAGTGCGTAGACATGAGATGTAGGTTACCAGCGCGCATGCGCGGAACGCCGACCGTATCGCTGCGGCGGCGGAATCGCAAAACGGTACTTACTTAAAAAACATGCCTCGTATATATAACATATATTGAAATGTTAATCCGTTCAGCTGAACATTTTATGAATTGGCTTGTTTTAGGATTGAGTCAAGTTAATTAACAAATACGGTTTATGATCATGCTTAGAAGTGGACAAATGAATATAGCGCCCGCAAAAATCTAGAAAATAAAATATTTATTAAAGTTTGCCGAAATATCAAAACAGTGCAACAAATGAAATAATCTATATCTATTTTTGCGAAAATTGTGTTCTTGTAACTTTTTTACCTATCAAAGCACATAATTCAATAAAATTGTTCTTTCACTTTGAAACCCTTAAAATTAAGTTACATAATTTGAAGAAATTATTGTGAAATATAAATGCATCTACAGCACTTGTTTTCAGTAAAAATTTATATGTATGGAAAGTTCTTTTCTGACTTGATAAAATATACCCGTATACCAACAATAAGAATAAAAAAAAGTATATGAAGACGCGGCAGAGCTGCCAAGGACGTTATAGCATTTCTGCAAACAACTACTGCCTATGTACGTGGCCAGGCCATATATACTTAAATAAAAGTACACCGACCTGCCGGGGTTGGAAACTCGTTATTATATACGTATATATATATATATATATATATATATATATATATATATATATATATATATATATATATATATATATATATATATATATATATATATATATATATATATATTATATATATATATATATATATATATATATATATATATATATATATATATATATATATATATGTATATATATATATATATATATATATATATGTATATATTTATATATATATATATATATATATATATATATATATATATATATATATATATATATATATATATTTATATATATATATATATATATATATATATATATATATATATATACATATACATATATATATATATATATATATATATATATATATATATATATATATTTATATATATATATATATATATATATATATATATATATATTTTTATATATATATATATATATATATATATATATATATATATATATATATATATATATATATATACATATATATATATATATATATATATATATATATATATATATATATATATATATATATATATATATATATATATATATATATATATATATATATATATATATATATATATTTTATATATTTATATACTTACATATGTATACTACATAGTTCATGGTCAGTGGAAACGATCGCCCTCTAGTGCTGTGGATAAAAACTTGTTCATAAGGACTATAGTATATTTTTGCATGGCTTCATTTTATTGATGTTATTTTTTTTTTGTTAATTTACAATTTAGTATATTCTCTTGAATCTCTCAGCTGTTACTTGTATTTTCATAATAATTTAAAAATAAATACCAATAATATTTTTGTTATCAAATTTATATTATGCAGGATGCACACGAACGTTTCATGGCGTTGGGTAACCAACGTAACCAAGTAATTTTCCCACTTTTCTTTTTAACAGTGTATAAAAGTATCGTGATCTACTTAAAATAACTAAACAGGAACGAATAAGTCGGTCGATTAGGTTAAAAAGACTCGTCAGACAGATTATTTCAATGTGAAATGTAGGCTTTATATAAAAAGTCTAAATATGGACTACAACAACCCTTACACAGCGCCTTGCCTTTCAAGCTACGTCACTGACCTGATTATATGTTATAGACGTAAATAAAATTTAGTTGTTTTTTCATACTGGCTAGACTATATTTTGACTTTATAGTTGACGTCTGTGGTCACAGAAAGGTTTTTCCAATATTTCTTAAAGATTTCAGAAATAGAGAATATTTTCGGGAAAGAATAAATTTACTTAAAACTTTCTTGATTTTATGGTTTGATGAGCTTTATGACTAGTTCATTTAAGAGATAACTAGGAAATGCGCTGTAATACTTTTTAAAATATCAATTATTTGAATAAATAATACCTTAAATAGGTTTGCAATTATTATGTGTAGCTTCCTTAAATCATTTTAAGATTATTAGGTGTAGCTTTGCGAAATCAAGTTAGGAAGATTTTTAAACATTTTACGCAAAAATTTCAGTTTTAAATAAACAGCTTACAAATAGTGTTGGTGTTTTGCGTCTCTAACAAGTCTAATTATGGAACATTTTTTTACCATAATATGTTTTTGTTTTGCACCACGGAAAATATATAGACCAAGAGCTACGGGAAAAAAGTGGGGTGGATAGTAGCAACTTGCCCCTTTGCCAGGTTCATTTGGCACAGAAACTGTTCACCTTTCAGATATTTTGGGCCGTCGCTACTAGCTCATTATCTAATAAGGCCCAATTCGAATACGCCATTCGTGGCGCGAACGGTAGGACCGTAGGTGTGGCACAGTATCATTAGCCAGTTTAGAAGGACTTGCTCTCAATGATTGGCAGGAATCAATATTGGCCCGGGGTTCCGTGGGGCCCCTTTTTTTAATTCCAAAAATGGCGTGGTTAGTGGTCACTAACACTGATTTGATGTGTGTTTGACGAGTGATAACGTTAAAAAACCGGTCAAGTGCAAGTTGAACTTGCACAATTAGTGTTCCATACGTTGATTGTTTTTAAATTAAAAATCTTTGTTAGGGTGGTATAAAATGATCAGTGACTTCACAAAACACATCCCAAATGAGTTTTCAACAAAGTTTGTTTCCAATCTTTACTAAAAACTGGCGACCTTGAAATTTTTTTTTTATATACCAAATAAATTATTAAAGGTAATGCACTCGTGATAATTTTCGTTCAATCTATACCCCGTGGAGAATATTCCAGAATTTTTTTCAAAATTTTTAATCAGTACTTTTCGAGATAAGGTAGAGGACAGCGATTTTTTAAAAGTAATACGAAGAAAAGTGTGCGCAAGGATTACATTATATATATATTTTTTACTCGTGTTTTCACAAGCTTTCATTTGACACCACACTCGATGACCTATTAAAAAAAAAAATTTTCACTTCCGATTTCACCCCTCATAACAAACCCCTTAAGTCAAAATTTATGTTACGGTGGTATAAAATGATCAGTGACTTCACAAAAACACCCCAAATGAGTTTTCATCAAAGTTTGTTTCCAATCTTTACTGAAATCTGATGACCTTGAAATTTTTGTTTTTTTTATGTACCATATAAATTATTAAAGGTAATGCACTCGTGATAATTTTCGTTCAATCTACACCCCGTGGAGAATATTCCAGAATTTTTTCGAAATTTTTTGATAATTACTTTTCGAGATAAGGCCCGGGACAGCGATTTTTCGCGAATTTTTAAAAATAATACAAAGAAAAGTGCGCGCAAGAATAATATTATATATGTATTTTTTACTCGTGTTTTCACAAGCTTTCATTTGACACCACACTCGATGACCTAGTAAAAAAATTTTTTTTTCACTTCCGACTTCACCCCCCAAAACTAACCCCTTAAGTCAAGATTTAATTCTCAAAACTACATGGCTCTGATGAGGCCATCAATTCCTATATTATTACCGAATTTCACCTTTCTATGTCAAATAGTTTCGGAGAAAATCGGGTGTGACAGACAGACAGACAGACAGACAGACAGACACCGAAGTGATCTTATAAGTGTTCCGTACGGAACACTAAAAATGGTCATTTTTGCCCCCAAAAGAACCGAATTCAGAGAAAACGCCCACATGCGACTCCTGCCAACCTTATTTCTGCTATATTCTAGTCAAAACGAAAAAATTAAACAAAATTTACCTGCTGCTGCTGCTACCAATTACGCTATTTTTAGAGTTAAGAAAAAAGGTCCCTTCCCTCGGGGCTTCGGGCCAACATTGACTTTTGCCAGTTATTGAGCGCAAGTCCTACTGAACTGGCTAATGCCACTGTGCTACCGTTCACGCCAAAAATGGCATATTCGAATTGGGCCTTATTGGATAATGAGTCAGTAGCGACCGCCCAAAATATCTGACAGGTGAACAGTTTCTGTGCCAGCTGAACCTGTCAAAGGGGCAAGTTGCTACTGCCCGTGCCATTTTTTTCCCGTAGCTCTTGGTCTAATAGCTACAGCTACAGAAAGACAAACACGTGGAACAAAACCTCGTCGCAAAACGACAAGCTAAAATGTGCCTTGTCGAGTTTTTTCGAGACGCCGCACGAGTAGAGATTGAATATGTTATATCATATTATATATATATATATATATATATATATATATATATATATATATATATATATATATATATATATATATTGTACCAGGGTAAATTGATAAGTCTAATAACTTTCTACGAAATAGCTGGAAATACTGTTAAGCGGCATTACTGTTGATAAACGTGATCCTTGTAACGGTTTTAAGCAAAGTTTTAAACAGATCCAAAGCTCAGTTGTTTGTTGGCAGCTATCGTAAGTGATCAGTGTTACACGTTTCGTAGAAATGAATAAAGCTGAGTATCGTGCGGTAATAAAACAATTTTATTTAAAAATAGTGGACTGCGGCCCCAGGGGTGCTCTGCACCAGCATTTAATACCTTTTATCACTGGATAAATGAATTTAAATGTTGCTGTACGTATAGTGCAGTTGCTTCACTTTGAGGACGTCCGATTGAGGATTCTTCTGAAGAAATAGTGGATAAAATTCATGATATCGTGACGGAAGATCTTCGCATCACGCTTCGTACGATTGCTGAGATGGTAGGCATCTTATATGAATGGGTACATAATATCCTGCTTGAAGTTCTAAAAATGAAAAAAGGAGAAATTTTTGTCGAATGAAGAGATTACTTGTTTTTTTTATAGGCCTAGCATACGTGCTGCAAGGAAATCCCCAAAGCACTAGAAGAGCGACATGTGTGCGGAAAAAGTTATTTACGTTGATTTTGAAAGGCTGTAAATTGTACTCGGTCGGAAACACATTCCTGGGCAAATTATTCCAAAAGGGTGAGAATAATCGTATAAAAGAAAAGAGTTGTACAAAGAGTAACAAGGTGAACCTCATACGGATGTGAAGTATTAGTTCGACGTATATTGTTAGCATGCACCGCTCTGGGAGAAATTAAGCGGGCAACATCAATCGAACACTTTCCATGAAAATACTTGTAGAATAAACTCAATTCGACAACTGTTCTTTGATGTTCCAATGAATCAAGGTTGCTGGCCAGTTCTAGGTCATCAATCAGGCGAACAGCTCTCTTCTGAATAGAATCCAACAAGTTCAGAGTATGTTTGGGAGCAGAGCCCCAAACATGGGAGCAGTAATCCATCGTTGGTCGAATTTGAACAGGGTAAAGCTTTTTAGTTCGAAGTTATATTCCCAGCTTTTGAGAAGCTTTATTTACTGTGCTTGCAACAGGTTCATGCCAAGGGATATTTGTGTTTCAAATTAACGCCCGGAAATTGAGTGACGATACTAGAGGAATAGAGTGCCTAGACATAACTATGTCGTGAGCAACGTTAACTTTTTTAGAAAAAACTGTCGTCTGGGTTTTTGTAGCGTTAAATTCTACTTGGTTACTGTCATCCAAAAATAGAAGGACCACTGATGTCTCCGGATACTTGCATGAGTGGCTGAGGTTTAAGCATTCAAAGTGAATGAAGAGACAAGCGTACTGTCCTCTGCAAAGCTGTAGATTGGATTCCTATTCTTTTCCGGCAGATCGTTAATGTAAATGAGAAAAAGATTAGTATAGAGCCTTTGGGCACACCGGCGTTGATAGTGAAGCTGTTAGTTAGAATACTCTCTCCGTCTGCTGTTTTTACAGTCCTATTCTCACTTCTCCCTGGTAACGAACCTCGGAGCCAATTTTATTATACTTCGAACATCTTCCTAGTATTTTCGCGAAATATGGTGGTAAGTGGCAACCCGCGATCTTTTTAATCCTACGTCATACCTGTATCTTACTAGAGAATTATACAGATGATAGCTTCTTTCACTATCTACTTCGTCAGATATCCCGATTTAAGTGATCTGCCAACAACATTCCATCTGGAAGTTTTCGGTCGGAGTCAGCTCTTAGTTCTTATCAAAACCGACCTCTGATGTAAAACTCCCTTCCTAATACGGTCTGGTCCAGCAGCATTTCCCCAACAACTTGCTTTTTATAGTAGTGTTGTCTGTTTAAAATTTTGCCCATGTCTGCTGCCTCACAACATAATGATTTGCATAGCTTAGCCTAATACATAAATATAGTGACCTGTCTGGAACCGAGCCTGCTAATCCAGAACTACCATGTAGCTGCCACTTTTAATACATATGCTAAATTTCGTCAGTTATAGTGCTGATTGACTGGAAATGAAACTTTTTAAAGTGATGAAAGTGTACTACGTAAACTCATTTTTGAGTTTAGTATTTTTTTTAATTTCTAGTACCTTTGAAATATCCCTATATTAATTGTTTTATTACTTTTATAATTTTATCCTAAATAACTTGATCCGTTGAAATAAATAAATAAATATAAATAAATATTTTTTTTAAATCTACTTTTATAGAAATTTTGTTTTGAGTATGAATTCGGGTCTGAACCATTTCAGATATCAAAAAGTATACGAATTTATTGGTGTGGCTTAGGAGTTTATTTTTATCAGTTTTAAGTTCCATACTAGCTTTTCTGAACTACTTAGTCTTAATGTGTTTAGTGTTTTTTTTTCTTGCACTCTAATACACTGCAAAACAGTAGTATTTCTGCCCTATTTATTAGTTATATCGATCCCTGAGTGATTTGACCAGTTCAGGTAATGTTTCAAGATAATACCTACAGTTACTCTATAGCCAAGCAGCTACCTCTTTGATTCATCGGCATCGTCCCACGTAGTGGGGTATTAGACGGAAGGAACCAAGAAGGGCTCTACGTCTCCTTATTCTTATTGAGATGTTATTATTTAGTCCTCGTTCTCTTTTGATGTAGGGTTGACGTTTAGCTCCTTACGATATATTCGAGAAATATAGTTATGTTACTATCAATAAGCGGAGAATTCTTTTCAGTTATGTCTTTTAAAAGTCGACACAAGCTATTAACAACGTCCATATTTTTACGCTTGCTCTCTCTTTCATTCTTTTTTGTATTCATTATGTTTCTTGCCAATACAGTGAACCTTCTTATTTTACAATTTATTTTAAAGTTTATGATAAAAGTAATTTTATTTTCAAAGGATAACACAGGCCAACGATGAAAATTTTTTTTAATAATTTTACCTGATTCCTATGTATTTTGGTGTGCTGAGTCCGAAAATAATAATAAAAAAGTCGTATTACCCACCAATTTTTCACATTTTAATATTCAAAATGTGAAAAGTTTATTTTTTATCATTCGAATGTTATTAGGTTGACAGTAAAACCAAATGTTATTAGGTTGGCAGTTCCGATAAATGTCACAGCTGTTTGTTTTCTTCCAATTAATATAACCTCGCCTTCCAGTGTTTAACCCATGTGCTTTAATTCACACTCAAAGTATGGCTAATCGTGGTTGTAAAAACTCTCCCAACACTTTTTGTTATATATATGTGGCGAGTTTGTAGTTAAAAAACATCAAAGAAACATTACTGACTTTGTAATAAAAGTATACTTTGCATATTTTGGTGTAGAAATCGGTAATCAAGAAAAATGTTGGGCTCCTCACAAAGTATGTTATGTTTGTGTCGAGGATCTTAGGAAATGGTATAAGAAAGAAAAGAAACCTTTTAGATTTGCACTACCCATGGTATGGAGAGAGCAAGAAAATCATTCAAATGATTGTTATTTTTGCAGCGTTGATGTTTCTGGATATAACTCTAAAAATAAGAAATTGTCTATCCTAACTTTACTTCAGCTAATTGGCCGGTAGGACATGGACCGGGACTTCCTGTCCCTGAGCCACTTCAGTCTATTGATGACGTTTTACAGTCCAGTCTCAAATTTAATGAAAGGCGACCGGATGATGATGAATTTCAATGTTCTCTAGAAATTTAAAACCACAGTTGTTTACACAAACTGAGTTAAATGATTTAGTGAGAGATTTGGGTTTGACTAAGGAAAAAGCAGAATTGCTTGGTTCTAGACTGAAAGAAAAACATTTATTAGAATCTGGAACATCTATTTATCATTATAGAACAAGAGAGAACAGTTTGCTTAGTTTTTCAAGTAGGAAGAGGATTTATTTTACTGCCATGAACGATTTTGGCATTGAGTACAAGAAGGAAGATTGGAGGCTTTTTATAGACTCATCAAAAACTAGTTTAAAAGGTGTTCTTTTACACAACGGAAATACTTATGGTGCACTGTCTGTTGCTCATTCAATCCATATGAATTTCTTAACATGGTTTTACAGAAAATTAACTATCCAGCTCACAATTGGATGCTATGTGGAGATTTAAAAGTTGTTTCGATGATCCTTAGTCAACAAAAGAGATTTACAAAGTTTCCATGTTTTATATGTGAGTGGGACAGCAGAACAAGGGATCAACACTGGTCCAAAAAACAATGGCCCGTAAGAAAAACTTTAACACCTGGCGAGAAGAACATTTTGCATAAAACTTTAGTAGACTCAAAAAAGATTCTTCTACCACCACTACTCATCAAGTTAGGCTTAATGAAACAATTTGTGAAAGCCTTGCCTAAAGATGGTGAATGTTTTAAATATTTGTGTAAAAGATTTCCCCATTTATCAGAAGCCAAACTGAAAGAAGGAGTTTTCGTTGGGCCTGATATTCGTAAAATGATGTTCTATTCCAACTTTGATGCAAGGATGATTACAAAGGAAAAGGAGGCTTGGATATCATTTAAAAAAGTTATAACTAGGTTTTTGGGCAATGTGAGAGACCCTAACTATGAACTTATCGTAGCTAATATGATAGACAAGTTAAAAAATCTGGGTTGTATGATGAGCCTTAAAGTCCACTTCTTGTACAACCATCTTGACTTTTTTCCTAAAAACTTAAGCGATGTGAGTGAAGAGCAGGGGGATCGGTTCCATTAGGACATAAAGGAGATGGAGAAACGATACCAGGGACGGTGAAATATCAACATTATGGGTGATTACTGTTGGTCAGTTCATAGAGAACAACAAAATGCATCACATCGGAGAAAAAAGCTTTACAAGAAACTTCACAGAGAAAAGGGAAAGGAAATACAAAAAAATAGACACCTGAAATATTGGCATTGAAGTGTAATATGTTATCGTGAGTAAAAAATTGTAGCCTAATCAAATAAAAGTACGGTTTAAATTTTTATTTTTTATGTATCAAATTTTCCCTATTTTGAAATTTAATCGATGTCATATTGTGAGAGAACTCTGGGTGATACAAAAAAAACTGATACCAGATACGGTTTCAGCCCCTAAAAATACATAACACATTAGTATTAGTTTTAAAAAATGTTTACAAATATTTTTTTGTTGGCCTGTGTAATTAATACGTGAATATTACTATTAGTCTATTTTCGCGGTATGGCAATTTTGATTAAATTGTCCTCTTTATTTCGTTCAGAACCTTATTTAATCACTACAATTAACTTTTAGTGTATTTTAAAGGCTGACTAATGAATAATATATTTTTTAAGCCCTTTAAACTGCCTTTCAGAACTTAATAAAACTTTGAACCTATCGAATTTAAAACTGCCGAAAATCGCTAAAGGCAAAATCAATGATGGTAACAAATATTAGACTGAACTTTTGATATTTTATTAAAAAACTTAGGTTTGAGGTATCTTTTTTAATCTACGTAAAACATTCATAAATAATTGTCGAGGAACATAATGTATCTGTTGGTAAAATTATATGTCCTTGCATGAAACACTATGCATTTTGATTATTCCTAAGAAAATAAATAAAGTTCTAAGGACTAAATCGTGATGTATTCCGCTGTTTTAAAATATTATATTTCTGAGAAATTTACAGTAAATCAACATTGCACTAAACATTTTTAGTTCTCCGTAACTAGTAATTTCCTACTAAATAAACGAACTATTAATTACTGCACAGATTGAGCTTCCACTACCTGCTATCCAGTTCGAGGAAAAACTTTACGAGGATTTAGTAGCTGTTTCATTCTTTTTTAACACTTTCCTACTAAAGTTCACCTTTCAATTGGGCGGAATTCTGCTGTATTAGATAAAATGAAATTTTAGGAGAGTTTAAGGAAAATATAATTTTCCAGGCATTGAATTAAAATTTTGATATGGTGTATCGTCGTTAAACGTGACCAAAATACCAGTTCGTGGGTATATTTTCTGATACATAGCGGTAATATATGCTTGTGACCACATTTTTCTAAATCAATTTGTTTTATATTATATATAAACAGTCTTCACTAAATTGCAAAATAGTGGCTATGATCAACAACTGAAATCGGGTTTTAAATATCCCCATCACCCATTATTAAATGCTTTTTAGTTGCATTCACCATGAAAGCATATAGTTACTTTCATCGCTTGATAGCAATATAGTAATATCTATTACTTTATTGTTTGACAGAATATTTTAGGATGTCTCCTTTTCTATATGTTTTAGCCTATTTCTATATTTAACTATTTTCATCAATGATATGCTGGTTTCAGCTATCAATACAATATCTGGGACCGTCATTTTTCTGTTTGCTTCTATAATCAATAAAACTTTCTTCTCAGTTCTTCTTTTAAGCTTTGAACCTCCCAGAATTCTACTTCTTTTTTTTTTTATGTGTCTAGCACACGAGCTGCAGGGAAGTCCCTAAAGCGCTCCAGGAGCGGCATATGTGCGGAAAAAGCGATTCACGTTGTTCTTGAATCGCTGTAAAATTGTACTAGGTGGGAAACACAGCGCTGGGCAAATTATTCCAAAGGGATGATGTTCTTCATGTAAAAGACTGCTTGAAAAGCGTTGTACACGGAGTAACAAGCTGAACCTCATACGGATGTGAAGCACCAGCGCGACCTGTATTTCCAACAAGCACTTTGGAAGGAATTAAGCTGGCCACATCCTTCGAACACTTTCCATGAAAATACTTGTAGAACAGACTCAAGTCGCTAACCGTTCTTAGATGTTCCAGCGAATCAAGGCCGCCGGTCAGTTCCGGGTCTCCAATCAGATGAACAGCTCTTCTCTGAATAGAATCCAACAAATGCAGTGTATGTTTGGGAGCAGTATTCCATAGTTGGTCGAATTTAAGCTTTGTCAAGAATTAACAGTTGTTGTGGAGTGTAAAGCTTTCTGGTTCGAAATAATATTCCTAACTTTTGAGAAGCTCTCCTTGCTATGCCTGCAACATGTTCATGCCAGGACATATTTTCTCCCAAACTAACGCCCAACAAATTGAGCGACGATGCTAGGGGAATGGAGTGCCCCGACATAATTATGTCGGGTTCAGCAACGTTAAATTTTTTAGAAAAAACTGCCGCCTGGATTTTTGTAGCGTTAAATTCCACTTGGTTACTGTTACCCCAAGATAGAATTTCTTCCAGGTCTTTGTTAGGTTGAACGACTTCCTGCTGTCTGCGGATATTCGCCGGTGCAGCCGATGTCCGAGCGTTCAAAATGAATGAAACGACAAGCTTACTGTCGTCTGCAAAGCTGTAGATTGGATTCCCGGTCTTTTCCAGCAGATCGTTAATGTAATTGAGAAAGAGAGTAGGAGACAGTATGGAGCCTTGGGGCACACCGGCGTTGATTGTGAAGGTGTTAGAAAGAAATCTGTCGACCGCCACTCGTAAAGAACGCTCTCTGAGGAAACATGAGAGCCATAAACAGAACTTTTCAGACATACCACAAGAGCGTAGCTTAGCCAACAGTCCATCGTACCAAACACGGTCGAATGCCTTGGATATGTCAAGAGCAAACCGCTCGAGATTCTCTAAAGTGTTCAATTGCATTGTTCCAAACATGTGTTACATAAGTCAGTAGATCTCCTGTCGATCTATGTTTACGAAAGCCATATTGGTGATCGCTAATAATATTGAATCGTTCAAGATATTTTAGAAGATGCTGATTGATAACCTTTTCTATGACTTTCGATATTATTGAAAGCAATGCGACTGTCGGTAGTTATTTTGCAAGGTCTTCTTGCCTTTTTTAGGTATCGGTTAAACCGTGGCACATTTCCAGCAGGACGGAAATATTCCCTTTCTGTAGAATAGGTTGAAAAGTCTACAGAAAACTGATGTTAGTTCCCTTGCACAGTTTTTGAGAACTATGGCAGGTATTCCGTCAGCGCCAGAAGCCTTTATGATTTTTCTTTCGTAGTTTTTGATTTCCAAAATTGTACGTTTTAAAATCCACCTATTTATTTTTACACCCCTAACAATGAACGAAAATAATTTTGAAGGATTTGCAAGACAAAAATTTCGCATCGCATTTCTTTATATTTGGAAGTCTTGAAGTCAAATTATATCCGCGAATCACCGACCTAATTTTGCAGCGAATCTGCAAATATTTTATTCATTTTTATACCGTGCAAAACTCTAGAAAAGTTCTTAATGTTTTCTCTCTTACGTAGATTACTGTTAATATAAAATGGTTTTATTTACTTCTACTTAAAAAGGTCTTAGTAGTATTTAGACGAATAATTCCCTTCACTAAACATAAACTGAAATCCCAGTTGATCGAATCTGCAAATTCCTCCTACGCCCTGTCCAAATTTGTTAAAAATCAATAACTAATCGTATAATCGTAAATTAGAGATAGAACTCGACATAAGTCGCCTGTTTATTCAAGTTAGTTCAGGTTTATTTTAGTCTGGTATAATCATTTTACGATTATGGACTATTATGAATTAATAATAACATTTTGTAATTTGAAAAACGTTTGATCTTACACATAAAACTTTCAATTACCGTTTGGTTGCTTACATGGAATATCCAACATCATTTTTTTTTTTAAATTGAAGTGCTGCTTTTATTCATTTATGTCTGACATGCCTTAGGCTTAAAATATAAAAATAGCTACTTTTACCGATGACATACCTTTACTGGCCATTCGTAAAACAATAGAATCGATCAAAAAATTCCAAAAGGAAACAAACAAAATCTATGAGAGGAAAAATTGGCGCATTATGCTCAACGAAACTGAAACAGTTCAGGTTAACTTCAGTAATAAGAAAGAGATAGAACACATGTTTGCGGTATTAAACAACAATAGAATACCATATTCTAACTTGGCAAAATATTTAAGTATGAGCGTAGATGTATAATTAAAGTTAACGTAAAAGAACAAATCAAGAGAAAACGTCAACAGTTGGATATTAAATATTACATTTGATGATAAATAGAAAATCAAAACATTCAATTGAAAATAAATTCATAACATATAAACGAGTACTAAAACTAGTGTGGACCTAAAATACGTAATTATGGAAATGTGCCCATAGAATAATATAAATATAATATGGCACTTTCAGTTAGAATTACTAACAAAATATTAAATACATCTTGGACGTGGTAACTGTAACCCCCCTAGGGACCCTAAGATGCCAACAATCGAAAAACATATCAAAAACACGCAAAAACGCTTCATAATCACATCAACACTGAAGTATTGCAGCTTCTGGATAACCAACCCTTAACGAGAAGACCAAACGGTTTGAGTTAAGAAGTGAGCAGAGTAAACTGCGTTGTCTAGTTTATAATTTCTAGGATAGAATACTAGAAAAGGAGACGGGCGATACAATTATGCGAACTCTTAGTTTGAAGTTTCTGAAGTTTTCTTAGCATATTATAAAGACAAATTTCTGGTTGGCTAAAAATAGCTGAATGCAATAAAAAATTTTTGGAAAAAAAAAATTCTGGGAGTCACTAAAATAAGTTAGATATGCGCCCTACTTGAAAACAAGAAGGGCATTGACTCGAACGTCAGTCTCCTCTGATTTAAGTAGCCTCCCACAAACAACATTCTGTCAGCAGTTTTTATCAATTTCGGCCTTTCATTTATCTATCAGATATCTATATAATGAAAGTTTGGCAGCTACAGTTCGGAATTTTAGTACAAAATATGGTCGAAATAGTGATTTAACCTCATCAACTGTGAAGAGATTAATTGAAAAATTCAGGGAGACTGGATTTATTAGTGATCTTAAACGCTTTGGCCGTCCTTCGGCAAGTCGTTCAACACAAAACATTGAAGCAGTTCGTGAGAGTGTTGCTGAGACTCCAGGAACATCAATTCGGCACCGTTGTAAAGAATTGGATTTGGAGATTTCGAGAAGCTCTCTACAGTGTATTTTCACGAAAGATTCGCATCTTCATGCTTACAAAGTTCAACTGCCTCCAGAACTGAAGCCTACTGACTACACACAACGAAGAGAGTTCGTTGAATGGATTATGGAAAAACAAGAAGTAGATACTGATTTTTCGAAGAAAATCATCTTCAGCGAGGAGGTTCATTTTCATCTTGATGGCTTCGTTAATTGACAAAATTGTCATATTTGGGGTTCAGACAATCCACATGTGATTGTTGCGAAATAAATGCATCCACAACGTGTCGCTGTTTGGTGCGGATTTTGGGCTGGAGGCATCATTGGATCATTCTTCCTCGGAAATGCGGTTGGCCAGGCAATAACAGTTAATGGTGATCGTTATCGTGATATGATAATCCAATTTTTTGCGCCTACATTGCAAGATATGGATGTGGACGACATGTGGTTTCAACAACACGGTGCTACGTGCCATCCAACCCGAGAAACAGTTCAATTACTGCATGAGCCATTTCCTGGTCGTGTAATATCCCGTTTTGGTGATCAGAAATGGTCGCCCAGATCATGCGATTTAACTTTTTTTCTTTGGGATTTTTTAAAGTCTAAGGTTTATGATAAGAAATCCACGACCACCCACGGCTTGAAGGAGGAAATTAAGCGCTGTATCAACGAAATTCAGCCACATTTATGCAAAACGATCATGGAAAATTTCGACAAAAGAGTGCGTATGTGCCAGCAAAGCCGTGGAGGCCATTTACCCAATATGTTATTCCATACATAACCCTATACTGTATATTTTATGAATCGATAAAAAAAATTACAATTTTTAATTAAAAACCTGTGTTTTCTTCTTGCGTGAATATATATATATATATATATATATTATATATATATATATATATATATATATATATATATATATATATATATATATGTGCATGTATATCTTACCCAGGAATAGGGCAGGTGGGGCACTACCTACATCGCCAGTATTTTCTAGTTCGAGCGGCAATATGTCTTTGAAACAATATCGGCTTAATTATTAATTTCATGGTATATGATACTGTTAAATACACTTAAATAAATACATATACTGTTATATATAACTTTACATATATACGGTTATATATAGCTTTACTACTTGTTATATATAGAGCAGTATGACCAGGCTGTATAAAAAATGACCTTCATATTTAGCCAATCATAACACTTTCTGTTGCCACCTCTGCCAAAGTTACGTCTATATAAATATTTGTGTTATTTCCACAATGATTAAAAAAAAATTGAAACGCAAAAAAAGTATTGTATTATTTATGTATTCTTACTTATTGGATTTGTGCCGTAATTAAATTTAAGGCCTTGTGTATGTATCCATGAACGTAAATAATGAAATAGGTGTAAGAATAAAACATTTTGAGGACACACTACGTTTCTTTTTCACTTGTTTTTTAGGAATTGCGAGAACAAAAGCAATAACAAAGCAAAATAAAACCTACCTAGGCAGTAGTTGTAAAACTTCATTAAGTTTGCCCTTCTGACAAAATAAAATAGCTATTTTCTGGCTTACTTCATAAAATAGTTTTTCTTTTTTCTACTTTCATGCAAAAATAAATTCTGATTAGGTCTGTTGTAATGTTTATGCGGTTCCTAACAAAACACAGAATAGTTAAGATTCGTTTAATGTATAGACTTCTAGCAGCATTTCTCTGCATTTGTTTCCAAAAAATTAGAACTTTTATAAACAATTTTCTTGTTTGAAAATATAATAGTTTATTTAAATAAGCAAGAGATTTTGTTCACTTTATATCCGGAGAACGATAATTTCGATGCAGTACTCTTCGGCTAGTATGGAAGGACCAGGTCACTGCTTCCGCCAAGAAAGCCAACCAACTTCTAGGCAAGCTCTAGCCCCTACTCAAGTCCAAGAAATTGTCAACACGAAACAAGTTGACAATCTACAAGATGATCATCAGAGCAGGGATGACCTACTCCAGCCCCGCATGGTGCCAGATGTCACGCATTCGCAGATCCACCCTCCAGACCATCCAGAACAAGGCCCTCCGAACCATTGCCAACGCCCCGTGGTTTGTGGAAATACCCTACTCCATAGGGACCTCCAAATGCCAACCATCCGGGAATTCATCAGCAGCACCCAGCAGAGATTCCTGGACAAAGCCACCCGTCACGTCAACCCCACAATCAGGACCACTTACCGCCCCCCCCCCCCCCTACGCCATGCCCGCCGACGTCTACTAAGATCCAGCGACCCGATGACTCAGGATTAGCTTAATATTAAGTACTATAAGCTCATGTTAATGAAATATCTTAAGTTTATTCATTTAAGTTCTGTTTTAAAGTATATTCATGAAATATCTTAAGTTAAAATATCTTAAGTTTGTCAATACCTAGGCTAAGTATTTAGGTCCATGCGATGTCAATATCTTAAGATCCAAAATGTATACACGCTTATTCTATCAATGTATATTAGTTATAGCCTAGTTACTAGCTAATTTTGTCAATACATGAAATGTGAAATGTGCAGTACTCTTAAGCATAGTTTTGCGTTTATGTGTGTGTGTTTGCTGTTCGCAATTTGCAAAAAAACTCTCTCTCTCCAAAAATATAATTTATATATATATATATATATATATATATATATATATATATATATATATATACATATATGTATATATATATATATATATATATATATATATATATATATATATATATATATATATCTATATATATATATATATGTATATCGGGTTACTGTCAGACGTCTCGCCACAAAATACGGTGATTATCAGTGCACGTGAAAAATTTCAATTATGTTAAAAATTTGTTGGAGTTGGTGGTTATTATAGTTATATTATTTTTTTGGATCAGCAAACTTCAGAAGTAGTTTGTTGAAAAAGTTAAAATTTTTTAATTTGTTTTAAAATAAAAGAAAAAACTGTTAATTATAATATTGCAAATACTGGAACAATTCAGATTATTTTCAAAATTAACCTGATATGTGCCTTGGCTACAACCATTGGCGTACATGCTGTACATCCATATTTCTCCAATATATTAAGCGATTTTCGTAACATCCTGTATATATATATATATATATATATATATATATATATATATATATATATATATATATATATATATAAAATCAGGTACTTCACTGATTTTGGATATAAAAATATTAGTATTACGTAGGTTTTCAAACATATCAAGATATTAAATGTTAGTTATGACCTTACCACTACAATAAAATACTTAGGGTAATGGTAGGATATAAAATTACTGCTTATGTGCGGATTTCGGAATTTTTATTGGAAAACTTTTGAACTAGACGATAGGTGAGCATTCTTGTTGAAAGATTTTATTACACCTAAAATTCGAAAACCATTTTTATTTTTAATAAGGTTAGAGTAATTCTATTATACTCGTAATGTCTTATATAATTTCGTTTAAAGTATATACATATATATATATATATATATATATATATATATATATATATATATATATATATATATATATATGTATATATATATATATATATATATATATATATATATATATATATATATATATATATATATATATATATATATATATATATATATATATATATATATAAATATATAAATATATATATATATATATATATATATATATATATATATATATATATATATATATAATTTTAAGTCATTCTATAATCACATTCAGTTACATACTATTTTTGTTAAGAATGAAAATAATGAAAAAATAACCGGTCAAGTGCAAGTTGAACTTGCACAATTAGTGTTCCGTACGTTGATTGCTTTAAAAAAAAAAAAATTGTTACGGTGGTATAAAATGATCAGTGACCTCACAAAACACACCCCAAATGAGCTTTCAACAAAGTTTGTTTCCAATTTACTGAAAACTGATGACTTTGAAATTTTTGTTTCTTTAATGTACCAGATAAATTATTAAAAGTAATGCACTCGTGATAATTTTCGTTCAATCTACACCCCGTGGATAATATTCAAGAATTTTTTCAAAATTTTTTGATCAGTACTTTTCGAGATAAGGTGGGGGGACGCCGATTTTTCGCGATTTTTAAAAAAATAATACAAAGAAAAGTGTGAGCAAGTATTACTTTATATATATATGTATTTTTTACTCGTGTTTTCACAAGATTTCATTTAATACCACATTCGACGAAAAAAATTTTTTTTCACTTCCGATTTTATCCCCAAAACTAATTTAACTTTCAAAACTACACGGCTCTGATGAGGCCATTAAATCCTATATTATTACCAAATTTCAACTTTCTGTGACAAATGGTTTCGGAGAAAATCGGGTGTGACAGACAGACAGACACCGAAGTCATCTTATATGTGTTCCGTACGGAACACTAATCATTTTCAGAATACTCAGCTACGAGAACCTCATTCATTCAATAATCTTTTAAGTAAAAGTATATGACTAATAAATAACGTTACTTTGTTTATTGTGTCAAATAAAATTCAGGAACAATTCTCACAATGCTAGTAGAACTACAAAAAAATTATTGTTTCTCCTTTTGCCCTAAAACCGTACTTAAAGAGTCACACGTGGATCAACTTTTAAATACGATACCTCATTTCGATCCAGAATTATCATGTTAACAGATGAACAGAATTTTGGGAAATACGTTTTTCTTGATGGCTTGTGACTTGAAAGAATGTAAAAATCTCAGGTGGTGATTTTTTAATGAATATAATACTTTTTTGTAGTAAAAGAAATATAAAAGTACAAACATGTTAACGTTCATAGTAAAATGTACATGTTTGGCATCTCGAGAAATATGAATTAGGCGATAGTTTTAATGTACACTGAGCAAAAATCAAAGCATATCCAGTTACTCAGTATATATCACCACTACACCAAACACTTTATTCTTGCACAGTATCAACAGGACGGAGCACCTCCTCACTATGAAATCAATGTTCGTAGATATTTGGATGCGATTTTTCCTAATCGATGGATAGGCAGAAGAGGTGCTGTAGAGTGGCCTGCAAGGAGTCCCGACCTTAGCCACTCGATTTTTTTTATGGGGTCATTCGAAAACCAAAGTTTACCGAAGTCGACCTGAAACTCTAGAAGATTTACAATAAAGAATTCAATATGGGGTAGCACAGATCACCCCGGATTCTCTACAAAACTCTGTTCAGTCTGTTTATGACAGATTGGTCATTGCCTCGCTGTTAACGGTAGTAATAAAATAATATATACAGGGCCTTCCATTAAAGAAAAAATCAAGATGGTGTAATTTCTTCGAACTGACAGTTTAAAACATTTTACTGTCAACGTCAGCATGTGCGCCCAATAACACCTTATAACTTTTATTTCAACATTTTTTGATACGCTTCCATACAAATCGAGCACCCTGT
The DNA here is from genome assembly GCA_019049505.1 of Pachyrhynchus sulphureomaculatus. NCBI lineage: Eukaryota > Metazoa > Arthropoda > Insecta > Coleoptera > Curculionidae > Pachyrhynchus > Pachyrhynchus sulphureomaculatus. The sequence goes on along the minus strand of CM032449.1, from coordinate 164,810,414 downwards.
ATATATATATATATATATATATATATATATATATATATATATATATATATATATATATATATATATATATATAAATATATATATATATATATATATATATATATATATATATATATATATATATATATATATATATATAAATATGCACACAGTCTGTCTTGTAATAGCAGGGCTTACTTACAGATATACTTTGAAGTTTTGTGTTCAAAGATGGATGTCACCTTTACGCTTCATGCATTATATCCACAGTGTTAGTTGTTGTTTGCATTGTGTTAGAATAAACAATTTTCAAAGTGCTGCATCCGCGTCGCACTTTGTAGATATGTAGAAAAATCACAGTTGTTCGTTCGGATGTGGGCATAAGGTTTTTAGGAAATAAAATCCGTTGGCGATTTGCCGGATCGTGACGTAGCAGGGACCTATACCGACAAAGACGTACATAGAATCGTGCCCATAAGTTGTCTCTGCGTCAAGGACAGGCAAAATTACGATGAAAAGATGTCATGAGAAACCATTGACGTTATCTCCGTGCTCACGATATACGGTAGCTTCGTACTAGCATGTCACAACGTGACTAGCTTGAGCACACGTACATAAAGATTGTAACTGAAGTAATTACATTGTGTAGCGAAACTATCCTCATCTATCGCCACCAACCAATTTATCCAATAAACTGTTAAAAGTGCTGTATCTGGTGCTGCTTTTGGTCGACTTTACCTATTTGCTGACGACCTGAACGCTATGAAAATGTTGAAAATATATAAAAAAGTTTTAAATCGGCGTGCAGAACGCTGGCTTTTTACTAAAGAAAAAGATTCGATTCTGCAGGAGGATAGCGACTATAAACATCGAAGCCGGCTCTGCACGTCTTGAATAGAGAAAAATGACGCCGAGACGCTGAACTGGCTTTTACAATTACCTGATGTAAATTCCATTGAAAATGTGTGATCGCCTATCAAAAGGAAACTTTATGGAATACCGACATCAACTTTAAAGCATTTAATGAACGAGATTCGATGAATCCGTAGGTCTTTGTCAAATGAATATGCTATTTTTTTAGTGTAAAGAATGCCTCGGAGATGCTAGTCTATTATTGGCGCAGGTGGTGACTGGACTCCTTATTATTGTAAATGCATTTTGGCAATAATCCCACTTAATTTAATCAATACAAATCGAAAGCAAATAAATGCATTCTTCCAGATATGTGTGTGTATGAATGCAATACAGAGCTGTAGCAGATGCTAGGTTAACAATAAACATATTTTATTTAGTTATTTCAAAGGAAGAACATTTATGTCTTTTAATAGAACAGCGAAAGAGGTTTAACTGTTTAACGAGTTTACATACATATTGCACGTCATTTTTTTGCACAAGTGACATTGCGAGCGCAATTGGGAAATATAACACATGTCACTGAAAATGATTCAGTTTTAGTGCGGCTGTAGGAAAGTTATCCTGCAGGGTTATATCCCATCTTAAATTATAACTAGATGAGTGGATTCGTACTATTTGAGGAAGGTGTGAAAGTTCTGGTACTTAATATTCTCTATTACATAAATTTAGAAAATGAAATTAAATTCGCTGTAGCCTTGTAAAATATAATAAAGCATAGTATAATTTTACAACTTGTTTAAATTTATTGTTAAACGCTTCCTTACTAAACAAGGCTTAATTGACTTTCTTGAAGATCCTTTGAAATTCTAAATAGACCACCTTGTATACAACAAAGATAGCAAAAGATATGAAAACAGAATTGCTGTATAAAAGGAAACAAAGGCTGCAGACTTGCTCCCATGAGAGCGGGACGTGAACCTAGAAATAATATATTAGATGGCAGAAAGAGCGCGCCTTTTGTAAAGAAATTTTGAACAAAAGATTTAATAACACTTAAATTTTAGCGGCAAATATGTTGCCAACCGTCTATTTTATTTCTTTTCTGTGGAAAGTAATGAGAGATATTAAATTGCCTTTATGGTTCCTTTTGAACAACAACTAAACTAGAGCAATTTTCTATAATATAGAACAAATAGTTGCAAAAATAACAACTTGTATACAATGTAAATCATCTGTTATCTTTTTACATACACGTTTTTTTTTTTTAATATTTTGTATCAAATATTCCTAATGTTGATAACACGAAATTTATATTTTAATTTTAAATTTTAATAAAAAGTTTTTAAAGATAGAGGTTAACGAAAATATTTTTAGACAAGAAAATAGGCAGAATAGAAACACAAATTATTAACTAAGATATTGAAAAGTAGAGCTACAACTAACTTTTGCCCATGCTTTCGTTGTATAGTAGAACTTTTACAAATTCTAAATTTTCTAACAGAAAATGTTTCAGTAGCACCAATGATATATTTTGGTTTTGATTGTCTTCTTGCTCTATAAAATACGTGTAAGTTATGAAATGTGAGATATGTAATATTATTTACTTATTTTTACAAGAGCTTTCACGTTCTTTAGATTTTAGAGAAATATGTTACTTGTGTTTGATCGAAATAAATCATTTTAAACTATTACTGTAAGAATTCTATTTTGCAATAATTTTGCATATAATTTTAATTAAATATTATCGAAAAGAAAATAACCAAATCAGAATAATTTCTGTTAGAATTTTCGATTGTAAGCATATTTAGCTGCCACGAAATTAGTTTGTACATGTTCGGAGTCAGTAATTTATCCCGTTTAAATATATACGACGCGACGCATATATAAAAGTGACTGTCAAGCTTTATACAGTGCGTACATTATGCGCTGACAATATCGCTTTTACTTAGTTATGTAAAGGAAAACTACTTCAAATAGATACCCTACTTTCCAGCAGAGAGAGTTATTAATGTTACTTTCTTTATATAAGTATTTTCTATCGGAAAACTAAGAACTTGAATAGGTACATAATATTGTCTAAGTTTTCTAATAATTTTATAATTATTATTTTTTTTAATAAAAAATTAAAAGTTAGTTTTATCAAACATAAATTTTGATTTATTTCGTCTTTCAGAATTGACATTGTTAAATGGGAAATAGTCATTTTTTGTAGAACAATTTCCTATTTCAAAATGTATTGTTATTTTTTTTATATAACAGACATTCGTTATATTATCAATTTGTAAAATGACCATTATGCAAATTAAAAGTTTTTAGAAAATTTAAATGTATTGTTTTTTTACTTTTTTAGTACCAGCTTCATTAATATTCTTCAAGTTCATTAACAAATACTAGAGGTGAAAATAAATTAGATCAAACTATACTTGGCTCCATAGACCCTGAAAAGGATGTATATATGTATATATGTAGATGCATATATGATCAAACTATACTTGGTTCCATAGACCCTGAAAAGGATGTATATATGTATATATGTATATATGTATATATGTATATGTATATATGATATATTCGAAGAAAATACTCTAGACTCTAGCCAAGAACAGTTCTCATAATACTATTGGAACTATTTAAAATTTATCAAACCTTACTAGATTCATTACCCTCCTTAAGCGTAGTCGCTAAAAAATTACATATTGCATTCTTACTTCATTTTCATTTTCTTTATTAAATTATAAGAAAGGCATAACCTCTTACTTCTACTAAAGAAACATTATTCTAACATGATGAGAAAGTATACTTATTCTAACTTAACATAAGTATTTACAATAGTATTCTTAAACTAAACTTAACCTAGGAAATGTGTTTTTTAACATGATTATGACCTAACCTAACTTAATCTAGGGCCTATGCTAACTTAACCTAGTTTTACATTCTTCTAAGATGCTGGATTTGGAGGGCCATCGACTTCGTCCAAGAGAGGGTCTGAGAGTCTCGGGAATTGGTTCCGGGCACGGAGGAGGGTTAGGAAGGAGTCCCTGATGGATTGGATGATGAGACGCCTTGGCCAGGAACTGCATTTGAGTTTGCCTCATGTGTGCCTTTATGGTTAATACGCCGAGGTCTCTGGGTAATTGGTTATTTCGCATAAACCAAGGGGCTTCTGTGATCATCCTCAGGGTCTTGTTCTGCACTGCCTGGATTTGTGCTCTCCTTGTCTTTGAGAGCTGGTACCATGTGGGGCAGGCGTAAGTAAGGCCTGCCTTCACAGTTGTGTTGTAGACCATGAGCTTCGTTTTAGTGGGCAACTTGCTGGGGCGATTTATAATTGGATATAATTTGCCAGCAGTTGCTTTGCTTGCTTGGTTGCGGTGCAGACCTGGTCTTTCCAGACGAGCTATTTGTCGTACTGGATTCTCAGGTATTTGATAGTGTTTGCCTATTGGCTGCAGGAGTCCTGTAGTTGGAGGTGGGCATGGGGAGTTTCGTTGTCCTTGGCGAGAACGATGGCTTGGGTCTTGTTGAGGTTCAGCTTGATCCAATGGTTAAACCAGGAATCAAGTTTGTCTATGTGGCGTTGGAGTCTGTTAGTAATGATTCGGCTACTTCTACAAGATTGTGTGATGATAGTAGTGTCATCAGTATAAAGAAGAAGATTAGTCTGGTCAGACTTGGGAATGTCGGCAGTGAAAATATTGAAGAGGTGAGGAGAGAGGACGGAGCCCTAGGGGACTCCAGTTCTGATGGGCTTGACCTCGGAGACAACCGTTTCGACACTGACCTGAAAGGTTCTGTCAGAAACGTAGGACTGTACGAGTTTAGTCACGAAATGTCATTCTTATTCTAAGTATTATATGTATACCAAATTAAAATCGTTATCTCAATTAATAAAGGCCCAAAATGTGTTGTCTACTTTTTTTTTTGAAGTTCAGCCCTAGTTCGTGAGGAGAATATTGGTAGGTAGCAAAGAAATTAAATCTAATACTTTTTAATCTTTTAAATACATTTAAATGCAATATTTCCTGTTTCGAGATACGGTAAAAGTTAAGAAAAACTAAGGCAATTAAAGGGATTAAAACTAAAAAACCGAATAGCTTAACAATCTAATTGAAATGGCTTCTGTTACAGTAAATTCAATCTCGGCAATTTTCAGTATTCAAGAAAAAGTTGTAGGGCAAATTCCCCTAGCTAGCAGTAATTTTCTTTATTGTAGCTCTGACGCTTTGTCTGCTTTTTTATAAATTGTTCTTGTATGAAGAAAATTACTACCCTAAATTTTACGAGTTTATTTGTTCCTAAAATAATATTTTATGCCAGCATGGAACGGTAACTTTTTGAGTGACAAAATCATAGTTCATGACATTAGACCTTGTCAATTTAGAGTAATTTTTCACTGATGATTCGATAAAGCATCTTCAGGGAACTTTTGGAGAACTTGAAGAGGCAAAAGTTATTATTTAGTATTTATCAAACGTAACATGGTTTTTATCTATTTCTAAATATAATTAAGACCAAAATGTTAATAGTGTCCAAAAGAAACAACAATATTGGCAACTAATTATAGACAACAAAAGTGTTGAACAAGTCTCCAAGTATTTCGGTACTAAAATTAACGACAACGTATATATATATATATATATATATATATATATATATATATATATATATATATCAAGGATTTTCTACAGCTAACGCTGTGTTCCTTCTCCCAGCCTTTGATTCCATCCGTTTCTATCTTCCCAGTCTCCATCTGTTAGACCCCTGTCCTCCATAGCCTCGTCCACATCGTCTCTCCACAATCGTCTGGGTCTTCCTCTTTTTCTTCTCCCTATAGGGCTCCACTCCGTTATTTTCTTTATTCATCTATTATCTTCGCTCCGTCTTATGTGTCCATACCATTTTAATCGTTTTTCTTCAATGGTGTTTATTGCGTTCTCTTTGATGTTCATTCTGCTTCTTATTTCTTCATTTGTTGTTCTCTCCATACGTGTCACTCTACAACATCTTCTCCAATACTCCATCTCTACAGCGTTAATTTTAGATTTATTTCTTTTGTTGATCGTCCATGTTTCTGACCCGTATGTCATTATGCTTTGTATTATTGATTGGCATATGCATGTTTTGTTTCTTTTTGTAATGTGTTTGTCCCACAGGATCGAATTTAATTGTCTTATGCATGTCTGTGTTTGTCCTAATCTAGCTTTAATCTCTTCTTCGTTTTTTGAAATAATGGTTCCCAAATATTTAAATCTATCAGTTCCTTTGATTATTGTTTCGTTATCAACTTCTAGAATCTCCACGTTTCCCTCCTTTGTTGTAAGATATTTCGTTTTATCAAAGTTTATTGCTAATACTGCTTTAGTGTATTCTTCTTGCAGTTTTCGTACCATATAACTGAGGTCTTCCTTATCTTGCTGACTTGGTCGTCTGCGAAACTTAGAGTATATAAGTAATCTTCTCGTATTACTTATTTTTGCTTACATTTTTTTAATGTTTGTTCGAGGTATATTTTGAATAGTGTTGGGGATGTAGAGCATTCTTGTAATAGGCCTTTTGATGTTTGGAGTCTCTTCCCTATTTTATGTCTTATTTTTATGTTCACTGTGTTGTTTTCATACTGCGTATATTAGTTTTTGTCAATGCCTATTTCTTTCATTGCGTTCCATAATCTTTGTCTTGGTACTGAGTCAAAGGCCTTTCTTATGTCTATGAAGGCTAGATGAACTTCTCTATTCTTTGCCAATGGAAAAAAAAACGCCACATATAAAGACGAAATCGAACAAGCAAAAACTGCTTTTACTCAAGTGAAGAAACTACTGACAGCATGAGATCTATCGCTGGTACTGAGAATAAGAATGATCCATTGTTGCATCTTCCCTATACTATGACTTAGAGGGGTGGACCTTAAACAACGCGACTACAAAAAAGCTAGAAGCCTTTGAACTATGGGTCTACAGATGTATTCTGAGATTCTTTTGGATAGATCGAGTTACAAATCAACGAGTACAAAATCATATGAATAAAGTACCAGAACTCTTACTTACCATCAAAAAAAAACTTGAATTCCTGGGCCACATCTCTCGTAGTTCGAAGTATAAAATATTACAACTTGTTATGCTAGGGAGAATTGTCGGCAAAGGAAGTATCGGACGGAGCAGAATTTCATGGCTGTGGACTTTGCGGGACTGGTTTGGACTAACATTAGCTGAGATATTACGCACAACTATACCCAGGTCAGAATAGCCATACTGATCAGCAACCTCCATAGCAAACGGTGAGAGCAAGAAGAGGAAGAATATGGTTTTTATATAGGACGTCGAGTAAAATCTGTATGTCTTTGTTATTGAAATGTTTGCATATTTAGGTTAATACTCTAATCTTTTCATAGAAATTCGCGAAAACAAAACTTTGATATCTTTTACATTGAACCTGTGTCCTGTAGAGTGCTGATTATAAAGCTTATTTCTTTTTAATACAATTGTTTCTAATTCTGATGACATTGAAACAGAGAATTTTATGATCTATAGTTCGTAAGGAATTGTATCTTCTTGTGATTTCAAAAATTGCTTAATATCCTTACAAGTATTTTATTTGTCGTATTATATGTGTAGGATAAAGCCATACTATCTATTGGTAGACTCTTATTAATATCTTATCTAGAATTTGGAGCCCCAAAGCAGTTAAAATAATGTCTAATATCTTTATTGCAAACTCTCTTCATTTCAGAACGTTTAATAGTTTAGCGGTTGCCGACGATTCTATGACAAATGATCTTATAGAATCATGAACATTCTATTAATTCTATGAAAGATTTCTGCGAGTCGGCTCTCTGTAAACCGAATGTCCACAAAGGATCGTTACTTGTTCTTTTCACCAATAAATCTAGCATAGGAAGGAAATGTAATTTTGTTTTATTGTTTGTTTAACGTTGAGATATTATTGACTGAGATAAAATATTAAGTGTTCCTCAAAGTGAGTTCAAATTATAATGATGTTATTACAGGAGACAGTTTCCTTGACTTCTTCTGGAGTTAAGAAAATGTTTCTTTGAATACGAAATCTGCAGTCGACAAATATAGTTACTGTGCTAGTTATTTATTAATTACAATAATAACGTATATTCTCACAAATTTCTAGAATATTACATGTGGAACTGAATTAAAGTACTACATGATTTTCATCATATATGGTTTCAAGCCTGCATTCTTCACTTAATTTGATTACATTTAGTCAAATAAAACTGTACATGTGAAAATATAACCCCAGCGCTTAACGTATCAATAAATTAATTGGCAATCTTTGGGAATTTTTTGCGGTTTTAGTTAGAGGAGAAATCGTGGTTAATGGATTTTGCCACGTCAATTTGTACTAATCTTTCGACATTTTTTTTACCTACTATTTTATGAGGCACCTTAACGGGTATTTACTATTTGATCTTAAAACTGTGAATGGACTAGAAAAAAGCACAAGGCAAGAATTTATATCTAATTGGTCTTCGTCGAACCGTGACCCATGTCGATTCTACCTGTAATGCTGTACATAATCTGAGTCTCTATTTGCCTAATTCCCTGAATTGTTTAACGAAATTAAAAACAGAAGCAAGAATATTGGTTTCGCTTACGTTGATGATGTGACCTACAGTGTGGTTGTTCAACTACAGTCGATAGCACAATTCTGTTTTTCATGTTCCTGGAATTATATTTTGTTTAGAGATCTTAAGTATTGTCCAGTACAGCGAAAATTTTAAAAAATATGTCTGTATATTGGTTATATATTCTTTTTACTATCTTATCTGGGAGCCGAGTTTTTAAAGCAGTTAAACCATCGTTCAATATATTCAGTGCAATATCCATGACTTTTTAGAGTAGTGATCAGTTTATTTGTTTCTGTTGGGATAGATTGTTTATCACATATTAATAAAGCTCTAAGTATTGACAAGTTAAGAGGACATAGTTCTAGAACGATGGAGGTGTGAAGTAGTATTCATTGGTATAAGTTGGCTTTCTGTAAACCGAATGTCTCAAGATATCATTACTTTTCCTGTATACACGTATTTCAAAAAAAGGAAGGATACCATGTGATGTAGTTTTAATTCAAATTAAAAAATTGTCTCAGCAGATAGTGACACCAAATTTTAATATTTTGTCTAAGAGACTCTTTTTTATCATGTGTAGTAAAAGATAATTTGCTGAGCTAGTTCGTTTCTGAATACGACTGCTTCAATTTTATTTTTAAATCTTGTTGATTCCGATGATTTAAAAAGGTATTAAGGATTTTTTCACCATGTCACGTGATAAAAACTGTGTTATAAATATATCTTAAACAAAAGATTTTAGTTTCAAATAAAATTGAAGCGCGCTTTTTAAAGGCTTAAAAAGATTCACCACTACTGGAGATAGCGGAGAACCCGTGGCTGCTTCTCAAGTTTGTTTATAAAATGTTCCAGGAAAAATGAAATAGGTGTAGTACAATTATGATACTAGTAAATCTACCAAAAATGAATCAAGATATTATGCCGAAGTAGGTCTGATGTTAACAGAACTGAGTACTTAATTAGAACATTTGTATGTAGTAATTCAATGTTAAAAGTGACCATAATATTTGCAAGGTGTAAATTTAAAGTAATTTAATGAAATAAATATTTTTTTACTGTAAAAGAATTAAGAAGATTTGCAAAATTTTACTTAATTTGTACGTTCAAAGGTCTATTGCACTGACGATTTGATGAACTGGTATATTCTCATTATGATTTTTGGAATTCTATAAAATCGAGCGATTTTCCTTGTGCCAGTTTTGACGTTGAATCCCTATATACAAATGTTCCAATTACCGGTTCAGCTTCTATAATTTCAGACAAAATAGTAACATGTCTGTTATCTACATATTTCATTTTTCAAGGAACATCTATGAAAAAACTCCAGGGGCAGCCATGAATTTTCCGTTATCTCTGCCAGGGGCGAATATTTTTTATTTATTTATTTATTTATTTATTTATCTACGGGCAGACCCATTTTATACATAGTATTTACAGAAAAATTTCAATAATATAGTAAACTTACAAACTTATAACAATACAATACAATAACAACACCAGTAATTATCATTTCAAAAACTCAGTGGACTGTCAACAGTTTTTCTTTTAAACGTTTTAAAGAGAGATTAAAAAAATCAAGATCTGCTTCACTGGCACCATTAGTGATTCTAGTGATCGGCGAGAATAGGCCATAGTTACATCTGTGGTACCTCGGGGCAAAGAGTACGTGGTCCCTTGTTGATCTTGGTGGAACATGAAAATTTATCAGACTCAAGAGATCAGAGCAGTCTATATGACCATTTACAAGTCGAAATAAGAAACATATATCAGCAACTTTCCTTCGTCTTGAAAGTGATTGCAGCTGAAGTCTTCGTAGCTGGTCCCCATAGGCAGTGATGTTCCACTTAAATTTGCAAGAGACATATCTAGCATACTTCCTCTGTAACCTTTCAACACCCTCAATATGCACAGCATACGATGGCGACCACACACATGACAGATACTCCAAAGAAGATCTCACCAAGGCCTTGTACAAAATATTCACGCTATCTACGGTCCGGAAATCCCTAGTATTCCTACAGACGAAGCCAAGGAGTTTAATACATTTGTTAGTAATAAAGTCATAATGAATATGAAAATCAAGCTTAGTGTCCAAATAAATACCCAAGTCACACAATGAGGAGACTCTTTCGAGAAGACAATTATTAATACTGTAGTCATACAAAAGCGGAACTTTCACTCGAAAGAACGACATAATCTTACATTTTTGAATATTTAGTTTCATTTTGTTTCTCCTGCACCACTCACTCACCTTATCCAAGTCTCCCTGCAGTCTCATAGCATCGTCAACAGAATGAATTGCCGTAGACAATTTCAAGTCATCTGCAAAAAACAAGGGCCTTGAAAATAGAATCACCTTTCGTAGGTCGTTAATAAATATATTAAACAGCAACGGGCCCAGGTGGCTACCCTGCGGCACACCCGATGCAACAGACACCTCACACAAAGCCCTTTACTTTAACAAAACTGTTTTCTGTATGTAAGGTAGCAGGTCAACCAATTCAGTAGTGCTCCACAAAACCCATAACCTCTTAACTTCCCTATCAGGATATCGTGGTTGACTGTGTCGAAGGCCTTGCTGAAATCCGTATAAACCACGTCAACCTGACCACCCGCCTCCATTACATCAATAGTACTTTGAACCAACAAGATTAGGTTTGTAGCCGTCGATCTGCCACCAACGAAACCGTGCTGTTCCGGTACCAAAAAAGATTTTATGAATGGTTTTAATTTGTCGCAAACAATTTTTTCGAATACTTTTGGAATAGAACTTAGAATGGAAATAGGTCGATAATTTTTAGCGTCTGATCTGTCGCCGGACTTAAATACTGGAGTAATGAAGCTATATTTCCATTGGTCAGGAAAAACACCGCTCTCTAGGAACATTTTAAAAAGCATATGGAGCGGTTTGGCCAAAGCATAGACACAGTCAACTAAAAATCTGGGAGATATACCATCAGGACCCGGTCCCTTATTTATGTCAAGTTTAGACACATAGTCAAACACCTCCCCCAGGGAGATCTCAACAGAGGAGAATGATCCACCACTATCCCCACCATCCTCAAGCCCAGGCTCACCACCGTCAGTATCCGACCTATAAACACCCTGAAAATGAGACTTAAAAATTTCCACAATAGCCTGTCCATCCGTCCCTGTTAGCTCGTCTAGATTTATTAAGGTAGGGGTGGACTTGCCCCCCTTTTTACTGTTAATGAAATTCCAAAATTGTTTGGTGTTATGCTTTAAATTTGTCTCAATATTTTTAACATACTGCAAGTAGCAGTTGCTCTTTAAGATATTGGATTGGGTTCTTAACTCCGAAAACTTCTGATAAGTTCCGATATGTTAGCCTTTGATAAAAACCCGCCTTAACTTAGAGTTCTATAAAACCAAAATTTGAGTGCAAATATTGTCAGAACATAATTTTAATCTGACGCTATGATAAAAGAAACCTGAATTATTTTTGAATCACGCAGTCAACAACATCTAGACATACAATTTACAGTGGAAAGTGAATTACATGATACCTTGCCTGTTTTAGATGTCTTGGTACACAGAAGAAGGACACGCAGCTTGGGATATTCAGTGTTTTAATCTTCAATAGGAAAGATCTCTAGTGCAATTGCAGGTGAAATGTTGGAGAGTTAGGCCAAATTGCTCTATAATCTCAAAAATCAAGATTTCTCAAATTAACTGACCTTTGATATACTGTTTATCTAGGTTATGCTTCATATAATTTAAAAAAATTTTGCGGTTACAAATGACTGGAATACATCCGACCACTTTTATAGATGATAGCCTATTTCTTGTAAGCCTGTACCCAATCTGTAAAAAATTAAAAATTATAAATTTGATTCATTTTTTATATATAGCTCATAGATGAATAGAACCAAGACATTAGAGAGATTTTGCAACGCTTATTTTTCACATTCCTTTGTATTTATCGTTATCTGAAGCATGTGCAGTATTAACGCGAAGGAATTGCAAGGTTAGGTTAGTATTCATCTTTTATATAATTTTTTTATCATTTCATGGTCCAGTACCGCTTATTGGTATTTAATGGGTCTACACAAGATTCTAAATTAAAATGTGTATATAAAGTGTATAACAGGTTTCTATTACTGCCTTCAATATTTTCAGGCTAATATGAATGTGCGATAAATAAAATTTCATTTGAAATTAGCACTACACACACTGTAATGCTATTGTGCCAAAAATTGCAAAATCCCAACATAATCTGAACACTAATTAACTGTTGTCAGTATTATTTGCAATAAAAGATTATCATTTCATTTTTACTCTGTTTTCTTAGTGGTTTGTATAACTAAGCAGGAAAAATAACAGGCCCTACCAAGAATAACGAACTTCAAATAACCTCTCTTATAAATTCCTAAATAAGGGAAATCGTTATCCCCAATACAGGATTCTCTTATTTTGTATCAATACGCGCAAGCTCCAAATGGTGGACGCATGCTTCAAATAACGATAACAATTGAATCCTTATATTTAATTTCTTCCCTTTACTATTGAGCAAACTCCAAACGGTGGGCGGAAATAAAGATAAAGATAAAAAACAGTGGCCTATCAAAATAAGCGTTGCAAGATCTCTCTAATAATTCGATATGGGGCACTAGGTAGAGTCTCGATGGGACGACAAATTGATTTAGTGTGATGCGAAAATAGTAGGTCAGTAAACTGTTCCTTTTTATGAAATACTGTCAACCGAAATACTTTGTTGTAGCTCATATTCTTCTAAAGGTTATTGTCCACTCTTGAAACATCAGAATAAGTTCTTTGAACTAAACGCCATTTATGCGTCTATGTATAACTTTGTCGTAAAATATTCAACTTTTCTTACCTTGTTCAACGGAACTATTTGTGAAAAAATCATCGTCCGAGATTTTTGCGTTTTTCGTGTATCTAGATTCCGAAAAACATAGTTATCCATCCTGGTCTGTCTATCGGTTGGCGGAATAACTCTCGAATGAAATGAGATATCCATTTCAAATTTAGTATCTAAATCGGACCTATAAAAGGGATAAAGTCTATAGTTTTTGAGCGATATCGTTTAACGTAAAAAGGATGTCAATACATTTTTTGTGATTTTAATAGCAAGACGGTGATTTTTTTGTTTTTCTGTTAAGATAATAAACAAATTTTAAGAATAATTATTTGCAGTTAAACTTGTAAGGGATGTGGTAGAACATTAGAGTGGTTGCTTCCTCTATATCGTGTTATACGTCCTTTTCAGGATTCTTAAAGTCACGAATTCCAAAAATTATATAATTTTTTTCATTGCTCAATTTTGATAGGGTAGTAAAATATATACGGGGTTAAAAGTGTTCGGCGGATGAAGCAAGAGCGGTTACTTAGTAGAATTATACAGCTGTTTAAGGTTCTTGGAGTCGAGGAACCTGAAAATTAATTATTTTTTCTATATTTCTTTTGCAATTTCTTTTATTAATATGTCATCATCTTTTTCTCCTCGCTTCATGACCTTCTTACATCCATTGTCGGATATGGGCCTCCCCTTTTATTCTCCACTTATCTCGGTCTTGTGCTTCTTTTGTCCACGCTAGGCCGGATGTAAGTTTTAGATCGTCTTTCTACCTGGTCTGAGGTCTGCCCCTTGAAATCTTTCCCAACCAGGGTCTCAAATCCTACATCTTCCTATTCCGACGATTGTCCGGTTATCGCATTGTATGTCCAGCCCATCTCCATTTTAGGCTTGCTATATGTTCTTTTACATCTATTAGTTTCGTTTTTTCCTAACATATTCGATCCGTATCCTATCCTTTATCCTTATATTCAACAACTGACGCTCCATTGCTCGTTGTGTTTTGGCCAATCTATCCATTATATTCCTAGTCATTCTCCAAGTTTGTGCTGCGTAAGTGAGAACTGGTAAGATACACTGGTTATATACATTTCTTCTTAGTCTTAGAGGAATTTTCCTGTTATTTAGGATGTATCTTTGTTTACCAAAAGCTGCCCATGCCAGTCTGATTCTTCTTTCTATTTCTGCGGTTTGATTGGGTTTACCGCATTGTATCATTTGTCCCAGATATATATATATATATATATATATATATATATATATATATATATATATATATATATATATATATATATTTATATATATATATATATATATATATATATATATATATATATATAACATATATATATTCTTCTACATAATCAAATCTTTCGTTGTCTATCCTTATGTCTTGCGGGTTATGTTCATTTGTCAAGGCTTTTGTTTTCTTATTACTTAATTTTAATTCCATTTTTTCCGATTTTTCTTTAATATCATTTAACATCTTTTGTATCTTCTGTATTGGTAGATATTATTATCACATCAAGTGATGTAGCCTATATCCATTTACATTTATTCCCATCATTAAACAGTTTAGGGCTCATTGGGTCTCCCTGTCGCACTCCTCGTTTTATGGGTATAGGTTTTGTTTTTTTGTGTGCTTTAATTGTCATCTTCGTATTATTATATATCGATCTTATTAGCTATGTTATATGTATCTACGGTCAATTCTATTATTATTCAGAGCTTTTTCCACCGCCCAGGTTTCAATACTATCGAATGTATATATTAGGTAAAGTGTTAAATTATATTCTGTCGCTTTCTCAATGAGTGTTCGGATAGTTAACAGGTGATCACTGGTGCTGAAGTTTTTTTCTGAAACCTGCCTGTTCAATTGTTTGGTTCGATTCCAGTTTGCTTTCTAGCCTATTGATGAGGTATCTAGTAAATAACTTATAGGTCTGCGACAATTGGACGGTAATTATCCAATATCTTCTTGTCACCTTTCTTGAAGAGCAATATTGCTCCAATTAGTTGGTATTTGTAACTGTCATCATAGAGTGGGTCATATTAAGTTATTCTTCAATGTAATATAGTCAAATTGAGTTTTTATTTTAGAACTGCTTGTTTGCGGTGAAAATACTAGGTAAATCTTTTTATTTTAAAAACCACACTTTCTTAATTTAAATAAATCAATCTCTACATTATAATGCATTTGAATTCTGTATTCAATATACGTTTATTAAATGTAGTATATCCAATTTAGACATCCTGTATTTAATAAGGAGTAACTTCCTTGGAAGTGAATTTTTGATAGTGTGTGGTATTTAAAATGCTCCCTTAGGAACGAAAAAAGACTCTTAAAATGCTTTTCTGAAATTTCTAGGCACTTAACGATTTTTAAGACCGTATTTTGCTTATTTTGTGCTAAACCTAAGGATGTATAATTGCCATATTATTGTCACATTTTTTGCTTAATTCCAAGAACATAAGTAATTTTTTATTTGATTTTATTGTTTACTAAACGTCATAACCCTTTTTCAAGGATAAATATCCCTTTTTACAATATTCCTAATCTGGGCAACATTTTCGAGTAACTGAAGCAGAAAGCAACTAATTCCACTTACAGAACCAGTTATATCGCGACGAATAAATGACACATCAAGTAGAGTGTCAAGCGGGACACACAAACAATGTGAATTTGCTAGTTTAAGATCCTAGGGAGCTTAAGCTCGCTTTAGAAAGCTTTTGTTGTTTAGACCAGTCTGCACGTATTTATTTTAGTTCCCTAATTATCCCATAATAATCTCTATCCACGCTGAAAGTTGTGTTATTTACCAAGTTTTTGTTGGCTTGAATGTCTTTGGAATTAAATTTTGAATAGCCTTTACTTATTTGTCTGATACTGTAATCATGAAAAAAATCACTCTTCTTGTATTTCTTCACACTTCAAGGACCCTCGAACACGAAAAACAGAGTTTTCAATCAGTCATTCAGTCGATCTACTTTCTTCTATTTGTAAATTAACTCTAGAATAAGAAGAGATCGATACCAAATTTAGTACTGGTATAAGTAGTAAAAACGTACGAAAGGAATTTAGGTTTTGAATGATATCCAGTATTCTAGTTTCAGGTTAACATAACTCTTCAGAAACAATTATTTTTAGTTAAAGATTATAGCCTGGCACGTTGAGGTGCCATTTTATAGCGCCTCTTTTGCGGCGCTATTTTGCTCCTTATGTGTATCTTAATTTTGAGAGTGGATTGAGTGGATATTAATACTAATAGAGGACAGAATTAAAATATCAGCTAGCTCGTTTTTTTTTACTGGTAGAGTACATGGAGATTGAGGTAATTTTTGTACGCCTTTTGAAAATAGTCTCTATAGTTGTGTAAAACTTGTCGTACAGTTTTGGGCATCATTCATTTTAGAATAAAATTAATCTAAGTTCAGCTCAAAAAATGAAAAAATACTGAAGAGTTATTTAGTTGTTAAAAAAATTGAATATAATATGATCTGTATGTCCTGAAAGAAAAAGCAGGTAGTTCAGTAAAAGGCTGCATTAACACAGGGAAAAGTATATTGACAAAATAAAAATCCTTGCAGATATTACACTCTTAAAATTACAGTAACTAAATAAAAACCCCTTAGGCTATGAGAGTGTACAGATTTAAACTAGAGTTCTAAGAATTACTGATCCTAAGTGTAAAAAAAAACAAAAGACTTTAAAAAAAACACAGTCTAAAAGTTTGTAAAATTAACTCCGCGGATTACACGTGTTGAGTGGTCGTTGGAAACACACTTGTAGACAGAAAGCGAGATATTTAAACTAGTGTACTACTGACTTAGTGATTGGTTTCTCCTTGTGGGTTTTCCATAAGCTGCTTGATCTCTCCTGGTGAGATTCTCATCAAAAATAATGTCTCAACCACTGCTTTCCTATTCTTTTTTGGGTGGTTAATCACTTTTTGACCCGAAATGCCTGAGGATGAGCAGGATATTTTAAGGACGGAAGAAGGCCTTAAATTTGAGAGCTAAAAACGACAACGACACCCATTTGGTGATAAAATAAACCGTTACTCACTACCGCATCCCGGAGAAAAATGAAAAGCCACTACGACATGCTGAAAAAAAAAACCACTACGGTATACTGGCGGAAAAAGCTTTTAAAAATTCCATATGACCGTTTATATATGTTTTGCCCCTTCTTCCAAGTGACGTCTTTAAAATGGCTCACCTTCGGGACGCTAAATCAATGCAAACTAAGTAAGTTATACACGGTTGTGTTACACTAATCAAAAATTTAAATCACTGTTTTACACTGCTCAAAAATTGAAATAACTGCCTAATCAAATATAAATATTGTAATAAAAAATAAATTATAGAAAGAATAACCGGTCAATTGTTTTTAAACTAAAAAATTTTGTTACGGCGGTATAAAATGATCAGTGACTTCACAAAACACACCCCAAATGAGGTTTAAACAAAATTTGTTTCCAATCTTTACTGAAAACTGATGACCTTGAAATTTTTGTTTTTTCGATATACCAGATAAATTATTAAAGGTAATGCACTCGTGATAATTTTTATTCAATCTATACCCCGTGGAGAATATGCCAGAATTTTTTCAAAATTTTTTGATCAGTACTTTTCGAGTTAAGGTAGGGGGACAGCAATTTTTCACAATTTTTTAAAAATAATACAAAGAAACGTGTGCGCAAGTATTACATTATATATATTTTTTTACTCGTGTTTTTCAAAATTTTTTGATCAGTACTTTTCGAGTTAAGGTAGGGGGACAGCAATTTTTCACAATTTTTTAAAAATAATACAAAGAAAAGTGTGTGCTAGTGTTACATTATATATATTTTTTTTTACTCGTGTTTCCACAAGCTTTCATTTGACACCACACTCGATGACCTAGTAAAAAATTTCTTTTTCACTTCCGATTTCACCCCTCAAAACCCCTTAAGTCAAAATTTAACTTTCAAAACTACATGGCTCTGATGAGGCCATCGATTCCTATATTAGTACCAAATTTCAACTTTCTATGTGAAATAGTTTCGGAGAAAATCCATACAGTCGTATTACTTTTTTCTGTCTAATATAAGGTATACCTTTTTACAGAATTAGAAATTATTAACTTATATTTTACGACTTAGCCACAAAATTCATCCTTCTTTTTTTTATCGTAATTGCAGAAGTGTCTTTTAACAACTTTAGATTAGTTTTTCTACAAGCTTATTTCGAAGAAATTGAATCGGTATTAAAGATTCTTGGTATTCCTGTTTGGTTGGTAGACATTATTGCTTAGTTGCAAAACTTATAAGAACGTAATAGTATCTTAAAATAACTAAAATAGTGGTGTTAAATATGCACTAAATTTATTATGATGATTTATAAGAAACAAATTTAAAAAAATAAATAAATAAATTTTGCAAAATTATTTACTTATTTTAAAATGGTAATAGTAATTTTGTTAAATGTATGTAATATATCTTAATATTTTAATACGAAATTGGTCAGGACTAGATTACCCATATCTTTGTACTTGATAGGCTCTTTTCAGTATTTTTTGGTTTATTTCAAATTATTAATGGTTTCTTACGAAATGTTGATGTAAAACATATTTAACTGTAAATATTTTATCTATTTTGTCTAGATACTTTTTTACGGTACCTTTGTGTTGTAATGTTGTCAACTATGCATTAAACGGCATATTTTTCATAATTATTGAATTTTATAAAATCAAATCATCATTTAAAAAAAATCTTAATTTTTTTTGAAAATGGAAGGATAGTCTTGTGATTAAATTAAAAAATTAGGCAAAAGTATTTTAGTTTAAATGGAAAAGTCCCAGATAAATAAGCAATAAGCCGACTTCAAGGAAAAAAGGAGTATTTGAGAATATGCTATAAACTGTTTAGCGTTGTCAAAAAAATTTAGTACAATGCTTTGTTTTTGTCCTGGATACTATTCCATCATTTACACATTTAAAGAAAATACGCTTTACAAATCTGAAAAACTCATGAAAATCCATTAAACCGCTCAGAAACTAAAATCAGTTAAACATGATACTATTTTTTAAAATTTCAAAGCGAGCACTAAATGGTTTCACACATTTTCACTTTTGTTTTTTGATATTAAAATGTAAGGTTTTTTCAAGAATGATGAATAAAAAGGTATTATAATTTTTTTCTTGATAGTTTTATGTTATAACCTTACATTTGGTCTAGTAAATTATCGGGTTTCTCGTTTAGTTTTCTATACAAAGCCTTTGCTGAATAATGTTTTTTAAGTTGAGGCATTATTTTTGTCTGGTTGGTGCAGGTTAGATTCCCTTAAAATCACTCCCTCAGATATAGCCTATATAAATATTTTTCAAGCTGTATAAAATTGTATTTGGTCCAGCCGATTTAAATTATAAATAAACGTTACCTTTTACTGCATATCGTTATTATCTGCGTGCTTCAAAGTCACATTCGAACTTTTCTTCAGCCAACGAAGCTGTAAGTAAAGGTATGGGCTAAATATTAAAGTGTAGCAGCCAAGCGGGAATTCATCCATGTCCGCGTGATGCAGTGTGGTGTAATATTTTATCTGACATTATTAAAAATAACCGGCCAAGTGCAAATAGGACTTACAAAATTAGTGTTCCGTACGTTGGTTGCTTTTGAAGGGTTACATAGACCTGTAGTTTTCAAAAAAATTCGATTTTTTTCACGGATTTTTATTCTCTGTACTTCTAAGAATTATTCAAAAAAAATTTAAGAAAATTCCATTCCATTGGAAAGCTATGGCATTAAATGTGACATAGCGTCAGATTAGGATCACTACCTGCCTTAATGCACCGTCTACAATATTATTAAGTCAATTTTTATTATTTTTTTAACTCTTTTTTTTTAATCTTAATAATAACTTTTTCTACAAGAGGCTTTTAATAAATTTTTCTAATAGACAATTTTTTATAAATAACGCTCAATTTTTTATTTTTTGCAAAAAAAACCCTTCGACAATTATTAACTACTACACTATTTTACAAGATTAATTTTTATTTTTGCAGATTGGTTTATTTTTTGTAAAGTTATCTTGCAGACAAGGGGGTGCCATACTTTTCATCAGTGCGCCATTTAACCCGATAAAAAATAATGTTAACATTCTTTTGTATTATTCGCTTCATAACCTTAAAAATATTTTTTTAAAATATACATACTTTTTGCAGCGCCCATGTAAAATAATCAATGACTTCACAAAACACGCCTTAAATGAGTTTTTAACAGAGTTATTTCCCGACCTTTACTGAAAACTGATAACCTTGAAATTTTGATTTTTTTTATATACCAGATAAATTATTAAAATTAAAAATAATTTTTGTACAGTGTCATTTAACATTTGTCATTTGACACACAACTCGATGACCTGTAAAAAAATTTTTTTTCACTTCCGATTTTACCCCCCAAAACTAACCCCGTAAGTCAAAATTTAACTTTTAAAAATACACAGCTCTTATGAGGCAATAGATTGCTATATTATTGCCAAATTTCAACTTTCTATGTCAAATAGTTTCGGAGAAAATCGGATGTGACCGACGGACAGACAGATAGACGGTTACACGGACAGACATACACCGAAGTGATCTTATAAGTGTTTCGTACGGAATGCATAAATATTGCAGAAAAATAATATGCAATATTATAAAAGGTAATATAATTTGTTGGCAAACAGTTTACTCTCGAAAAAAAGACACAGAAAGTTTGGATAAAGAGAAAATAAAAGCGTACTAAAATTGTCTACATCCTGTAGTAAAATGATTGATGATGAAAAACTAATTAAGGAGTTCTTTTTCAATAAAAATCTTTTTTCAAACTCGAGAGTTTATCCTCCGTTTTGCATTAGAGAAGGAGGCGTTCGATATTTCCAGATACGAAAAAATATATGCACTAGAAAAATAATTATAAGAACAGCTAAAATCATTAAAACCACAGACATTTCACATACTAGATTCAATGCTATTTATTCGGCACTACAAAAGGAACAGTTTTTGTAAATAATAACTCAGCGTTATCAATTCTATTAGAAATACCAAGGGGTTTTAAATTTCGAACGCACGCTTTACTTTTTAATTTTGTTTGTTTATTGACGCCCAAGTTGGGCATAGGCTTTCGGTAATTTATTTTCTCGTTATCATTCCACTTGGAAAAACCTATTTAACTATAGTCGAAGCAGAATAAGCTTTACTTCATTTTAACTTAACAAATGCAATCGTACGTAAAAACACCGATTAACCTTATTTTGCGACAAACTGAGGAGTTTATTTAGAACTCAGTTCTAGTTCACGTTCATTCCTAAATTTTCAAATGCAGGCTAGCATCGGTATAAGAAGAAAGTATACTTTCTATGGCAACTATCAGCATTGCAAATAAGTACGTTTTGTTTATCGGGAGTAGAATTTTTGCTTGTGATTTTGTCCATACTGTACAAACAGTGACTCTGGCCAAATAATAGCGCATTGTGAGAGTAAAGTGCCAGTGCAAAATAGCTTCTCGGATGATTCATGTTTCGTGGTGTTGAACAATAGCTATTTGTTTACAGCTGTTGAAATAATTTTTGTGGCTACTATCGCTAAGTGGTGTTAAAAAAAGTGATTTCTTCGTTGTGGTGGGTGTAGGTTTGTATTCATGAAGGCTTGAAGATATCCTTCCGTTAGTTTGTCTTAGGTCAGATTTATTGGAAGGGCTAAAACGGATGTTACATACACTCTGGCTTTCTAGCCTTTTTGGTTTGTGAATATTAAACCTATTATTCTGTGTGATTTCTAGGTAGTGGATATTTTGTATTTCCATACGCAATACATTACCACTTTAACATATTTCTATGTTGTCGGTGGGCACTCTTCGGGCTGAAGAAGACTCACGATGAACGTTATGTCCGTCCTGCTCAACTCTTACGTAGTACATATATCTTAAATTAAACTTAAGTAGGGGATCACTTGGAGCACTGACTACTGGAAATAGAAACTTTCTCATCCTCGTTTTCGTTCTGGACTGGGTTATATGTGTCCACCAATAAAAACATTCTTCACTAAATGCAACGAAGACGTTCACAGATATTAGACCGACTCCTACCCAGCTTGGTTTTACACAGGCAATGCAAATAACTTGATTCGGATCCTACATGAAATTATAGGTTGTATTTGCCTAATTTTACCTGGATGTTAAATGGTTTTGGCTATAATAATCTCTGATGTCTATATTTTTGTTATGAGCCTTCCTAAATCATAGCTTAGTAGTTTTTCAAAATATATTTTATACAGTTTGAGGTTATATGGCAGAGATTTTGCGTTCATAATGCAGTTCTTACAACAATACCATGCTGGTGCCCTCTGTATAATACTATTAATTTTTTATAGACTCTGAGTCTTAATATTGAGTGTACAATTTGTTTTGCTTTCAATTATAACAAACATCTAGTACTCGCATATTGTAATAATTTCTACTTTCACAGATTTCTGTTAACTTGGAATGTCGAGTATTACCATCATTTATATTTATATTTATTTTTTTCTTTTTTTGTTAGAACAAAACAGATTTTTTCGATCCAAAAGAAAAACACCCCGAGGAAAAGCTTTTGATCTGGACGTAGATAATTCGGGGATTATCTAGGGGAAGAGGAACAAATAGTCTTGAAATAACGCAGGATTTCCTGAAAACGAACATATCAGATAACAGGTACGCTGGTGTCCTTGAGATTGTGTTATGTTATGCCTTTATATTTGCTGTAAACGGGAATCTAAAAAGATTTGATTTATTTATAAATAGTTTTTTTTATTAAAAAATAAATTCGGACGATTTTATAATATATATATATATATATATTATTGTTTAATGATTAACATATACGCTCTCAAGAAGTCTCTGATATATTGGCACAAAATATACATCCCATACTTTTCTATAGTACCTGATGCTACGACTAGTAGAAGACTTCGCGAAAATCTGTTTAGTGATCCTGATTGCCCTTGATTTTTCCGGAAACCTTCACATAGCCGATGGAGTTTTATGATAATTTTTGACAAATTACACCACAAATTCACGAATTGGCCTGTCGAGTTATAAAATTTTATCAGTAGTATATATTTACTTTGGTAATAGATCAGAAAAGAGAGCTTGTACTAAAACTTTTGCCGTTGAATTCCTTGGAACACTTAGCAGCGTTTCTAGAAAGTCTTCAACAGTCAACATTGTTTCATGAAATTCAGGTCATTATTATTTTTTATTATTTTCAAAAGGCATAATTACCTTTTTAAATAAGACCACACAAAAAGTTAAAGTAATATTCTATGCTGTCAATTGTCTACACAATTTTTAATTGCCTATATATAGTTTTTATTACACATATTCTTATTAAATATAAAAAGAATATATACATATATATATATATAGTTTCACTCTATGCTATCTTATATATATATGTTAAAATATTGACAGTTGACAAAAATACAATATATTGTAAACATACTTCCATCCAAACCAAATGGATGTTGGTTTTGCATTTAGTAATATTGTTTATTGTTTTTTGGATTTTAGAAACGAAATGAGTAAAAAAGTCAGGACGATTTTCATTAGGTACATTGCACATCGGCTATTTGCCTTTATGTTAGCTCATTATTTTATAGTTTTGTTAATTACATAACTCTAAAACTAATGGAAGCAAATGGAGACTGACAGTAATTATAGAAAAAACTGAGTACATACATATAAGTGGCCAACAAAAATATCACATACTAGAAGATAGATTAAGGAACAAAAAGTTACAGATATTTGGGCTTGAGGGTTTCATAAGCCCGAGCATTGGACTTGACAAACGGAGAACGCAATAAGAAGAAAGAAGATCGCGATATTGAAGAGTATATTTTAAGATAAAGCTATAAATAGGGAGAACAAAAAAAGATTATACAATTTTATTCCCGAAAACATTTATAACCTAGGCTTTAGAATCATGCTCTAAGAAAGATAAAACGTTAAGAATGCTGCGGTAATAGGCATGGAGAGAAGGTCAACGGGAAAAGCGAGAAGAGAAATAGTACCAAACAAGAAAGTCAGAGAAATAATGGATATGAAACACACAACAAACAAAAAAAGATGATACAATTTTATTCCCGAAAACATTTATAACTTAAGCTTCAGAATCATGCTCTAAGAAAGATCAAACGTTAAGAATGCTGCGGTAACAGGCATGGAGAGAAGATCAACGGGAAAAGCGAGAAGAGAAATAGCACCAAACAAGAAAGTCAGAGAAATAATGGATATGAAACACATAATCACGGAGGACGTAGGAAACAAGCATCTTATTTAGTATGGGCATGTGCGCTGAATGGAAGATTGTAGACTCCTAAGCAAGAAGAAAACCGGGAAGATCTAAAACAAACTGGACATAGGATATTTAAAAGGAGATGAGAGAAAGAGAACTGGAGGATGATATATGGAATGATCGATGAAGATGCAGGTTAAAAATCGGAGAAAAGTCGGAGAACGTTATGATAATTTATTTTGTTTAAAGAACATTCAAAGATTCATTCACCATCAATTACTCGCTCGTTTGTTCTACCACATTTTACATATTTTCCATGTCCAGAGTTTCCTTTTATTTCTTATTCATCTTTTCCAAACTTAATGATAACAGTTTATATTTCATGCTGTGCTTCTCTGTAATATTTATTATGTAGCGCGTAAGCAGAAAATTCTATCTTATATTTGATGAATTTCTCTGACTACTGAATCTCTGTATATTTGAAGGATCAGACAGCTCTTCTACCCTGATATATTCACTTGACGAGGAGACACAACATGCTCTTTTATTTCTTTGTAAGCGGGGCCAACTCCGTATCTGATATGTGATACCATGCCCGCTTGGCATGCAACTATTGTTGTTGTAACTCTCTCTTAACTATCTATTTTGTCAGTTTTCTCTATCTTCTTGGCTATTATATTCAACACTGGGGAAGGAGGACGCCCTAAACCTTTCCAAGTTATTTTTTTTTACAAACATATGCTACAGAAATTGCTGACGGATTTTCTAATCGATAATATTACAGTCATTATTTTAAAAACTTTACAACTAGATTCACTAAAAGCTTCTTAAACTTAGACCATTTTAATTTAAAAGTGGTAGTTCTCCTCTTGACTTTTATTACTGGGAATGTTATTTTTCAGAAAATGTATCTTTTTAATTTTATACAGAGAAACCAATTTTCTAGTATTGTACTGCACCTCAACATAACTTTAAATCTTATACTGATGAGTTTGTCAATTTTTGAACGTTAACAGTAATTTATATTTTTAGAATATGTTTGTATATTTATACATGTTAGACTATTTTTCGCATGAAACATTCAGCTTATGCCATCAATGTTATATGCGAAATAAGGCATTGTCGATATTTAAATATCAAAATTTTATTTTCTATAGAAATAATACATTTTATAAGGCATGTGGATTTTACGAGGCTGGTTTGAAAAGTCCGTGCAAAGTCCGAGAGATGGCACCACCGGCGCGTATCGAGATCATGTTTAGTTAGTAGCATCTCTTGAATGAACGCACACCAAGTTTCAGCCATATTGGTCTATTTCTTTGGGTTTGGCATTCGTGTGAATCAAGGAAGTCGAGTGATTTTCAAGAAATGGACGAAAAAGAATTTCGTGTGGTGATTAAACATTACTTTATGAAAGGCAAAACGCCTCAGGAGACTAAAGAGAAGCTTGATAAACATTATGGTGACTCTGCACCTTCGATTAGAACAGTTTATAAGTGGTTTCAAAATTTTCGGACTGGCCATATGGGCACAAGTGACGCTGAACGTTCTGGACGGCCTGTGGAGGTTACGACTCCAGAAATCATTGATCAAATCCATGATATGGTGATGGATGACAGAAGAGTTAAGGTGCGTGAGATTGCTAGTGCTGTGGGCATCTCGACTGAACGGGTACATAATATTTTGCATAAACATTTGGACATGAGAAAGCTATCCGCAAGATGGGTGCCGCGATTGCTCACGCTTGACCAAAAACGGAATCGTGTGAAGTGTTGCAAGGATGGTTTGCAGCTGTTCCAGAAGAATCCGGAGGACTTTAAGCGTCGTTTCGTCACTGTGGATGAAACATGGATACATTACTATACTCCTGAGACCAAACAACAATCTAAACAATGGGTTACCAAGGGGGAATCTGCACCAAAAAAGGCGAAGACCGTTCCTTCGGCCGGAAAGGTTATGGCGACTGTCTTTTGGGATTCGCAAGGGATAATCCTCATCGACTATCTGGAAAAGGGTGAAACTATTACAGGTGAATATTAGTCATCGTTATTGGACCGTTTGAAAACCGAGCTGCAAGAAAAAACGCCCACGATTGGCCCACAAGAAAGTCCTTTTCCATCACGACAACGCACTAGCACACACCTCAGCAGTTGTGGTCGCAAAATTAATGGAAATAGGATTCCAACTCGTTTCACATCCCCCCTATTCTCCAGACTTGGCTCCCTCGGACTATTATTTGTTCCCCAATTTAAAGAAATAGCTGGCGGGACAAAGATTTTATTCAAACGAGGAGGTGATTGCAGACACTAATGGATATTTTGCAGACTTGGACAAATCCTATTATTCGGAAGGGATCAACAAACTAGAACATCGTTGGACGAAGTGTATAAGCCTAAAAGGAGACTATGTCGAAAAATAAAAAAGGTTTACCTCAAACACATAAGTAGTTTTTATTTTTGCACGGACTTTTCAAACCAGCCTCGTATAGCACTTTACATACTGGCATTAAAAACTGACAAAATATTTTAAATTTTTTGCGTTCGAATTCATTGGTTTAGTTATTATAATATTTAATAGTTTTTTACCTTTTTTTTATCGGTCTAGCACACGTGCTGCAGGGAAGTCTCTAAAGCGTTCCAGGAGCGGCACGTGTGCGGAAAAAAGCGATTCACGTTGTTCTTGAATCGCTGTAAATTGTACTTGGTGGGAAACACAGCGCTGGGTAAATTATTCCAAAGGGATGATGTTCTCCATATAAAAGACGTTGCGCGCGGAGTAACAAGCTGAACCTCATACGGATGTGAAGCACCAGCGCGACGTGTATTTCTAACATGCACCGCTTTGGGTGGAATTAAGCGGGCTACACCCTTCGAACACTTTCCATGAAAATACTTGTAGAACAGACTCAAGTCGCCAACCGTTCTTCGAAGTTCCAACGAATCAAGGCCGCCGGTCAGTTCCGGGTCTCCAATCAGACGAACAGCTCTTCTCTAAGAATCCAACAAATGCAGTGTATGTTTGGGAGCGGAGCCCCAAACATAGAAGCCGTATTCCATAGATGGTCGAATCTGAGCTTTGTAAAGAAGTAACAGTTTTTGTGGAGTGTAAAGCTTTCTGGTTCCAAATAACATTCCCAACTTTTGAGAAGCTCTCCTTGCTATGCCTGCAACATGTTCATGCCAGGACATATTTGCTCCCAAACTAACGCCCAACAAATTGAGCGACGATGCTAGGGGACTGGAGTGCCCCGACATAACTATGTCGGGTTCAGCAACGTTAACTTTTTTAGAAAAAACTGCCGCCTGGGTTTTTGTAGCATTAAATTCCACTTGGTTACTGTCACCCCAAGATACAATATCTTCCAGGTCTTTGTTAAGTTGAACGACCTCCTGCTGTCTGCGGATATTCGCCTGAGCAGCTGATATCCGAGCGTTCAAAGTGAATGAAGAGACAGGCGTACTGTCATGTGCAAAGCTATAGATTGGATTCCCGGTCTTTTCCAGCAGATCGTTAATGTAAATGAGAAAGAGAGTAGGAGACAGTATATAGCCTTGGGGCACACCGGCGTTGATAGTAAAGGTGTTAGAAAGAAATCCGTCGACCGCCACTCGTAAAGAACGCTCATTGAGGAAACATGAGAGCCACAAACAGAACTTTTCAGATATACCACAAGAGCGTAGCTTAGCTAACCGTCCATCGTGCCAAACACGGTCAACCTAATATTTTATTCCTTGAGATATGTACTATTTTACTTGCCTTGCTAGAGGAAATTACTGTATTCGTGCAAAAATGCCAAATAATGAAAAACATCACCCTTTTCCGTCCGTTTATCTATCTGTCTGTGTGTGGGTCTGTTAGCGTGATAACTTTTGAGCGAAACGAAAATTAATTTTAAACTTGGTACATAGATAACATCTAACAAGGAGGCTAAGCGTATAGTTTTAGAAGTATATCGCTTCAGGCCAAAGAGATAAAATGAGTGGAGGTCGATCAATTTTAAAAGGATTTAATAGTAATAAGGAATTTTTTCTCGTTTTTTTTTTGGCGAATGTTAAACAAATTTTAAGAATAAATATTTATATTGCAACATAATAGAGGCGAAAGTGGTAGGGGAAGAGATTAAAGAGGGTTGCTTCCTATTTATTCTGTTATGTATCCTTTTTCGAGTTTTTAAAGTTTAGAAATGCAAAAAGTAGGTTATTTTTCATTGATTTTAATGGCAGATAGAGTTATTTACCGGTTTTTGTTTGATATACTGGAGAAATTTTAAGCATATTATATAGAGTAAAATATGTAAGGAGTTGAAGGGTGAAGTACAAAGTTAATTGGGTTGCTTCTTGCTTATGGTGTTATAGGTCCCTTTCAGGGTTTGCGGAATTTTTCTTCTTTATGTGCCATATTCGGTCACCCGGACGTTGGCGATCGCTATGGAGAGTGCTTCTCTGTCTTCAGCCAGTTCAAAGAGATCTCCGGCCTTCTGTGTGCCTGTCCATTCCCTGATATTCTTCAAACATGATATCTACTTTCTACCAACTCCATACCTCGCTTCAATCTTTTCTTTCATAATTAACTGGAGGAGGTAGTATTTTTCTCCATGTAATACTTGGCCAAGGTAAGAAATTTTGCTAAATTTTATAGTGGTGATCAATAATCTTTCCAAATTTGCTCTTCTTAAGACTTCGTCATTCATCAGCAAATAAGTCCACAGTATTCGAACCATTCTGTGGTGAACTCACACAACAGTGCTGATCATATCTGGTATTTGATCATCTGCTGTGTGAGTTTGAGGTTCAGATTGTCATTTTTTAAAGCTAGTACGAGCTGCTTCAATTCTGCATTTTATCTCTAAGTTGTCTGTAACCGTACTTCCCAAGTATTTAAATCGCGGACTCTAGGAATCTGAAAGTTATTTTTTCATTACTTTCGATTTTAATGGGGCAAGGGTAAAAGATGTAGAGTGGTCTAAATTTCTATGATTTCAATAATATTATAGACATTTTGTCAGGTTTTTAGTTACGATAATAAACAAATTTTAAGCATATTTATTTATTTAGTACATATATTGTATATCATACAAAATATAAGAGGAGAGTAGAGGAAATGAGTTAGAAGAGTGATTTCTTATTTATTGTGCTATGGATATCACTCAGAATTTTTGAGTCAAGGGGAATGAAACTTACATTATTTTTTGATTTTTCCAATATTAACAAGGGTCGAGGGTGAAAGGGATGGGAATCATTATTTTGTGTGAGTTTTGGTTGAGATATTTTAAGAAGGGTCTAGCCGGATAAGGTACTAAAATCAGCCTTTAAAACAAATGCAGTGTAAGTATATACATCTTGTAGGTATGGTTGAGAAAAGCCCATCCTGTTAGCTATAATCTCAAAATTAGTGTTTTTTTTTTTTTTTTCTCTCTTACTCCTACAGCTTTTGGCCTTTTGACTCAAAATTAAGTAGGTAGTAGGTAATAGTTAGTACTCTAATCTGATTTTTCTTTCCCTTTTTAGCGCGAAATTAAAAAAAAAAAATTAAAAATTTTGATAGAAAAATTAAAAATTTTGATGGAAAAATCCATATGTATTGAAATGTATATACCGTGTAGGTACGAAACTCAAACAATACGTGCAGATGTATGTCGTAAACATGCCTGTCAAATTTCAGAACGATCGGAGTACACAAACACAAAGTTTTGCCAAAATAAACAACGAACCAACCTAAAAAATCTTTTTTTTTTGGCTGTCTTAGTATAATTTTCTTTAATTCTATCAAGTTTGTCATTTCCTCAGCTCCGATTGATATGAAAACTGAAATCTGGAGATTTTTTACGGTAACAAATACATAAAATCAACATTTTCCCCATATATACTCAATATAAAATGCATTAAATGAATAAATATACCTAATTATATAGTAATAACTTTTTTCCATTTTTTTAAGCATATATTTATGTGTGCATTTGCATATATGCGTGTGTGTGAGCTTCATTATTGGAAGTACAAAATTTTAATAAAAAAAAAACGATGCTCAAATAATAAGATTCGTCGTATCAACTCAAAACATTTACTAGCGCGGGATCAGTTATAATTTTTTGTAATATCAAGAAAAAAATTTTACCTTCAAAAAATCATGTTGAAAAAATAAACTTTTATAAAAGTAGTATACTTTATTTTTTAACTTTTTTCTTACAAATGTATTAATAATTATTTAATCTTCATCACTGACATCATTTATCAAAACTTCCATCTCAACATGTCGAAATATATCAGTTAATGTTTGTTGGGATCAAATTATTTTGTCTTTGTACCGTCTATGAGATAAATAAGAAACAATGGCTGCTATATGAGAACAACAGGCCACAGTTCACACACCATTAGCATAACCATAGCAATATCGAATGATTGCATTATAGTTAATTCAAGTTAGTACTCTGTAAAGCACTTGCAAATGAACAATCGCCTGACTTAATTGACACATGCCGGAAAAGAAAATTTTTAATCCTTCTTCCGTCATCTCAGGAAAGTCCGATATTTCATCAACAGTTACTTTTGGACGATATTTCATCAACAGTTACTATTACGTTTCCTCTTGCATATTTTTCGTCTTTAACTTCTTCAGGTAAAGTGTTCTGTACTGACTGACGCAATAACATTTGATGGACGATTTCATCAGCATTATGAAGGTCGGAATTCAATCTCTTCCCAAACGTATTATTTAAAAAACATGCTGTTCTCACATACAAACTGAAGTTTGCAAGCATTGTTTTTCTTATTAAAACTTTGTTTTTCCAATAATAAAACCCACATAGACATACATACTTGCACACATAAATATATGCTTAGAAACATGGAAATTAGGTAAATTTATTTATTTAATGCATTTTATACTGAGTATATATGGGGAAAATGTAGATTTTATGTATTTGTTACCATAAAAAATCTTCAAATTTCAGTTTTCAGTTTTCAATTAAAGCTGAGAAAATGACAAATTTGATGGAATGGAAGACAGCCGAAAAATGTTTTTAGGTTGGTTTGTTGGTATTTTGGGGATAACTTTGCGGCCCGTAATTCAATCGTTCTGAAATTTGACAGGCATGTTTGTGACATATATCCGCACATATTGCGTGAGTTTCATAGCTACATGGTATATACATTTCGATATATATGGATTTTTCCATCAACATTTTTATTTTTTCCGTCCAAATTATTAATATTTTTTTTTGAATTTCGCGCCAAAAAAGAATCATATTAGACTAACTATTACCTTCTACCTCCTCAAATTTCGAGTCAAACAGCCAAAAGCTGTAGGAGTACCAGACAAATAAAAAAAATACTAATTTGGAGGTTCTGGCTGACAGGAGTGAGTTAGAGGTTTGAATATTTCAGGATAGGCTTTTCTCAACACTACCTACAAGATGTATATACTTACATTGCATTTGTTTTAAGGGTCGATTTTAGTACCTTATCCGGCCAGACCCTTTTAGCTAATCATTTATGATAAAAGATATATAAGGTGAAAGGAATGGGTTAGGGGGTTAGACAGGTAGTTGTGCATATGTCGTAACAAACTTCTATTTCAGTGTTCTTGTTTTTTTATTATTCCCAATTTTAACAGGAAAAGTGTGTAGAAGGGATTGAGATCTGGTTACAGAGTAACCTAAAAAATGCTAATTAGATTATAGAAACATTTTAGAAATATAATTAAATTGATTTGATTAATAGATTGACTGGTGGTAGCTTCAAGATTATAAAAGAACTTAAAAAAAATCTTTGTCTTGGTTTGCAAAGTCAGTCATCGAAAACATTTTTTTTTATGGGCACAGCACACGTACTGCAGGTAAATCCCTACAGTGCTACAGGACCGGCGCGTGTGCGGAAAAAAAAGCGATTCACTTTGATCTGGAATCGCTCTAAATTGTACTCGGTAAGAACACAGTGCTGGGAAAATTCTTCCATAGGGATAAGATTATCCATATAAAACCTTTTTGAAAAGGGCTACACAAGGAGCGACGACCTCATACAGATGACAGAAACTTACCTACCTCTGGCATAGTTGGTTAATTATTATTTTTAGACCCCCTAATAAAGAAAAGAACTTATTCTCTGCAATACTTGGCTTTTATTTACGTTTTAAGATTCTTAAATCGCGAAAAATATATATTACCACTCCCATCGGTCCGTCCATGCCATTGTCAAACTATTCGATCTATATAATATTTGAAATGGATGAAACTTACAGTTCTTGAGTGATATCGTTTGAAGTGTTGATATGTTGTATAATATCATTCACATTATGAAAATTTACTTTCCTTTTATTGAGAAAGTCAAATTCAGTACTTATTTTAGAACTATATGCAAAAAAAATGATGTGTAAATCACTATTCCAATTTTTCTTTTAGTGTGCTTTCTAAATTTTATCTTTGAAAGGGAAGATAGAAAGTGCCAGATACGTATTTCTAACATATTGGATTTTACCATCACTACTTAACTAAGTTAACAGACAAGAAATCTACAAGTTGGCAACACAGTTGGAGTTCACAAACTAGGCCAAATTTTGTTCATACAGACCTCGTCTATGTCTCTAAACTACCTTAAAATCTATAAAGTGATTTTCTGTCAACTAAACTAACTTTGTATCTTTTGCTAATTTAGAAGGAGCAAATCTAACCTTATTTATAATTATTTTTTATGTTAGTAAATTAATTTGTCGCAGTGCATCTTTTATTTCATAATACTTTTTTTTGTTATTTATTATTTGTATTTATATTTAAACTAATCCTTAATTTCTGTTGGTTACATTTTTTTATTAACTACTTTGTCTGCGTCCAACTTTTGCTAAACAAGTAACTCCTTAATTGAATAAAGATTATTTTAGGGTGTTCAAGGACGTAAATCTAACCCAAGCAAGACAAGCTTTTTGAAATGCTTCGAGAGAACTGACATAGGCTTAAGGAGAACATTAACTAGCAAACCCACATTGTTTGTAGTTCTCGCCTGACATTTCTCTTGATCTTACCAAATACCGGTTGAGGTAAAGAGGGTCTATCTTACGAATTAGTTTGAGTTTACTTTATATGCATGAACATTTTTATCGAAAATAATTACGAAAAGAATATAAAGAAAGATGTTTTTAGTAATTGATTTCGAAAGGATAAAGAAATTTTCTTCTTTATATAATAAATTTCGAAGGCAGACAAAAGAAAAATAGTTCTCTGGAGCCAGTAACATTATAGAAGACAATTCGTCTCAGTATTTTACATAAATTTTCTTTTTAAACAAGTCTTAATTAATTTTTCAATATGGTATCAAATCGAAAGCTCTACCAGGTACCATTATCGAAACTTTGTTATGGAACTATTATATAAGTGTTCAAAGAAATCGGTTAAGCGATTTTCAAAAAGAGTAAGTAAATTTCCATAATTCTCTTTGAACTATACATTATATCGGCAGCAAATCATTTCACTCCCTTCTTCTTTATGTTTACTTCAAGTATAATGTTATCAATTCGTTCGATTGACCGACAGTCAGACAGATATACTGACGGAACTAGGACCCTATGTTGTTTTTTGGAATCTAATAACCCTACGAATAAGAAAAAACAAAAATCTTAGAGGGTGAGTTTTTCACGAATACAATACTTTAGCAAGGAAAGTAAAAACAATAATTTCTGTACTGTGTATGTAAGTTTCTGCCAATTTATAACCATTTTTATGTCTAAAATTTCTTCTATAATCAACTTAACATTTTTTTTAAATTTCCTCTATAACAGAAATATTATGTATAATCTCTTCTACATAGTATTTTTGTTAAAATTGGAAATAAGAAAAATACAAATACGGTACAAAATAACGTATATTACAATATTAGGCAACCACCATTCAAACCACCTACCTCATCCCTCTCACTACATATATCTTTCTCTATAAACAATTATGCTAAAATTATATGTAATACCTCGACTAAAAACGACAAAAAAATTCTTACGATACTATTGGAACTAATGATTATTGACGCCCATCATCCTGGTATTATGAGAATAATGAACAAATAATGTAATATTTCCAACCACAAATTTTTTTTAATATAATATTGAAACTTATGATTATTGACCCCCGTCATCCTGATAATATCACAATATTGAAAAAATAATGTAATGTTTCGATTCCTTCACTCAAACACCCTAACAAAGACCTAGTACTCAATAAATACGAAGTCACTCTTCTAACTCTCATTCCTACCCCTTTGAGCCCTTATATGCTTTACAGTAATTACTATTCTTAAAATTTGTCCATCATTTCAACTGAAAACTGGGAAAAATTCTCAGAATGCTAGTGAAGCTATACAAAATTTGACTCCTCACCTCCCACTTATTTTACGCTCTTCCGCTATTAAAATTGAAAGTAATGAAAAACAAATTAATTTTCAGTATCCTCGACTTCAAGAAAGCTCTAATGGAGATATAAAGACGGTATATACAAAGCAATTCCTCTAATCCTCTACCCTACCTCCATATTTATCCCCTTGTATATTTTACTGTAAATAATAGGCTTAAAATTTGTCCATTATATCAACCAAAAAACATGGCAACATACCGATTAAACTATACAGTATTTAGCGACTTCCTCTTCACCTGTTTCAACCCCTTCCAGGCTAAAATTGAAAGTAATAAATATAAGCCAATTTTTAGACACCTCGAGTTCAAAAATCCTGAAAAGGACATATAACACGATATATAAAAAGTAATCTTTCCAATCTTCATTCCCTCCACTCCTTTCAGGCCTTTTATTAAGTTTATCTAGCCTCACCAAGGGGTGAGTAAAGAAGATGAAAGGTCATCTTCTTCGCTTGAAGCGATGTTGCTTAAAAAACTATAGGTATTATCCCTTCGTTAGGTATATCCCTTCGTTAGGTAAAAACTATAGGTATTATCCCTTCGTTAGGTATGTACCTGTTTCGAAATTGTTAAATAGTTATCGTACTAACAGGCTAACGGACAGACAGACAGACAGACCAACCAATTCAGTTCCTAAATGATTGGCAAGAAATGTGAAAATCTACCTCTAAGAAAAAATAATTTTCTTTGGTGAGAAATGTCGTAATGAACGATTAGTTCCTCTGTATGCAGAAGTTCTTTTAGTACGCCCCACCCGCGGGTCATCCATTTTAAAAGGAGAGTAAATTTTAAAAATTTCTCTGCATGAAACTGTACTTTTTTGCTAAAAATCTCCATCCCCGGTCACCGATCTTTAGTATACTGTGTTGGGCTGGTCTAAGCTTTTGAGTTCTAGTACAAAAGGGGGTTTTAAGTTATCATTTGTTATTTTCTTTTTTCTCCTTGTGTATCCATGTCTCCTCTACGCCCCTTCAACCTGACTACGCCGCTTATAACAAACGTGCCAGTACTTCGAAGAGTTGTTAAAAACGAGTGATTGAGAAATTAAATTAATTCTAAATACTTAATTTTAGCCAAACTGTGTACGGAACAAAATTATAGTCAATAAAATAATTATTATGGTCCATAGGAGGAACCTCTGGGGATTGTTTATCACTCTTCGAGGCAAATTTATTTATGACCAAGTCGGAAGCCGAGGTCAATCAAGATTTTGAATCTTGAATCGATTTTTAATACAAAAGAATCAACGAATCAGACGAACTTATCTTTATACCGCTAATAAAAATTTCTGGTTCAGTTATAAGAAAGGAATAATAAATTAGAATTTGACATTACCAACGATTCATTTAATTGTTGGGAACACGAATTTGCCTGATTATCCTTTTTTTGGTCGGTTGGTAATTTGAATGCCGCAAAATTTAAAAATGAAAGGAATCGTATTAGAAAAATTGCTAGGACCAATAGCGACGTTAAGAACTTAAGCGATTTAATAGATAGACATAGTTTATGCAAAATACTCATAATTTAATCTTGTTTACACATGAAACAAATAAGACGAGGAATATCTCAACACCATATAATTACTACAGTAGGAAACTCAATAAGGCATTTAATAAGGTAGGTCTCATATCTTCCTAAGGGAAGTGTGTATTTTGGGAAAAATACTCTCAAATATTTTACCGTTTCTTCACAAAAAATGTATCTTTACATTTCTGTCGGCTGCACGATAGCTCATGAGCAAAATGAGATATTGATGGTAGCCATTTAATACTTAAAGAAAAAAAGGGATCTTATGTCTTTGAGCAACAACGCTTTAGAAGAAGTGGGTAAATGAATTAGGAGTAGAGTAGTGTAGAGTTTTAATAATATTATTAAACAAAATCCTTTCTCTCGACTCTGATAATCAACAAATTTTAAGCATCATTATTTATAGTTAAATTTAAAATATGATAAGGGGATGAGGAAGTAAGTCAGAGGAGTTGCCTTGTATATATATCGTGTTATACGTCCTTCTTATAATCAATAAATCTGGAAATCTTTTAATTTTTTCACTATTTTCAATTATATCAGAAAAAGTAAGCTGAGGAAAACGTCAAGTTTCGTTCCTAAAACCTGTTCAATTTTTCATATTATTAATGTCCCATCATAAATTGTCATTTCCAAATAAGGATTAAGTTATTCTTTAATGTTAAAAACTTAATTTTATTAATTCTTTTAGAATTGCGTGCTTCTCATAAACTTAGGAAAATATCCAATTTATCTCTAAAAGAGTAACCACAGTAGATTAGCTCTAGGTTAATCATATATTCTCCTTTTATATCTTGGTAAAGTAGGGTAAGCGATTTTAGTCTACGGGAAGTTATTGAGAACATAACTTTCTATCTGAGCCAGTAAATACCGGAAAACTGTTCACGTGCAGGAAAAGCTTTTAAAAGGACAAAGGTAGGTTTTCGGATAAGTTTAACTAGCAAATCCATATTATTTGTAAGACTTGGATGACATTTCTTTCAACTCTACTATATAAAAGTGGTCTGTAAATTGGCGTTTTTTTATTAAATTTTTTATAAGGAATAGAGAGATCCCATTGTATATATACCATGAACGACATTAATAACATTTTTTTTAATATCTGGGTAAATATTATATCAAAACTAAAAGAATTGTTTTATCTGATTTGATATTGGCTTTTCCTACTATATTTTTTTTTCTTAAACGAATGCATAAACGCAATGTAATAGTAGATAGATGTATAGTAGAATATATATTTTATATATTAGAGAAATGTAGAAAATATTATTCGATATAAGATAAAAAGAATCAGCAACACATGACCGATTAATACTTTAGTATTTTCTATTTCCTTTTACACATTATAATAGGTAGTTAAAGTGGTTGTCGGAGAGAAAACCCCTTCTCAAGATCTGGGTGTGATCACAGATACTAAGAAGTCCCCGGGTAGCTTTACAAACCAACTCGTGTTTATTTAACGAAAATATTTAGAATCGAATGTTATGAGCAAATTACGATTTCTGGAAAAATAATAAAATGTTAAGAAATTAAATGTTTTTGGTCTTTCAAGTAATGACATAAATTTATATATTTGTTATTCTGGCTTTTACCATGTTTATTTGTATGTATATATATTTATATATATATATATATATATATATATATATATATATATATATATATGTATATATATATATATATATATATATATATATATATATATATGTATATATATATATATATATATATATATATATATATATATATATATATGTATATATATATATATATATATATATATATATATATATATATATATATATATATGTATATATATATATATATATATATATATATATATATATATATATATATATATATATATATATATATATATATGTATATATATATATATATATATATATATATATATATATATATATATATATATATATATATATATATATATATATATATATATATATATATACATATATATATATATATATATATATATAAATATATATATATATATATATATATATATATATATATATATAAACTATTTATTTGTCGTAAAATCAAAATTTCACAGAACAATTTAAAAAAAAAGTGTGTAAGAGTATAGTTTCTAAACTTGACGGATATATATTAATGTGCTCGGCTTCGCCTCGGGCAAAAATATTCACATGATTATATGTAATGTTACTCTTTAGGCAGTCATACCGCAATATACTATTATGCTCCTTTTTACAATGTTTGCATGTTTTATCAAAATGGTAATTTTCTTCGTAAGAACTATTAAAATAACTAAAATTAAAATTAATTAAAATTAATTTTAATTAATTAAAATTATTCGCTGTTGTATCTGGCAATCTCTATTATGGCCCAAAATGGTACGGAAATGTCTGTCAATCACATAAAATTCACAATGAAAGTAGCCTAGAATTTAAAAAATTGCGTTTTTTTATATACTTTGTCCCGGATATATTCCAACACAATGACTCGGTTTTGTAAAAAAACCATGTGATATTTAAAATTAGATATAAAAACTTAAAATTTACGACCAACCCAAGCCCTGGAAGTGCTTTCTATTTTTGGACAGAGGGGGATGTCCGAGATATATATAGATATATACATATATATATATATATATATATATATATATATATATATATATATATATATACACACATATATACACATATATACACATATGTACATATATACATATATATATATATATATATATATATATATATATATATATATATATATATATGTATATATCTATATATATCTCGGACATCCCCCTCTGTCCAAAAATAGAATACACATATATATACATATATACATATATACATATATATATATATATATATATATATATATATATATATATATATATATATATATATATATATATATATATATATATATATTTAATAAGAACATTCCTCAGGACCTACATGGGCTAATATATAATCCCAACAATTTTTTGTTTCTCTACATAGAGGTATAATATTTACTGAAAAATTCTACTTAGTATATATTTTTTAACCTGCCTAAAAAGGTTAGACTAATACTATAATTACAACAGTCCCACGCGTAACCAAACCAAATAGTTGTCTGGATCAAAATGAAACTTCACACAAAATTATTTCAAGTGAATAGACGTCAATCAACAGAAAAAGAAAACTTGTAATCTTTACTGGAATATAGCATATGGCCATAAAACTTAAATTTGAACTGACGCATGACAGCTGAACTATAAACTTAATATTGTAAAGGGAAAAAAAATCCTAAACATACACAATCCTATATATCATTTGTCCTAAAAATTTTAATCATCAGGTTTGCATTGGTTTCCGTAAACCATACCAAAAATCTCTATGACAGAATCAATCTGACGATGCAGAAAAGAAAACCCAAAGAGGACTACTCACTTCGAGTCTTGAAAAATGTCCTCCATAGGCCTTATGCACGAAAAAAAGAATTTAAAACACAATTTTTACTAAATAGGTATATTTTCCCTTTTTAAATTTTCCCTAAAAAATAAAACAATTCTCTAATTAGTGTGCCGGAGAAAGGGGTCTACCCCTTAAACATCATTAAACATCTCCCCTTAAACAACATTAGAACATCTTCATCTTATATATCTCCCACTCCGGAAGTCCAAATTACTCACAAAAAAATTTACAGGTCACGTACATTAAAAACCAAAATCTCTTAATTTCATAATCATTAAAAATTCAAAAACTAATCTAAAACTGAGCTATTATCTTATCCAGAATAATTAAAAAAATATTATGCCATTACTTAAAAGACCAAAAACATTTAAATTTTTAACATTTTATTATTTTTCAAGAAATCTAATTTCATCCATAACAAGAATAGAAATCTTATGAAGTATTGTGTACCATACTTGTGGAACTATATCTTCTAATATTTTTTTGTTAAATTATCTGTAGTATTATAGAAAATTGTATTACATATTGCTTAATATTAATTTTCTCATTACTCGTATTAGAAAAAGCATATTTTAAAATTTTATCTGATAGCAGGAAAATAATTCAAACTGCTTGAGAAATCACATGCTAGTAATATAAAATAGTAGTATTTAAAGTCTACAACAACTTTCCAATAGAATTTAGATTTAAACGTCATTTCAAATAGGGATATAAATGTATAGAGTACTACCAAAATATATATAAAGTTATAATGCAATGAAAGTTAATAAAATTCATTTAATTTATGGTTAGATCTATACACAGTCTGCTGAATATAATATAGTATGTTTTTTTAAGATTAATCTGTAATTATGCTAGTACCAAGTTACATTAATCTGAATGCCACGTAAGACGAGAGGTAGTTCTATTTAAGTGTAATAAATTAAGGCAGCGAAGGAAGTCTCTTTACACTTTGACAGTTTCTATCGTCGGGTTTTGATTAAGATCACTAAAATTAACACAATTAAAAACTTTAGAACGAAACTGTAAACCATTGTTAGAAAAAGCATACTTACCTACTTTTTACTTTTACGTGTAGCGTCTTGCCAGTATTGGGCAGAGTCAATAGCAGTTTTATTTCCAATCCGTAGGTCGTAGCCGGAATTTCACATTGTGAACAGGCATATAGGTGTTTTATTGCCTGTTATGCCATTTTGGTGGTTCTATGTCTGTACGTGAAAGGAAAGATCTTAGAGAAGCCAGCCTGCTGGGTTGCATTAAGCGTTTGCTTGAATCGTTCTGTATATTCTTGTGATTCTTGACGGATCTTCGGTTCAGTATAGCCTGCAGCTTTATATAGAAGATATATAGAGCACACTATATATGTTAAAGTTGAAATCAGCTACAGAGTAATTCAGTCGATATCACATGGTATACCTCGTTATAACTATGTTCTCAAAACAGCTGTATTTTTTAGGAATGAAGCACATAGTACTGTGAAAAAATGAATGACGATATTGAATGGACATATTATTGAAACACGGTTTTCATAGTTTATATTAAAGCAATTTTATAAACTTTTTTAAAACAATTTTACTATACTAAAAATTTCACAGATTTCGTCCATTTATTTCAACTTATACTCAGACAACTCACACCATCCAAAGATAATATTTAAAAACTAGTAATTCTATGTAAAATTGCTAGTAAACGACAAAATTGAACATCACCTAAACGATAAGCTGAAACCACCTGAGAGTTATTGTAGAGAGGAGATAAAAGTGGCGAAGCCATACTGAAAACAAGGAGCAAAGATTTTTTGTTAATATTTACTAGGTACAGTTTTAAACATATTTTCCTTTTATGTGCGATTTCAAAAGCATCGGCTAATTACCTCAGATAACAAGAGAGGAGCCATATACGCTGATGCATTGTACTTAATCATTTTTTTTATAGTCTATCTTTCCGCCACTATTTTATCCTTTTTTTTACTATATCTCTGTTGAGATATATTGACGGGGATGTCACAATATCCATCCACAGCGCTGAAACATATACATTTGTATTTCATGGCATA
The DNA here is from genome assembly GCA_019049505.1 of Pachyrhynchus sulphureomaculatus. Lineage (NCBI taxonomy): Eukaryota > Metazoa > Arthropoda > Insecta > Coleoptera > Curculionidae > Pachyrhynchus > Pachyrhynchus sulphureomaculatus. The sequence goes on along the minus strand of CM032449.1, from coordinate 164,768,433 downwards.
GCGCGGTAGTACGATTACGGAAGTTATTGCATTTTTACATTAACTAATGCCTAAAAATAGACACACCACAACCAGCCGATTGCCGAAATCGAACTAGTAACCATAGCTTTCATATATAGGCTCTTAACCTACTACTCTGTAGAGGCCGGCACGTTCAGCTTTTACAGAAAATAAAGTTGCCAAACTTTGTGAATCAAAAATCAATTTAAAAATATTTGGTATTTTTATACTATAAGCTATAAGAAAGCAATTGAAATATGTGACAAACATCTATCATTATATATTATTTGTGGATTTTGATAATTTACAGAATAACAGCAACTAGTGTAAAAACAACTTCACCTGTTTGTAGACTCTCAAGTTACGTCTAAAGATTATTATTAAGTATGCCCATTATAATAATAAATAGATTGAAAACAGTATCAAATTCTGTAATTATTGACCAAGCACTCAAAGGTTTTTTTCGAATATGAATTAGTTTTAGAATTCGTAATTACTATACAACTGATGCTAGAAACAAAATATCTTTGGTCGTCGTTATATTCATAAGAAATGATTGCGACAAATATAATTGAATCGTTGCGTTATGCAAAATCTATAGCAGAAGAGGGTATGTTTCCTACGTTTTGTATCCATTCTGATTGCTTTGCAAACTCCCGTATTTACTCTTCGTAAGGTGTAAGGTGCAACTGTTTTCTTTTGTTATGATATTGCATGAAGAATGAAACCTTTTAGCCTTATCTAGTCTACCTTGTCAGATTTCAATATTTACTATCTATATTTCTCAAAAATCTTAAATTATTCAATAAGCATCATACCTTAGCTTAATCCTTGAAATTATGCTTCATGAAATTTTAGCTAACCTCAAACTTCGAGAATACTAAGACTTAAATAAAGATATCGGTATAGTTACTTATCCAGTACTTCCATCCCAAACAAGCAGTGCAGGAATAAATACTAAATCTGACTTTCTCACATTAAAAGATACAGGGGTTCTTTCTAACTCTCTATCAAAGAAAATCTCGCAGATTTTAAAAAATATATATTTTTCTGCCTAACAACTGTCTATAAACAGATTTAGTGTAGCATGACTTTTGTTGTTTCATTCCATCCAAAAAAAAATGTTCATACCTTAAAATGTGACAATGCAGCGGCTTTCAACTCACTCTTCTCTTAACTGTGCCTTATCCATTACGGACATTGGCTATCAGCATTGCGGTTCTCACTTTGTTAACGGCAATTCGAAATAGCTCAGTTGAACCTGGTCCGAACCAACCACGCAAATTTTTTAAGCACGAATGGCATCGTCTACCGGATCCTCTTCTTGCTTGTAATTTTCCTTGGAGTATTAGTGGTAGTATGTAGTATTAGTTGTATCGCATTATGTGTCTTAGATATTGTAGCTTTCTTGTTTTCCGTGTCAGTATGATTTTCCTACCTTTGCCTATTCTATTGACCTATTCATTTGTGATATGCTGCATCCATGAGATTTTAGGAATCCAAATTTCGAAAACATCCAGTTTATTTATAATTATTTTATTCACTATCCATGCTTCTGCACCATACATCAAAACACAGAAAACGTAGCTCAGGAACATTCTAGTTTTAAGTGTTTGACTCAAATCGTTAACGAAAATACTGCTCTAGCCTTTTTGATTTTACTTCTCCTTTATAATACCAAGTGCCATAGACAGTAGTAACCAAATAACTAAACTTCTGGACCTGTTGTACTATGTCACCATTTACAATAAGCGATTCCTGTAAGTTTCCCTGTTTCGCCACTACCATGTACTTTGTTTAGATTCTCGGAGTGTTAATTACTCCTTAATACCAACTGTTGCCAGTCTGTTAAATTGTTAGTAATAATGGCAGTATCATCGGCATATCTTACACTGTTTATAGATACTCCATTAATCCTTATACCTGTTTGCCCTTCCAGAGCGAAATATTTTCTTAGAATACAGATTAACTGAAGTGGGAGAGAGAACACAGCCTTGGCGCAGTCCGCTCTGACTGAGGAAATTTTCAGTCCCTAAGGTGTTTCTTCATATAAATAAATATAAATCGTAGGGAAATTTTGGATCTTTCTTCCACAAACCTCTCTATTAATTGTGTACTCTTTTGCCATATATTTAATAAGAAAAATTTCCTTGCAATTTAAAAAAACCGCAGCATCAACGATCCGAGAGATTACTTAGTGTTTGTCATCTTTCGAAGTAGACAGCTCTTATGAACTCATTGTAGGAGCTCAGTAGAACATCCAAATCTTGTCCCCTAAGATAATACCTCCTACTATTCTCTGAGCTTCCAAATGAGTCTCAGTGATTTTTACCTCGCCAGTTTTTGCTAAGGTGTAAGAAGTTTGGGCATTCACCGTGAAGAAACTTTATTCATTCCTAAATCTTAGTAGCTAATCTTGAAATCTGTAGTCTCGAATACTCTGGCTTCTCTAGCAAGAACTTCATTCGCCGATATGACAGCAGCAATTCCTCATCAAACTTGATGGTTCCTCCAGTTTTTACCTCAACTGGTCTTTCCTATTTGGACATCCTGTATTGACTCCCGACTCCATCGATAGTGTTTAAACTGAAATTTCACTTTGAGATACATAGATCGGCATTACCTAAGATATTCTATTATGATTAACTTTTGATCCGTTTTACTTCTTAGCGAAAAGCTTTATCACTGCGTGATGTTCAAAATTACTTTCGTTCATTTTTCGAAAGAAAAAATCTTAAAAACTAAAAAGCGCAACAAATTCGCTCAAAGACGAAATAATTTTTAGATATCTAAAAATAAGACACTTTTTCTTATACATAATATTACTGCTAAAATCAGAAATAATAAGAAAAATAACATAATTTACAGATTCTCCGACTACAAGAATCTTCAAAAGGACGTACAATACGACATATATACTTACAAGTTATTCATTGTCTCCAAATCCAGGAAAATTCTTAAATTATCGACAACCAATTTTTTTACCACTTCCCTGAAGCGGCATTGCTCAGAAATTATGGGTTTCTTATTTTTACTTCAAGCGTTATATGTGTAAGTTTATATTTTGTTTATTCGAAAGTGGTCGACCAATAGACCGACAAACCAACGGATAAAATCATAATAGAGTGATTTTTAGTTTGTATATTCACACCATACTTTCCCTGAATAGGTTTAGGCTGCGTGGATTAACGTTTTGTGGCTGTACCGATGTCCTCGGATTGTGGAAAGAAATTGAATGATGAAGCTTTCAGGATCAACATATTTCGAGAGAAAAGTAGTCTCCTATTCGGATCTGTGGGTGGGGACTGATCTGGGAGCATCAATACGCGGGTATCACAATTTTAAAATAGATTTTTGTAACATACGAGGTTTAGACTAGAACATACAGTATACTAACCAGCACAGTCAACTTTCCCTATCCTCTATCCGACTTTTATTTCCGGTTTAGGCGTAATTTTGGAATCTGTTTATTTATTATAAACGATCTCTCTCGAACCAGTGGAGGCTCTGAAGCCCTGAAATTTTGATGTTATGCAGTTAAAAATAACTTAGCAAACCACAAGGCATATCTGCTGTCCGTACTGACTAGCATGTGATACTAACCTTAGAACAGTTATGGCTGCTGCATTTACAGCTGAATTATCCAAGTACCGAAATTGCTATTCTGGGCGACTTTAATGTCCACAACATCAACGGTCTTGTGGTATGTCCGGAAAGTTTTGTTTATGGCTCTCAGAGAGAGTTCTTTATAAGGGCAGTTGACGAATTTTCTTCTAATACTTTAACTATCAAAGGAAGTTCCCCAAGACTACATCCTGTTTCCTACTCTCTTTAAAATTTACATTAGCAGTCTTCTAGAAAGAACCCAGAATCCAATCTGCAGCTTTGCAGATAAGCTTGTTTCTTCAGTCACTGCTCGAACATCGGCTACTCATGTAAATATCCACAGACAGCAGGAAGTCGTTTAACTAAACAAAAACTTGAAAAAAATTTTATCTTAAGGTGACAGTAGCAAAGTAGAATTTACCGCTACAAAAATTCAGGATATAATTTTCTCTAAAAAAGTTAACGTTGCTGAATCCAAAATAGTTATGTCGGGATACTCCATTCCTTTGGCTGGTCATTAGTTTGGAAGCAAATATATCTTGACCTAAACATATTGCGAGCATAGAAAAAAAAGCTTTTCCAAAGCTAGAAATATTATTTTGAACTAGAAAGCGATGAAACACTACTCCTCTCTCCCCAACATACACTGCATTTCTTGGATTCTACAAATATTTTCATGCAAGGTATTCAACAGATTTAGCCCATATAATGCCTTCCAGAGCGATGCTAGGAATACATATCGAGGTAACACTTCACATCCGTATAAGGTTACGCTTGCCACTCCTCGTATAACACTGTTTAATCAGTCTTTTAACATGGAGGACCTCATCCCTTTAAAATCATTTACTCAAGAGTATGTTTTCCACCGAGTACGCGATTCAAGACCAACGTAAGTCGCTTTAACGATTTCCCAAGTGCTATAGCTATAAAAAAAGAAAATCAAAATAAGGTAGGGACTGTTCCATAAAAGTTACACTAGGGGTCGCAAGCAAGACAATTCAAATAGTTTGACAAGCAGCTATCAGCACAGACGACTCGTAGATTCCAGTAATTTAGCGAATAAAGGCAACTGGTATAAAGATAACTACGTTTCAAGTGCAGGGTGAGGAAAACTAAAAGACGAATCGACAAGAAAACTTCAGAGGGTGAATTTAATCTAGAAACTCGCATGTTTGTGGATTTTCAAGTAGTGTTTCAGTATTCTCAGTGGGTCGCCGTGCTCGTCTCATTAGAGAAGAGAGCAGGTCGCCCGTGTTTCACACAGAGGATAACGAAGCGGCGATAAAGCCCTCTTTGATAATGGAAACGGGATTAGTTTATAATTTCGTTACCTGCTCCACGGTAAGCCGTCTCTTGCCATAAAAATTGATAATATTCCTTTTTATTTCGGCTGAATTTAAAATTGAAAGTAAATTGGGCGGATACAATTTTTCTCGTTAAAAGTTAGAAAGTAAAAATGTTTCGTGGGATATAAAAATTTAATTTAAACATGCATATATTTTACAAAGTGAAAAATTATAATGTGAAATGATCGTTTTTATTAGATTTATATATTACTTTAGGTAAATCAATGTGAATATGAAACAAAAACTGATGTCATTGCGTGGAAATTTAATGCATATAAAGTAAATCAAAATGAGTAAATTAGACACGTATTTTAATGCTGATCTGGAATAAAATTGTTGTTGTTTTTTTTCCAAGTATGAAATTTATCTTAATGTCGGCATCTATAGACTGAACTGAATCTTTAATTTAAACCTGCTTATTATATTTTGATAAAGCATAAATAATTTAAGTATAGAACAGTTAATATATTTGTAATTACATAAAACTACCTTCCTTTTGAAACGTTTAGAGTCATTAATGTAATTCCACTGTTATCAGCTATTTATTTTCTGTTAAGCCTTAAAATAACGCAAATTAAAAAAATTTCACCTTACTATAATAGTTGTTTTATCAGACAAAAATCTAAACAAAATAAAAAATGCAAGCATGCCAAAATAAGTTGTTATTCTAATCTCCTAAGTTCATTTCTTATTGGATAAGCAGTATATCATATCGCCGTACATTAAGATGTCATTTCATAAAATTGAATTATTCACATAACAAAATATTATGTGAAATAATAATATACCTTAAAACTATATTCATATTTTTCTTAAAATCAAGGTAATAAATTTACGTACGCGCTAGAAAATTTAGAATTTTACAGCTAATAATAAATCAATGATCCCCGAAGAATGCTCGGTATACAGGATGGGTATTGACACATATTTGAAAATATGTGTCAATAGTCTAAAAATATGGATAAATTTTGCAGATGGAAGATATATTGTCAACTCGAACTAATTTAAAATGATTTTTTTTTAATATTGAGTTAAGATGTCAAAAGTCCTATTTGGTATTCTCAATGATGAGAGGTTTGGGTATGTGTGCGGTATCTATATATTGCCTGGACCGTAGGAATCAGCGCTGGATAGCGGGGCATGGTTCCGCCCCTCTGGGCTGATGGGGGGATGAAGCAACACTGAAATGTTTAATAACGCCCCCTTAGCTTACATTACAGTTATACAAAACCATATATATATAGATATATATATATATATATATATATATATATATATTATATATATATATATATATATATATATATATATATATATATATATATATATATATATACATATATATATATATATATATATATATATATATATATATATATATATATAATGTATAAATGGTTCCGGATATATCCGGGTGTGCATCCGTTAATTCGATGTTCGATGGACAAGATGAATCACACACAAATGTGACATATTGTCAGGACGTATATCTTACGCGGGCTATAGTTATTAAATATCTCCCTTAAAAATATTTATAGACTAGACTCAAGTCGCCCACATTCAAGGTCTAAATTAAACCAATTTTCCAATTGGCTCATTGTGAAATATTGTAATCTTAAATATAACTAGGTTAAAAACACCACAAAAAAAATGCTTCTACATTAGTGAAGTCTAATCAAGTGTCTGTTACTTGTCCAGTTCTCACCCTATTTCATTTCTGTGAATTCCAGGTAAGTTATTGTCCTCTGATAATATGTTTTGTAACGTCAACTTTTTTTAGAAGAAACTACTGCCTGAGTCATTTTAGAGTTAAATACTACTTGTTTACTGTGTCACCAAGACAGATTTTTTTCCAAGTATTCGTTAAGCTGTAAAACTTTTTGCAATTGGTACGATTTTGTATGGGCAGTTGGTGTTCGAACTTTCAAAGTTAACGAACAAAATCAAACTTGATGTCATCACCAAGGCTATATTTTCTCTTTTTCGAAGCAAATAGTTAATGTAAAAAAGGAAGAGTGGGAGAAAGTATGTAGCACTAATGTATAACGGCCTTGAAAATTAATGTATTTGAAAGGAATCCATCAAATTCCACTTGAACATGATCATCTTCGAAGAAAGTCTAGGCAGACATACAATGTTTTTCAATCATACCTAACCCTAGCAAGCAATCTGAACTACCAAATATGATTGAATGCCGTAGAAATATTAAGCGCAAGTGCTCGACAATGGTCATTTGCGTTGCTTTCAAGATCTGTGACGTGCTCTAGGTGATCTCTTGTTTGTCTTAACTTACGAGAGTCATAAATATAGGTCGCTAAATCTAATCAGATATTTTAAAAGATGCTGATTGATAGCTCCTTTGTAATGTTCCATATTACTAAAACTAATGCTTCCGGTACGTAAATGTTTTTCATAGTCTGTAGATGAAAAGTAGTAGGTGATTTTTTCCTTGAATTTGACATTAGAGTGTAAACCAAACAGGTTGACTATGAAATTAGTTTTTTCACCAGATATTATTGCAATAGTATTGTCTCACCGTGCAAGTAAGTGGTTGTAGAATTGATTTGGTGACATTGAGACTAACTGTCTTTGTAACTGACTAGTACATTTTTTTTCTGCGAGGTACTTGTTTCTGTACAGTGTACATTATTTCCTAAAATAAAATAGGATCATAGAAGATCAATAATATTATATCGTAGTATGAGTGTAGCCTAAGACAAACCCATTTACTATCCAGTGGTATAATTTAACTTATTTTTCTTCTTTAAAGCAAAAGTAGATAAATATCATATACGTACGTGCTTTTTCTTATCTACAAATTTTAAAATATTTACTTAAATAATGAAAAATTTACCCCTGGAGTATACTTCACAGATAAGACTGGAAAAATATGTGTCGGTGATGTAAAAGTGTGAAAAATTTATACCAAGGGAATTATATTTTACACCTAAATTAAAATGTGAACCAAAAGGTCGAGGACTGCTTAGAATTACAATCTTTCGTTTCCATAAATTGCTTATCATAAAACGAGTGAGTCAAGTGGTCAGAAGCCATTTTTTTTCTAACTGTTATGCAGTATCCCCTAAAAAGTCCACATCATATAGAATGTTTTTTTAAGGTGAGTTTTTGTTTAAATTTGAGTTTATCATTAGTTTTTGAATAAACGAATAGGAAAATTGACCTACTTGATGACAGCCACGTTACTATCGTTATTTTTATTAAAAGAAATTTAATATTTGATTAAGACTGATTGAAGTATTCTAAAAAATATAAATGGAAAAATATCAAATTATTTAGAAAGAAAAGGCACTTTTGCCTGAGCAATATGGTTTTCGTAAATATGGAGATGCCGAAGTTGCTGTAGTGGATGCTGTTACTAAATATTCAGGGTAATGCTGATAAAAATAAAAATGTCGTTTAGTATCTTGAGATTCATCTAAAGCTTTTAATACTGTAAACAGCAATATTAAAACGTTTTCCGAAAAAATAAATAGTTCGAAAATTATTGCGGTAGCCGTAAGCATTCTGTCTAAATTGGACATATGAAAAGCCCTATTAAAATTTTAACTTGTACTGTATTAGTAGGGTCTATTTTAGGTGTCATTTTTTTTCTGGTTTATATAAATCCCAAATTAAATTCGAATTTAAAAGAATATTTGAATTTATTTCTGCTGATAGCTATATATATATATATATATATATATATATATATATATATATATATATATATATATATATATATATATATATAATATATATATATATATATATATATATATATAACTAATTATTATGCTTATGAGAATAATATTGAACATGATCATTACTACTCAATTGGCTTCAATGTTTTCAACAGATTTAACAAATATTTAATATTCAATATGAAAATTATTGGATATTCAAGTAAATTAAAATTTTTGACTGCCGTTTTATCTCCAAGGTGTAATGGTGGATCCCCGTTTCATCTTTAGTCACAAAACGACGCTTTGTCCTTTCCTTTAGATTACGCTAAGACTTTCCTCGTATGGTTTTAGTCTGGAGACAACCAACGAGGTACCTATCGTTCATTCGGTTTTTAATTTCTAGAACTTACAATAATATCTGCTTGTGTAGTATGGGCGACATGGAAAAAAGAAATTGTTATTGAAAAGGGGAGAAAGGTGTGTCAGATTTAAACAATTTTATTCTATTTATTTTTACATTTTTTAAATTTTAATATTTTTATTATGCTTTCTTCGGATTTTAAAAATATTACCATTTTGCAAATATATTTTATTCGATTACTACTACTTACTTTTTTAATATTTACTACTTTCAAACTTTTATTGGTCGATAAAAATCATGAAAAATAAATAAATATGTAGATGTTAAAAGAAAACAAATCGGCCAAAAATTTTCTACCTCTAAAATAAAATTCAGCTTTGCTTCGTACAAAACCGTAATACATAAAAAAATAAATCATTTACATAAAGATATTTAAAAATGGAGAATGTTGAAACTGACAGGACAAATTTGTATTTATATTTCGTAAACTTAAAAAAAAAACAGTTTTATGTAAATGTACTAATTTCAACGATAAATTCAAACTCTCAACTATTTTTAACTAGCTTTAATATATTATTACTTTTTTACTACTTCCTTCTAAAGGCAAATATTGTATTCATTAAAAAAAACGCCCTCCAAGGCTTTTGCATTTCTTCCCGTTTCAAGGTCTAAAAGTAACTCCCTTTATTTCCGTTAGTCTATCGACCTGTGGGCGGGTCCTTCTGCCAATCTGTTAGTACAATAACTCTTGAATAAACATTATACATTGATCAAATGTAATGCCCATAACATACTTGAAACAGAAATGGAAGTGAGTGAAAGCGGTCAGAGTCAATATTTTTTTTTATGTTTGTTTGTTTTTTTTTGTTTTGATTGCAAAGTCTTATAAAAAGTATGGTAAAAAACATTTTTTTGAAAAAACAAAAGTTCGTTTCTCAACATAGCCTTTATTAAGCTAAATACATTTAGTTCAGCGAGATTCCATTTTTTTTTATCTCCTCAGGAAAAAATTTCTGAGGTTAGTTTAGGTTCTCACTTGGAGCCAAATCTGGGGAATAAAGTAGATGGAAAACTATTTCGAAGCCCAGTTCGTGCCCTTTGGCGAGTACAACGCCGATGTATGAGCAGGCGCATCGGCTTGTTGAAGGAGCACTTTTCGCGCTAATTTAGGTCGCTTCTGCTTCAACTCACTATGCAAATGGTCCAGTAACGTTGCGCAATAAGAGCCAGTCACTATTTTACCTTTTTCCAAGTCAGTTCTGATGATATCCTGTAAGTACCAAAAAAACTGTTCGGCTTTTTTCGGTGCACCTTCGCCAATATGTTTTGACTGCCGTTGTGTTCGGAAGTATGGTGGATCCATGTTACAAAAAACAATGCCAGAAGGTCTTTAGACAACGCTATAACTTTTTTTTCAAAAGCGATTTTGAAATGTCCTTCCCCATGCGGTTTTGGTCTGGAGTCAACCACCGAAGTACCTATGGTACACTCAACGTGTTGTTTTTAGAATTTCATGCAGGATATTATGTACCCACTCATATGACATGCCTATCCCCTCAGCAATCTTACAAAGCTTAATGCGACGATCTTTCATCTCGAGACCAAGAATTCTATCGACCAATTCTTCAAATTGTTGGGCATCCTGAACGTGCAGCATCTACACTACTCATACGATCATGTTTAAATTCATTTATCCAGTAAGAAATGGACTTAAGTACTGGTGTAGAGTCCCCAAGAACTTCCTTCAGTTCAGTTTCTATTTGCAGTCTATTTTTTATATAAAACAACAAAACCAAATATTTGATCACTTTTTAGAGCATCTTTAATGAATCGGTTTGTAATAGTAATTTATATATTATAGTTGGTATTTAAGCAAAACTGAAATAATTAATATTCTTCGTAAAATAAATTAAATCGTTTTTTGCTCTAATGATTTCCTCGTTAATAATAATTAGAACTGAGACCATTAAAACTCTTAATTAGGAAATAACAATAGTTTTGTTTAATTTATATTTTAACTAACAATATATACCAGTTTTACGCTAGCTTGAATATCTTGTCTCTAAATAGAATAAAACATTTACTAAGAGCAACATAAAGAGCCCCAGAAGAGTATTATATAGATAAGACGGTAGAAAAATATGTATCAGTGATGTTAAAATATGAAAAATTTGTGTCAAGGGAGACCTTATTTCAGACGGAAATATAGATTGTAGTAACTAGCGGCAATATATAATGGACAAAAATAAGGTCATTTTAGTCAGACTTATTTCTAGAAGTAAACTGAAATAAATTGTGAACATATTCTCTGAAAATAAAACTAATTTATTGCGTTTAGGAATAAATTCCTGTTCCTTTCTATTGGCGACCTATATTTTTTGATTTTAACCCTTTCTATCTATTAGTCACATTGTAACTTTTTGTTTGATGCCTTGGGTCTTTCCCGTTATTCTATGCTTTATCTTTATTTCTGCTGGCTTCACTGTTTCTTTTGTTTTTGATGTTTTGGGTGACGTTTCCGCTGTGTGAGTCAGTATACGTTTAATTGTGATGTTGTAAACTTCACATTTCGGTCTAATTCTCAAGTGCTTGTTTCTCTATACTACACCATTCAAGTATGTTTTTGTCTCCTAATGAATGGTTATTCACTTCTGTGGTCATATTACCGAAAGACCATATGTCTATGCCAAGATATTTTTAGCGTCGCCTCTTGTTCCTTAATTGTTTCGTAAACCAGTGAGCTTACATCTTAATGGTGTTTTTTATGTTGTCCTTTACTTTGCTTTTGCTATGATATTTTTAATTCACATTTTCTTGCTGCTTTATTAAATTAATAATGTAAGTTCTGAACTCCAACTCTGATCTTAGTAATCAACACAGTCGTCATTAAAGTATACTATTTTTATTTCCTAATTTCTTATTTTGTAACCATTCAGTTTAGAAACTTACTCGATTACTTCGTCCATTAATATATTGAAAAGTAAGTACGAACTCCAGAGATTAAGCAAGAAATTGATTTTGCGACCTATCTTTTTTACACCAAAGGAACTTAACTGTATTTCAAATTTTATAAAAAAATAGGACCTTTGAAAATTAAGACATAAATTTGACGTCCTTGCTCGGCGTTGTCAAATAGAAGTGAAATTCTTTTCGCGGCGTAAATTGCACGTCGTTATTTTTTTCCTACAAAAACTCATTTCCTGAGTAATCTGTCAAGTCATCTCGAGCGATTATCTAACAATTATCACGATCACAAAACACGTGTCCTTACTGGCGCACAGTGTGGCCATTCGAGGGGTGTTGTTTTAAAAATACCTACAGGTCTCAGGATTCATCAATTTAATTTTTTTTTTTGTTTTAAATAATCCTGATCACATTTCGAAGAGATCTTCGGAGTCCGATTTCAAAAAAAAACGTAAATTAAGTTAATCTAACGAAAATAATTAAAAATTAGGAAATGAAAAGTAATAGTCTCTAAATCTAAAAGCCTTAAATATAACCCAACATAACCTATTTCAACCTAACACGACTTAACCTAACCTAATCTGAACTAGCCTAGCATAGCATAACATAATACAAAATAATAATATATGTAAAATATATGTAAGGTACGAAATGCAAATAATAATCTCTGCTTAAATACAACCCAACCCAATCTAACCTTACTAACTATACTGGTTTCGAGATATAATTCGCTGTCTATACATATATGAATATCAAAAAAAAAACGGAAAATACTAATTATTTTTTATAAAAAAAATAGTTTATTATTATTTCTGAATGTAATCAAGGGTCCATAATACAGCTAATTATAAATAAGAAAATTAAATAAATTAAGTAAATTTTCATTTTTCTATCTTACTTGTCAAATATATTTTTAGAAATGGCCTTTTAATAAACATCAATGAGTAAGTTCAACACACGATCCTACGAAACCATCTTGAACCAAACGGACATAATATTTAAGTGATAAAATCATGAGTCATCTGTAAACTACTAGAAAGGTGTAGGCATTCTAATCTATACAAAAGGTAAACAATAAAATTGGAAATGGTAGTTTATATTATTGTCGAAACTTATTATAATTAAACAGTTATCTAATAAGCTTTTGACTGTATTAGAATAATGAATACCTACATAAAAGGGCACAAACGGAAACTAAGCATTAGGAATGTACTGGTGAGAAAATTCACCACACGCAGACAGGCTATTTTGTAATAAACAATAAATATGTAATCTCCTACATACGTTACAGAATTTCGCGGCTACAGAAGGAGAAAATTTACATCTTATTTTAATTACCTGCAAAGAATTTCAAACTTTTAACTAGGAACGAAAATTTAAACAACTGGTTCAGATCGCTACTTATGTTTATTGTATTAGAGCTGAAAATTGTTTCGCCACACTGTATCTTCTTCTGGAGCTTCATTGTCGAAACAATTGTCAGCTCTAATACAATAGCCCACCCAGTATAGCACTGATGAACGATGATTGTAGCTACACAATCGACCAGAATCCGCGGCTCTAACAAACTATATGATATGGATAAACAAAATTCTCTAAACGATACATACGAAGCGGTCAGTCTAACTGCCTTCACCATCCGTTTAACTCTTTATATTTTTTACCGTAAATAATTGAAAATAATGAAAAAATAATAGTTTTCAGATCTTTGATATCAATATCCTCAAAAAGTCGCCCATTATATTTTATACAGAGCCACCTCTCCAACTTATATTCCTTTTGTTTAACCCTTTACAGGTTTTATTAAGAATAGTTGAAAATAGTGCAAAAATACAATTTTTATATTTTTCGACTTTGCGGACATATAATAAAATAGATTGAGCAACTTCTCCAATCCCTTCTCAGTGCTCAAATATTTTATCTATTTGACCCTAAATAATTGCAAATCATGAAAAGTAAGACACTTTAAAATACAAACAAACCTGAAACGGACATATAGTCCGATATAATCGGAACACTCTAACTACCATTACCGCCCCTTTAACTTTTTATATGATTGATTATGAATAATTGAAAATAATGAAAAAAATAACAGAATGTTCAGATTTCCTGATTCAAAAAACCTAACCTGAACAAGATTTAAAATACGATACATATTTAATAATTCCTCTAGCCCCTTCCCCTTCGCTTTTGAACCTTTATATATTTGACTACATGTAAATAACAATAATGAAAAAAAAACACACATTTCATATTATTCAACTCCAGAAACTCTAAAAAAGGTGTACCATAAGACACGACATATATGGACAACTCCTCTAACTTTCAGTTCCAAACCTTTAACGCTTTATATATTTTACTATAAATAATGCACAGTAACTTGAAAAATAACACATTTTTTCAGACTTCTAAACTTCAAAAACCGACTTATAACACGATACGTATGAGATAACCCCTCTAACTCCCCCTTTTAGCTTTTTAAACCAATACATCATTAAAAAAAAAATAATTATGACTGTAATATATTCATTATCTCGACCAAAACCAGACTTCCTGCCATATTTTCTTAGCTATATTGCTCAAAAACTATAGGTTTCATGACACTGAATATAAAAAAATGCTAAAAATTTCGGACCGTGCTTGATACTGCCCTTTTGCAAGGGATTAAAAAATGGTGTTGTTTATGTTTGCAAATGTATTTTAGATAAGGCCAAAAAACTGAAGGTTTTTAAATTTATCTAGCCATTTATATGGTGGTAAATAGCACGAACCCCTTTATATATCCACTCAAGTGAAAAGAAATACTATAATACATTGGTGAGCAAAAAAAATTACCTCAAATTATTTAGCTTCATTTAACACATATCCTAAAATTTATTGATAAAAATCAAAATCAATATTTTGTATCGGTAAATCGGTTTTCGCATCCAGTGAAAATGCCTCCTCACACCATGACAGAACCTCCTCTGTAGGCGACCGTTTCAGTAATGCAGCACTGCGCATAGCGCTCCCCAGACCTCCTATACACCCGTCTTCTTCCATAATTGCCATGTAGGCACATACGGGACTCGTCGGAGAATAAAACGCACCATTGCTCTAAGGTCCAGTGCACATGTTTTCGGGCAAATCTGAATCGCGCTTGTCTGGGCTGCTGTCAATTTGGATCCGTTAGCTGGTCTCTTCGGAATTAAGTTAGCTTCTTTAAGTCTTCTTCTGACTATCCAACAACTGACAGCCCGACCAAGAACTTGTCGGAGCTCCTACTAGACCTTAATGCTGGTCAAGTGTCGATATCTTAGAGTTGTGTTAATAATGAACCGGTCGCCTCGCTCCGAAGTACACCTTCTTCTTCCTGAATCTGGTCTCCGTGTAAAGGTGCCAGTCTCTTCGTAACGCACAGTGTGTCGGGTAGAACATGCTAGGTGGACAAAATTCGTGTTATGATTTCCAGGAAATCTTATTTGTAAAACGTAAACAACACCACCAAACCCCGAATTCCGAGAAAAGGTTGTTTATCAAATTTGCAAGTGGCGAGTCATAAGCGTCAGAAGTCAGGTAATGAGCAGCTCTTTCAATCAATCAGTTGCAATTTAGCGACACTTTCGTGCACATCTTATAGTGACATATTGTAACATTGTGAAAGTTTTTGTGATGAATATTAATACTGAGGGTAAGTACTATTTTTTAATGTATTTTTTTAATCAGAATCTATTAATTTGAATTTTTAGTATTTTTTTTAAATAGCCTATATATTTTAGCGTGTTTTTTAAGAAAAAAAAAAACTTTGAAAGTTCAGAATATACAGACATTCACCTCTATCCGGGCTAGTTTTTAGATATTACACAGAAATAACTTTATTCTTCGTAAAAATACACATATTGTTTAGCACACTTCAGTACAACATGTTTTTTTTTTTTTCTTTTTTCCAGAACACGTTTACTCTATTTTCAAGGGTAGCCTTTTTTGAGGAGTGGTTGAAACACACGAAGAATGAAAAAAACTCGCGTGTATATGACTTTCTTTCTTCAAAATTTCACTTTGGTGACATTACTGAAAGCAGCCAAAAAGAAATAAAGTTGAAGATATCCAACTTGTCTAATAAGTTTGGTGCCAAATGGTTGGCTTCAGGAAAGTCGAAGGAGCGTTTTTTAATTAAAAATAAGAATTGGTTGGATGAAGCAGACATACAGTTTACTGCGAGTTCTTTTGCGCCACAACCTTCAACATCAAGTGAGAATGTGACTCCTGCAGGAAGACCTCGCAAAGATTTCGAGGAATCGTCGTTTAAGACGAAGAAACGTCGTGTCGTGGATCTCGTAGAATCCCGAAGTGTCAGTGAATTGGTGACTACTGCCGAAACTGCTGTGCGTTCAGCAGGGCAAAGGAAAATTGCCAATGTGATTAGAGACATTAGTGAGAGCCCAGATAATATTATTAAGTCTAAAAATACCAGTTCCGTTAATCCTAGGCAATTAAGTAGTGACGAAGCCTTAGCTTACTATATAGATTCTAAGTCAACAACGCATTCTTACAAACAAACTAGGAAGTGGTCCATGAAGGCGGGGCATAATGTGTTTCCGTCATATTTTAGTTTAAAAAAGTCCAAACAGGCCTGTTATCCTGCAGAGGAGCACATTGCTATAACAGAAACTCGTGCTGAAATAAATTTGCAAGCCTTATTAAATAAAACAGTGGAACGTCTAGTATTAGCACAGAATGAAGTTATCAGCAGTGTGCTCCCAACAAGTTCATCGTTTACACTTGTTAGTAAATGGGGATGTGATGGAAGTTCTGGGCACAGCACATACAAACAGAGATTTGAGAACACTGAATATACGGACGAGTTTCTTTTCGCATTTTCTTTAGTTCCCCTTAAGTTATATGATGGGTCCAAAATTATTTGGCAAAATCCTCGGCCTTCATCAACTTTGTATTGTCGCCCAATCAAATTTATATTTGCCAAAGAAACGAACGACTTCACGTTAGTGGAGACAAATAGATTGTGGGAAGAAGTTAATGCTCTTCTTCCAACACTTATCAACTTTGGTGATTCTCAAATCTCTATAAAACACGAACTTTTGCTGACAATGACAGACGTAAAGGTGTGTAACGCCTTAACGGAAACTAGTTCATCCCAAAAGTGTTTCATCTGTGGCGCCACCCCCAAGACGATGAACGATGACCCCGTGATGTTTAAACAGCAATCAAGAACATTTTGGCTTTGGTTTATCTACACTTCATGCTTGGATTCGTTGCTTCGAATGTCTTTTACATATCAGTTACAAGTTGAATATTAAGAAATGGCAGGCTAGAAGCAACGAAGACAAAGCAGATATCCAGGTTCGTTCCGAGGAAATCAAATTGAAATTTAAGAACGAGATGGGACTCATTGTAGATAAACCAAAGCCAGGATTTGGTTCTTCAAATGATGGAAATACAGCCCGTCGCTTTTTTTAAGAATGCTGAGATGAGTGCTCAGATCACAGGGTTGGATGTTACAATTATAAAAAAGTTTGATGTTATTTTGAGAACATTGTCTTCTGGATTCGAGATAAACTTAGTTGAATTCAAAAAATTTTGTCTTGAAACCAGAAAACATTATCTTAGTCTCTATTCGTGGTACTGTATGCCTGCTACTGTGCATAAAATGATGACGATTATACAGTAAACGACTCATCAGAAGACTCTGATGATGATTATTAGGTTCAGCTACTATTTTTTAGTTATGTAGTGCTTGTACTAAGCATGTAAACCGTGACTTGTAATTTTTTCTTTATCAATAAATGAGTATTTTTATTTTACATATAATTACAGTCAGTGTCATTATGCTAAATTTATTACAGAGCATTTATAACATTTATTTTAAAATTAAACAAAAAACAATTTTTGACTGGAATTTTCAAAAACAATCTTTTTTTGAACCGAACAGCAAGAAATATGTACCTTAAAAAAATCAAAAACATTTTAAAATACCAACTACTTATGTATGTATAGTGCACAAGTTACCTACCTGAAAAGCAGGTATTATTTGAGTTTATCCTTTTTGTGTCAATAAAACTAAGTAATATGGATTAATTGTTTTATTTTTAATTGACAAATGCAATAAATGATTTTTCATCTGGTTATTATTAAAAATAATAATACAGTGTCTTTCATTTAGTTGCACATTCAAGTTTGTAGAAAAATTCGTGCACATACGCAGAATATTTTGTTTTTGTTATACAATGTTTTGTGCAGCTGGACAAAAAATACAGGTAAGCGAAATGCAGCTAAATGAAAGACACTGTATTATAATTTTTAATTCTAATAACCATACAAAATACCCTTGCCCTTTAGTTCCGTTATCTATCTGCTAAGCTGATGCAATCCTACCGCGATATGCAAGGGTGGCTGTATTACACAAATTTTATCGATATTGAGTACTTGCGGTAAATTGTGAATAAAACCCACATTTATTAACCGATTTTCATGATTAATACCTTATTTTATTTTCCAGATACGCAGCTGTCAGAAAAATGTATAATATTTTGTTTTTCTGCTTTGTTATTGCGCTTTTTTACCGAAAAAAATAATGAATTTTACACGAAAAAAATTTTTTCTCTCCATTAATTTCTAGATAACTCCAAAACGATAAAAGATAGAATAAAATAATATTCAATCAACTTTAATAAAATTTTGTTAAGCATTTTTTAATGTTTTATTTATAAAAATCTGACAAGTTGTTCCCGAGTTATCGTTAAATATGTCTGCGTAGCTGACTAATTTAGGGGAAAAAATTAACCACGCCCATAAAAAAAACCAACGCGATGAATTTTTTCTTAAAATAACTTAATATGCTTAGAATATACATAAACAATTGAAATAAGTGAACAAATAACTTTGTCCAGCTAACTTGTACTAGTCGACACACTGTGTAACGTCTGGAGACTCTGAAGACAACTGAGGTGCAGTTGTGCAGCGACTACAAGTTGGATATGCCCTTCTTGCATTAGGGCGGGTTGGTATCCAATTTCCGATGACGCAATTAGTGGGCAGGTATAGCAGAGAACTTGAAGTAAGTTCCGATTGGTGAATGGTAGAGAAATGCACTTGCGTGTGTTTTTATAGGGATGAATAGCGCGCAACAAGTACTTTACTGAGCAAGCAAATAAGGTTCTATCGAGTAAAACCGTTTAAATTAGTAAAACTTTTTGGAAATCCAAATGTTTGTGGTATTATTAGAAATAGCAGAAAATCAGCATTCTAATGATACCAAGAATAATAGCACTGTTTGAAAATTAAATTCAAGGATCTGTGTTAAATAAAGCAATATCGTTTAAGTCGTTTTTTTTGCTCACCAGTGTATGTTTAAAAGTCTGATTTTAATCTATTCCTATTCCTTTGTTGACTAGTTATTCCATTTACATTTAACCCTTTTAAGAAAACCAAAGTTTTCTTAGCTGTAGGAACATTAACAAACTTCTTAGTTTCTTTTTATTTGATAGCTTAATCTAGACCCCAAGTAACATCCATTTATCAACAAAACAATGCTCGGCTATAACAAGGACTGCTCTTTCTCTTTAGACCTCGCTTTTGTTCCCGTTTGTTCGTCGACCAACCTTGTTATCATTGAACCTCTAATCGTGTCGGTTTCACCACTTACATTTCGTTCCATTTATTTGCAGAAAATGCCACGCATTTTGACGACAACTCGGAAAAATTAATGGTGTTTTTCTAAATGTTTCAAGAGAACAAAAATATATCCTCGCAGTTGGCTAGATTATAATGAAATTATTTTAAAAGAATTTTTTCAGCGCGCATTTGAATTGAATGTGCGACAATAACTTTTTTAATTGGATATTTATTCTCAGTAAATATCAACGTTTTAGTAACCAGTTTAATTATCATTGAACCTACAATGCTAGTCGAAGAATTACGAGGGTACTTTTTAGTGTTCCGTACTTATGGGATCACTTCAAGGTCCGTCTGTTCGTCTGTCTGTCACACTCGATTTTCTCCAAAACTATTTGACATAGAAAGTGGAAATTTAGGGCTAATATAAAAATTGATAGGTGTTTTTCTAAATGTTTCAAGAGAACATAAATATATCCTCGCAGTTGGCTAGATTATAATGAAATTATTTTAAAAGAATTTTTTCAGCGTGCAATAGAATTATTTGGTCATGTGAGTGGTGGTATGGTGGATTTGGTGAAATTTTGACTAACTGCCTTAGCGACTGCCCAAAAGGACCTGGCATTGCTGGGGCAAGCGAGAAGTTTGCTTCTAATTCGTTGATTGTGTGCCTCCTTGATTTCGTCGATAATTCCTTTGCATCTGTTCCGGGCACGAACAAAGGTGTTACGATTTATGGTGCTAGAATTTTCACGCCATTGTCGGTAGGCAAGATGTTTAGAAGCAACAGCTTCTTGACATTTTCGGTCAAACCAAGGCTTGCCGTTGGAGGGGTATTTCTTCGAAAAAGGGATGTAAGCTTCCATACCAGCCAAAATAACATCGGAGACCTCCCTGGCGCAGTCAGATGGGTTGTCGAATCGAAAACAAATGTGTATTCAAGGGAAAGTTCGAAAATATTCCATGAGATCTTCCCATTTAGCAGATTTGTAGTGCCAAATCTTGCGCGGCCTAGGCTCCTCTCTGTCACTGATTGGTAGGATACTCGATATCGAAAGCAGTTTATGGTCGGAAGAACCTAACGGCGGATTTACGGTGACCGTGTAAATCTGCAGATTGGTTGTTAAAAACAGATCAAGAAGATTGGCGAACTCCTCGTCTCGATCAGGGATCTGTGTTGGTTCGTCAATAAGCTGAGTTAAGCCGCAACTGATTGAGAATGATTCAGCTTCACGACCTTGTTCGTCGGTAGTATTTGAATATTTAAGCTAGTTGATATTGTGGACATTAAAGTCGCCCAGGATGGCAATTTCGGCACTTGGACAGTTAGTTTGTAAATGATCGATGGTGTCTGCAAGAGAAGCGAAAAGTGTTCTAAAGTTGGTATCACTGGGTAGAGGATACAGACGAACCTTGTCTGTTGAGTCGTTATTTTTAACCACATATCTCAAAAGTTTGGGGGCTCCAGAACCTCTTCTTGTTGGCAAGAGAGGTCGCTTCTGACAAAAAGACAGATTCCAAAGTTACGCCTAAATCGGGAATAGAAGTCGTACCCAGGATAAAGATAGTTGTCTGTGCTGGTCGACGAACTGATCTTGGTTTCACTGAGAGCGAGTACATGAGGTTTATTTGATTGCAGGTGTTGATACACTGAATTTATGTTCGAGTTTAAACCTTGTATGTTACAAAAATCTATTTTAAAATTTTGATTGATAGACCAATCAGAACTGTGTAGTTTGGAAAGTTATATTTTAACTAAAGAGTTAGTTTTGGAGGGTGAAATCGAAGTAAAAAAAAAATTACCAGATCATCGAGTGGAGTGTTAAATGAAAGCTTGTGAAAACACGAGTTCAAGAATATATATGATGTAATACTTTTGCCCACTTTTCTCTGTATTATTTTAAAAAAATGGCCAAAAATCATTGTCCATCACCCTATCTCGAAAGGTACTGACCGACAAATTTTGCAAAAAATTGTGAAATAGTCTTCGTTCTTCAAGTGTAGATTGAGCAAAAATTATCACGAGCCTATTACGTTTGATAATTTATATGGTCTTAAAAAAAAGTTATGAAAACTATGTTTCTTGACGTGTAGTGACATTTTTATAATATACTTTCAAGTACATTACTGCCACCGAGTGGCGAGTCGCTCTTGAACAGAGATATAATTTTATTTTACTTGTTTATTATTAAACAAATATTTAGATAGTAATTATTTGATTTATACTTTTATTATTAGATTCTAGATAGAATTAGATTGATTTATTGGCTATTAAGTAGCTAATATGCTATAACTGTTATAATTTATTGACTAAGAAACATTAATGGTGTTTTTCTAAATGTTTCAAGAGATCAAAAATATATCCTCGCTGTTGGCTAGATTATAATGAAATTTTTTGAAAAGCATGAGCATGCGACAATTTTTTTAATTGGATATTTATTCTCTATAGATATCATCGTTATATTATCCTGTTTATTCATCATTAAACCTAAATTACTAGTTGAAGAATTACTATGGTCTTTTTTAGTGTTCTGTATGGAATATTTCTGGGATCATTTCGGTGTCTGTTTGTCTATCCGTCCATCTCTGAAACTATTTGACGTAGGAAGTTGAAATGTAGCACAAATATAGAAATTGATGGTGCAATCAAAACCATGTAGTTTTAACTTATGAGGTTAATTTTGGAGAGTGAAATCGGAAGTGAAAAAAAAATATCAATGGATTCTTAAATCTGGAGGTAATAAGCGAGGCATGTAAGTATATTAAACAAAGCTGTAAGGTTGTTGCTAAAAAACTCGACAATTATATTTACATCAGTAAAGGCATAAATACAATTCCAGTCAATACTAAATAAGCCATTAGGAAAGTTGCTGAAGTAAAATTTTGAGTCATCTCTGTAAGTGTAAATGAAACTTTGGGCCTAATCTTCAATACTCTCATCTAGCAGTTCATTAAACAATAATCTAAAATATTTTCCATCATAATGGCATCCACGAATCAATTATGTATTTAAAAGGACAGTATGGTATGCACAGAATGAAAACAGTATACTAAGTTGTAGTATTGCACGATCATCTCAGATATTAATTAAGCATTAGGAGATGGTATTATTATAAAAAATATCTGTTTAGGAGAATTTACACAAGAAGATATTTCGTTTTTAGTATTCTATATGGAACACTTATAAGACTACTTCGGTGTCTGTTCGTCTGTCTATCCATCTGTCACACCCGATTGTCTCTGAAACTATTTGACATAGAAAGGTGAAATTTGACACAAATATAGAAATTAGTGACCAAATCAGAGCCGTGTTGTTCTGAATGTTAAAGTTTGACATGAGAGGTTAGTTTTGGAGAGTGAAATCGGAGGTGAAAAATTTTTTTTTACCACGTTATCAAGTGGGGTGTCAAATGAAATCTTGTGAAAACACGAATTCAAAAATATATTGTGAACTTTTAACATCTGAAAAAATTATTGAGACCCTGAGGAATTTTCTCAGATGTTTGAATAATCAGAAGCCTCCAGCTGCTGGGTAGATGTTGTAACTCGATGAATCTACAACTTTTGGTATTGAGTTAAGTCTAGTGGAACCTCCAGTTATCGTACAACAACAAAACTTTGATTCTCCATGAATTTGAACGCTTTTTTCTAATGACTTGATGACTTGCTTCAAGTTTTGGATCGTCTTTCTATAATCCTCTTTATTTATTGTGGATTCTTTTCCGCATATCTAATAAGCAAAATTCCTTCACAGTCCCAAAGAAGGTTGCTATTAACTCACCAGAAGACGACCTAAATTTTTTCTTCTTTAGAGACGAAGAACCTTTATTAACTCTTTGCATTGACTCCTGACTCACAGGAGGATCTCGATGGAACACCCAAGTCTCATTTTCTGTGATAATTCGCAAAAATATCTGTTATCGCTTTTTAAGGTCTAATGTCCTTGAAAAATTTATTTCGTTGGCACTTTCTACTCTGGTGTAAGAAGTTTGAGGATCCGTAGTACAGAAACTTTTTATTCTGAAATATTTGTGCGTAGTCTTAAAAACTGTAATACCGGATACTTTAGCTTCTTTAGCAGGTACTGGGATTTACATTCTTTTTTTTTATCATTCACCTCCTCGTCTGAGTAGCGATTTTATATACTAAGGATATCAGCAAGGATGTCGTAATACCCGTCAACGTTGCCCAAGTGCCGAAACATACCTTTTAGACAACACACATATCTGCAAAAAACTACTATTCATATATGTGGCCAGACCAAATATACTTAAATAAATTAATAAATAAGTATACCGACCTGCCGGGATTGGAATCCGAGACCTTCAGCGGGATAGCAGCAAATTCTCACCAAGTCTCATTGTTTCCACACTTCTAAACTCAACAAATGGCTCCTATCTGAGTTCATCCTGAATTGAGCCTTGGACCAATTGAAAATGTACAAACCAAAATTTTACTTGAAAGTAAGATCGATCGTCATTGCTTACAAATAAAATGTTATTTCTTAAATACCTTTTGGTACATTTATCTGTTTATTGAAAAACTTTGCCACTGCGCAATACGTCAAATTACTTTTACTCATTTCAAGGAATAAAAAAATCGTAAATACTGCAAAGAAGCTCGTACAAAATTTCGTCTGTCACTTAAAATAGCGACAGTAATTTGTCGACCGACAATTACTTTTGTATGAAGTCATTTTCGTGATTATATTACTTTAAAAAAACTCTCTTATTAACTTCATAAAAGTTAAAATTTTAAATAATGAAACGATGGAACATATACTGAGAATATATAGTATTAATACACTTTACACAATTTGAGAGCACACAGTTAAAAAAATAATAATTATTGCTGTTCATCACGAAAAATTTACCTATTTTCATACCGAATCCATGTGTCCAAGCTATGTTTACACTAAACCCGTTCAATTATATAATGTTCTATCACAACTGTTTGATTGCATCGGCGAGAAATGAATTCGCCAAATTTACAATGTTATCAGATATCTAAAATTTAAAAGGTTCCTTTTTTCATTGACTTTTACCATATCATTAATTGTCTACCCTAATGAAGTCAATAATTTTAGCGAATATGCAACAAAGTAAATAATATTATGTTTATTTTTGTTAAATAACTGTGAAAACTTAAATTTCAGTTTTAATAGATTAAAAATAACCACATGTAACCAACTATTAAAATTAATAAATATAAATGGCAACACCCTCACGATATTTAAAACGGTTTTGTATAATACAGCAGATTGCCAACTTTTTACATAGCATTAGGACACGCTGAGCGATAGACTAGAATACAATTCTAATATTTTCTACCTGAATTATTTAGATGATTAATTTCGTCATCGTCATCATCAGCTTATACCGTCTACTGCTGGACGAAAGCCTCTCTCAAGTCTTGCTACCTTTTTCTGTTCTGGGCCACTTGTACCCAATTTTCAGCTACTCTCTTCAAATCATTAGTCAACCGACTTGGTGGTCTCCCACTACTTTGATAGGCCACGTTATTCAGTTTTTATAGTGTCGTTTAATACAAGGTTTTTGATAATTTGAGCCCTAGATGGATTGATTTATTAAACCAACCCTTCTTGAAGCATGTACAGCATAGTTTGGGCTTCTTGCATATTGTCTGTTATATAACAATGTGGTCGGCAAAACAAAGGTGATTTAACTTTTCACCGTCAATGTTAAGCTCCATTTTTTCCCAGTTTATTTATTGTCGCATACTTTCTAGAAATGTTACGAATAGCTTTGGAGAAAGCGTATCAGCGTGACGCACTCCTCTTTCGATTTGAACGTTGCTGATAGCTGGGTTAGTTTGTGTTTTGACATTTACGGTAGCATTTTCATATATGAATTTAATTACAATGATCAATATGACATTTAGTAAACTCTTCCAAAAGTATCTGCTGGTTTACAGAATCAAAAGCCTTTTCGAAGTCCATGAATACGAGCTTCAGATGCTTATTATATTCTATACATTTTTCGATTAAGACCTTAACTGTAAGCAGATGGTCGTTTGTTCCATACCATGTGCGGACACCTTCCTGCTCTTTTGAAAGAAAAAAACTATTTCTTAGACGTTTGTTAATAGTTTATGTATATGACTCAGGGGGCTAATGGGTCGTTAGTTTGAAAGATCTGAAGTATCTCCATTTTTATGCATAATGACAGTGGTTGTATTATTTCATTGCAATAGAGTTATTCCTTCCAGGAGGCATTTATTAAATAACATTTTCAGAGCTATGATAATTTGTTGTTCTCCTCGTTTAGTTGCATCTATTACAATGTTATCCTCAGCCGGGGCTTTGTCTCGTTTCCTGTCCTTCATGGCTGATTTGATTTCCTCTTTTGTGATCTCTGGGATGTCTTCCGACCCCTGATTTAGGACATTTGGTATGTTGAGTTTTGTTCCTCTATCGCTCTATCGTGTATATTATATATATATATATATATATATATATATATATATATATATATATATATATATATATATATACATATTGTTTGTTATAATAATACTATATATGACCTTATTCTTGCATATGTCCTTCCTTCTTATTGTGTTCTTTTTTCTTAAAACTTTTAAGCTCTTATTTTATTCTACAATGTTTTCAATTTCCTCCTCTGCATTTTTCTGTATTTTGTTTTTTTTAATTTCCTTAATATCTCCTTATTTATCGTCCGGTATTCGTCTGTAGTCTTATCCATTATTTCTCCCCTTTGCCTCATTAACTACTTTACACTTTGATTCAATTTCTGTTCTCCTTGTTGTTTTGGGCAAGTTTTTTCAAGGGCATGTTCGATACTATTTATGTGTTTTCAAATATGTTATTAACTGTTGTATTTTTATTGTATTCCAAGGAGCCTACTCTCTCCTTTCTATCAGAATCTACATCTTCCGGGGCTGTCCATATCTTTTTAAGGATCATGTTGTTTCTTTCCTTTTTAATGTTTATAAGTACTTTTGCTCTTACAATATGGTGGTCACTTCCAACTGAACATCTATGTAGGACCTTTACATTTTGGATCATGTCATTCCTATTGCTGATTATGAAATCTACTGCACTTTTTGTTCAGCCATCTGGGCTAGATCATGTTCATTTTCAGTTTTTGTTCTTTTTTAAAGAAGGTGTTCGTTACGTATAAACTAATCTGTAAGTGTCTTCTCTCTTTCGTTTCGATCTCCTAGCGCATGATGACCTATTATAGTTTCATTTTCGTCCTCTTTGCTTCCAATTTTGACAATGAAGTCGCCGCTCACAATCGTAAAATACGTTTTTCCGTCTTCTAGAATAGAAAATTTCTTCGTAGTGTATTTCTATTTCATCTTCTGAGCAGGTGCTCGTTGCTGCATAGACCTGAATGATTTTTACAGAGTACCTCC
The DNA here is from genome assembly GCA_019049505.1 of Pachyrhynchus sulphureomaculatus. Lineage (NCBI taxonomy): Eukaryota > Metazoa > Arthropoda > Insecta > Coleoptera > Curculionidae > Pachyrhynchus > Pachyrhynchus sulphureomaculatus. The sequence goes on along the minus strand of CM032449.1, from coordinate 164,741,461 downwards.
GATTTAGTTGGATGATTATATATTCTGAAATTAGTACCTTCTAAACATGGTTTTGGAAGGATTCAAGAGCTTCTTGAGGTGATGAAAATCACTGTCTGCGCATTTTTTTTTTGACGTTCGGGAACAAAAAGAAGTCGTTAAGCGATAAATCAGGTGAATACGGGCAATGAGACAATAATTCGATGTTTTTTCTCCGTCAAATAATCAATTGTTTGACGTGCTGTGTGAGAGTTGGCTTTGTTATGATAAAAAATGATACGACATTTTCGGTTGTTTTTCCTGATTTCATCGATGGGAAAAAAATTGTTGTATACCATTCAGCATTAACTGTTCTTCGATCCTCTAAAGTAATAGTTGCAACATGTCCAGTATAACCAAAGAAACAAGCGATCATTTTCTGGGAAGTGCTTCGCAAACGACCCACTTTTATTGGATTCGGTTCATTTTGGAACACCCAAACAGTTGATTATTGCTTAGTTTCCGGCTCATACGAATATACCGAAGTTTCGCCTAATGTTACGATGTTGTATACATATTTTGCATGTCCTCGGTCCAATTTTTTGAGCATTTCCTTACACCAATTGACAGAAGCCTGTTTTTGAGTTTCGATCAAATTATAGTGAATCCATCTGCAGTCTTCGATATGCCTAAGAATGCCTCTATCTCACGGTAAGTAACATGCCGATCCTCTTCAATCATGTTGGGCACAGCATCGATGTTTTTTGGAACAACAACCGATTTTGGTCGACCCTCATGAAATTCATCGTTGGCGGAAACACGACCATGACGAAATTCTGCACCTACCAAAAGTTGGATGAAGCGATTCAAGGCATTGCTGTTGAGTTAGAGCTTTACCAAAATTGTAAAAAATCATCCAATGAAAACCTTCAGGTGAAATATCAATTTATTCACAAAACTGTTTTTTTTTAATGCTCACTGTAAACAAACTACTCGGCCAATTTCTGAGCTGCCACTGTTTCAACAACAACAAATATCAAATTTTACAACAATGGTAATGTAACATCTCAATAGCGTTACCTAGTGGTCGTTTGTAAAAACGTAAAAGACTGCCCTCGTATAACTGAAACCCGTTAAAAAGGCATGAACTATTTATTATTTTTCGTAAACTGTAGCTACTAATCTCAGTATTAACGAGAGAAACTAATGAAAATGTAATTTGAATTCTTAAATTCCCGAAAGAATATTTTTTTTAGATATGTCATTGTTCACTCGAATAAATATGGACATATATAACAATCAAAAATAAATTTCTTTTCAAATTCAGACCGGTAAACTAATATCTTTTGAGTGATAGAGTGCTACTAAAATCATTTTTCGATTGTCAGAGCCTGTTTCTTCAACAACCGCTTCATTATTTTTACTGGCTTTATTTTTCGGTCATCGATCATTTTTAACTAAGCAGACAATAGTATTTTCAAATAAAGAGAGGACTCTAAAAAAGATTTTATGAAGCAAAGATTAAGTTACCTTTTTATAGGTTGCCTTATTAAAAATAGATATTACAGTTCTATTTAAAATTTGCTTTCTATACTTAACTGTACCAGAATACGATTTCGTCGTCAAATTTATAAACCTGGTGTAAAAGCAAAGGAACTAAAGATTTATCTTTTCTGCTTCTAGAAATCTATTAAAATTTTTTAGAATATTGTGAAGGAACCATTTGATTACATAAAAAAAAACAAACATTAAAGGGTAGGCTAATTATAAGCGATAAAATAATTTATTTTAAGCATATGGCAATACTTCAGCCATAGCATATAGACTTTAGGGCGATTGCGTTTTCTGTCGCTTGGACATTTTCGTGGTTTTCTACTTTCTTATTATCAGTAAATTAAGTCGGTAAAAAAGAGGGAATTCACAGGCTGTTAAATCAGGGTAACACGGAGATTAATTCGGTAATATTATATATAAACAACAACAACAAGTAAACTCCTGATTTTAAGGAATTCTTAGATTTGGTTTTGTTATTCAAAATTATACTCCCTAAGGAATTACTGGTTTGGAATGATATTTTATTGTTCTTTTTTATTAAATGTTTGGAAATTGTTCTAGTTATTTTCCCTGTGTATGTGAGTGTACTAAATTTTCCTTTTTTTGTCATTAATTGTGGGATAAATTAGAGAGATTGCTTGTTTAAAGGATTTTTTATTCAAGATATTATCTGTAATGTTGGGGTCACATCCATTATTAATTGCTATTTGTTTGATTATGTTGAATTCTTTGTTAAAATTAGTTTTAGTCATAGGGATATGTAACAATCTATGTATGAAAGAGTTAAAAGCTGCCATTTTGTGAGGTTACGGGTGGGATGAGCTATTGTGTATGACTGTGTCAGTATGTGACGGTTTGTGAAAAATCGAGAAATCGTGTTTATTGTTCACTTTTGATATAGATATGTCTAAGAAATTTATAGAGTTATTGGTTTCTAATTCTATGGCAAATTTAATATTAGGATGCAAATTATTTAGGAAGTTAATCATACATTCATACATAGATTGTTACATATCCCTATGACTAAAACTAATCTTAACAAAGAATTCAACATAATCAAACAAATAGCAATTAATAATGGATAAGACCCCAACATTATAGATAATATCTTGAATAAAAAATACTTTAAATAAGCAATCTCCCTAATTTATCCCACAATTAATGACAAAAAAGGAAAATTTAGTACACTCACATACACAGGGAAAATAACTAGAACAATTTCCAAACATTTAATAAAAAAGAACAATAAAATATTATTCAAAACCAGTAATTCCTTAGGGAGTATAATTTTGATTAACAAAACCAAATCCTTTCCTTAAAATCAGGAGTTTACTTATTAAATTGTGGATCTTGTATTAAAACCTACGTAGGACAAACTGGTAGATCTTTTGAAACTCGCATTAAAGAACATAAACATAGTTATTTAAAAAATAAGAACAATTCACATTACGCAACTCATATAATAAACGAATCTCATAATTTTGATGATACGTTAAAAATCCTACATGTAGAAAATAAATCTAAAAAATTAAATTTGCTTGAATGTCTCGAAATTAACAAACGGAAAAACTCCAATCAATTATTAAACGAACAGGTAGACTTAAACCATTCCCCTTACTTAATCTTTATTAGTTCTCGGAAATAGTACCACAGATTTGCATTCTTAAAATAATTCTGTCTGTAAATAATAAAATAAAATGATTAGCATAATCTTAGGTAATTAAGGATAGTTTTAAGCACTATTTAACCAGGATTACTACCAAATATTTTTCTTTCTTATTTACTTCTGAAGAAGCCATTGTATGGTGAAACAATTGTCATGTGACTTTAAATATATTGGAAATTAAAACATAGTGTTGTTTTTATATAATTTTATTATGAATTTCCAACAAGTATCGGCTAACACAATCAAAGATAATTCGGTAATAGTTAAATAATGAAATTGTCTATCAATTGCTGGGAAACAAATCGTTACGAAGTTCCAATTTGTCGATCACACTGTGGGGTAGGCTTGTTAATTTCTATTCTATAGTTCTTGGCCGTTTTAAAATAGCTGTGATAGCTACATCATCAGCTAGTAAGCACACATAATTCTAATTTAGGTTACTTGGATGAAATTTGGGAATGTTTGATGTAAATAGATTGAATAAGGTGGGCGATGGCTGAGAACCACGACGAATGCTTGTCCTTATTACCTAAATGGCTTAAATTTAAATTGTTGATGGAAACTAAAAATTTTTGATTTTCCAAAAAGAATATTATCAGCTGATTACTTTTTATCCGTTATGTCATAATTTATCGAAAGCCTAGGTACCTCTCCACACTGTTCGATTTTCTCTTGAATTTCATTAAAATTGTAGAAGTTTGTCGAACTGTACAATGCTTTTACGGAAATCAACTTGTTGATTTAAAAAAAATATTTTTTTTTCTCAAAAAAAATTAATATTTTACTTTTTCTATGATTTTACTAAGGTTTTAACAAACTGATAAGTACAGTATTTGCTTCATCGGCTTCAAGAGTCTCACAATCTCTTTGAAATTATTTTAAACTAAAGGGTGTTTCAAAATGACCTGACATTTTAAATTGAGCGCCATTTTTTTTTGTAGCGAACATAGAACACTAATCTTTGACAACTGGCATTAGGAAGTGTTGAGGTTTAGTCATGGAAAATTCTGCAGAGACGGTTCGAAAAGTCCGCACGTCTTTTGGTCATCATAACGCACTATATCGCAACACTGTGGTACAGTTAATCAAAAAATTTGAGGTTAGTGGTACAATTCTGACCTCGAGAAGCAGTGGCCGTCCTCGTAACGGCCGGTCGAATGAAAACATAGCCGCAGTGAAGGCGAGTGTCGACGAAAGTCCTAGACTCGTCATCGTGTTCAGCAATTGAACATTTCAAGATACTATGCGCAGCGAATTTTGACGAAAGATCTGCATTTGTATGCTTACAAGATCCAATTGACACCCAGAACTGCAGCCAGCAGACCATGCGTAACGCCGTACATTCGCCAATTGAATATTGGAGCATCAACAAATCGATGGTGATTTTTCGAAGAAAATCATCTTCAGTGATGAGGCGCAATTTCAACTTAGTGGCTACGTAAATAAACAAAACTGTCGAACTTGTGGAACTGAAAATCCACAAGTGATCCAACAGCTTCCCATGTATCCAACACGAGCCACTATTTGGTACGGATTTTGAGTTAGAGGAGTAATTGGGCCGTACTTTTTCGAGAATGCTGCTGGAAATGCGGTTACCGTCAATGGTATCATGACATGATAACAAACGTTTTATGGAATGAATTAAACGGCATGGGCTTGGAAGACATATTCTTTCAACAAGATAGCGCAACCTGCCACACTACGGGAGACACAATGCAGTTATTGCAGACGACGTTTCATGGTAGTGTTATCACGCACTGCGGCGATGTGAATTGGCCACCAAGATCGTACGATTTGATGCCATTGAACTTCTTTCTTTAGGGTTTTCTGAAAGGAAAACTGTATGCCAATGATCCACAGACCATTCCAGAGCTGAAGAAAGAAATTAGACGCACCATTAATAAAATTAGTCCGCAATTATGCCAAAACGTCATTGAAAATTTAGTCGAAAAAGTGAACGTTTGCAAACAGGGTCGAATATTGTGTTCCACACATAACTTCCATGTTTGTATCTTACATTAAAATAAAAACATTCGTATTTTTTTAAAAAATAATTCGTTTCATTAATAAATTAAAACGTCAGGTCATTTTGAGACACCCTTTACTTGTATACGTCAATACGTGACAAGCATTTATTACTTTATGTGTTTTAAATTTCAGTTACAAAGTTTAACAGAAAGTTACTCACAGCCGCTTAGTTGAGAATTATTTTTGGCCGTTTTTAAAACACGCTATCACTCTTACCACTAAATTTAATTATTGAAAGGAACAAATGTCAAAAGACAGCGACGCAATATTAATAAGAGTTGTCCTATTGGACACCAAAAAATATAACTGCAGTAACTGTTACTTCCTTCAACTGTTGAAAGGTTCGGTTTCTTTTTGTACTAAACTCATATTTACACATTTTTATTATATAGTATTATCGTTGATTAATATAATCTAAAGTGTTTTAAACTGTTCGTTATCACATCATGGTAACTCAGCAGCATTTTGATCTGTTGAGTGCTGCTAGACATACTGCTATAAAAAATAATATGAAACTCTAGAGCAGGGATGCTCAAACTTGAACTGCTGGCGATCTACCTCAATATTATTAGACTACAATCGATCGACTCTGAGAGGCTGCAAGTAAGTGTGATGCAGGATTGTCGTCTAGGTAGGGTGTATCGTGTCAAGGTAAGTGTAGGTGTGCTCTAAAATGTCAATGAAAAAACTCATAATTATTCAAAATTGCGAGTTTATTGGTTCTTACAAAACAAAACGAGTTCTAGTGTCTAAACTTAACTAAAGAGTGACTTTAGATGTTGAAACGGGGCACTGCATGTCCTCAGCATACTTTTCATAAGATGGTATGTAATTACCGAGTGCTAATCGCAAGCATGATGACATATGTTTGTCAGTTAGTCGATTGCGATATTTTGACTTAATTATCTTCATTTCAGAAAATGCAGACTCGCACAAGTAAGTTGACCCAAACATTGCCGTCAGTTGAAGGGCGATTTGCCTTAGATTCGGATATTTATCTTCAGATATAAAACACCAGAATTTTGTATCAGATGCTGTGGCTTTGAGATGTATATTTGATATAATCTGCATTAACTCATTTTCAACAGAACATGAGTCCATGTTAAACTGACTTGCTATTTCAGTAGCTAATTCCTCAATGTTTTTACACGAAAAAGGATAACTCATAAATGATGCGATATTTGCCAATTTACTGAAATCATAAAAACGTATTTCGAATTGGCCCAAAATATTTGATAATTCTGCCTCATAAATATCATAATTCAACTGAGGAATCCTTGCTTTCAAGGACGGAAAATTTTTTCAGATTCTTTCTTTCAGTTGATCTATCATAAGTTGCAATTTACTTTTTAATGTGTTTATTGCGCTAATCATCTCAATAATATTTTTCCTTTACCTTGAAGCTCCAAATTAATGGTGTTTAAATGCATTGTGATGTGTGTCAAAAATGCCAAATCAGTCAGCCATTTTCCGTTTTTTTTTTACAGCATCTGAGTGTCATCACCTCTTTCGTCCAGAAAAGCTGTTATTTCGGGCAATAATTCTTGAAACCTTTCTAGGAATTTTCCGCGACTCAACAACCTGACGTCCGTGTGAAGAACTATATCAGTGTGTTCAGCTGACTCACTATCTTCCAACTGCAATTTAAAGAGCCGTCGTTGCAAGCTACGTGCACGGATAGAATTCACAATTTTTATTGCAATGCCCATAACCTCCTCCATGTTTAGAACTTTTAAACACAAAATGTGTTGATGTATAATGCAATGGAAGGAGAAAAATGAAGGGAAATCATCATTAGCTCGACACAATACCACAAAACCATTTTCGTTTCCAGTCATTGCTGGTGCTCCATCGGTTGTAATGCACACTAGTTTATATATTGGTAGCTTGTAGTTTGTTACAAAATTGAAGAAAACGTCATATATATCTTCGCCACGAGTCTTTCCTTTCAGAGGAATCATTGTTAAAATCTAGCCGACATGTCATTGAATACCATTCGAATAAAAATACACAGCTGGGCAGTGTCTGTCATATCGGTGGATTCGTCGAACTGTAAAGAAAAGTATGTACATTCCATGATATCATGTTTTAGTTTATCTGCCATGTCCTGACTCATGACTTCAACACGTCTTGTGAGAGTCGGACGAGATAACTGAAGTTCTCTAATAGCAGACATAATCTGTGTTTTATTTTTAAAATCTCCAAATAAAGTCTCACTCGCTTCAATAAATGCTTCCTTCACAACCAATCCATCATCAAATGGTTTCTTGTGTTTCGCCAATATATGAGATATTATAAATGACGCGATCGTTGCAGCTTTTGATTCTTTGGCTGGTCTTTTGAACATAGTTTGTTCTTTTTTCAAACAAGTTATCAAATCACGTACTATTCGTTTTCTTAATTCACTCTGTGATGGAAAATCCTTTTCATAGTTTTTACGAACCGTTTTATGATGCCTCTCTAAGTTCCCACGCTTAGGTAGTGCAACTGATGCACGGCAAATGAGACAAATGCACTTATCCTTTACCATAGAAAAGAAAAATTCTTCCTCCCAATCATTATTAAAATGATAAGTTTTACTTTTCTTCACCGCACTCATTTTGGACTATTTTTTAATAAACTTTGTATCGATGTATCGCCTTCAAGTTACAACTCAGACTGACTCCTATTCTTGCAGGCGCAACATTTATATCGGCGCGAACGAAGTCTCGAATGTTTCCGTCAAACACGCCGCCAGAAGTTTCTAGAAAAATCGGCGGGAATCAAAAACGCGGCTTTTCTTTGACAAGTACCGCGCGTTCCTTTGATAAAGCCGCCTTTTGCCGCTAGCAGGGGGTTATTACGATAAAAGAAAGTGATGGGGGGGTTATTCTGGCCTAATTGCGGATCGAATAAATTTTAGTAGTTTATTCATTACATTTTGTTTTAGTTACCTAAAACAAAACCTGTGAATAGTTTTATATCGAAATTTTTTTCTCGAGATCGACTCAAAAAGCACTCGCGATCGACTTGTCGATCCCGATCGACCGTTTGAGCACCCCTGCTCTAGAGGAATTTGCACATTTAATTTCGTTTTACAGAGTTAATTGACATTAATGGAACATATATATTTTAACTTTCCAAGGATTGTGAATTTTTGAAGCAAACTAGCAAACTCTATTGCGGTCATTGTTGACTAAGTAAAATAACTTTGCCACATAATATTTCCTTTGTTGGCAGTTATTTCTTTTTCTTAAATAGAAATTCATTATACCATTCCTTAGGTAATAACGTAAATTTACAATACAATATGTATTTATGATCAAAATAGAAACCTGTAATATTGGTATATTGTTACAATGTAACAGGTTCACACAGCTATGAGTAAATAATCTAATAAGAGAACTTTGTTCTAGCCAGTATGATATAAATTCCGAGCAAGCACTGATCAAATTAATTTTGATTCAATTACCATTACTTGGTAACTTAAATAAAATAAATGGGCTACACGTCCATTAATTTAATTCGTTGTTTTAGTCATACATATATGTAGGTATAGTGATCATTTATTTTATATTTATCTAATGTTAATATAAGGAATTTTATTGATTTTTATTAGTATTTTGTATGCACAAGAGTATTTCACGAAATGAACCATAGTCACAACTTGTCGTTATTTAGATTATTTTTAAAAGTTTTTTGTATTATTTTTATGCTACCTAATTCATGTTTGTATAATACTAGAAAGAGTATACGAAATTACATACTTACGACAAAACGCAAGATATTGTTAATTATACCTCAAGGTTGGTTTTCCTATATACCTATATATATATATATATATATATATATATATATATATATATATATATATATATATATATATATATATATATACATATATATATATATATATATATATATATATATATATATATATATATATATATATATATATATATATATATATATATATATATATATATATATATATATATATGTCTGTCTGTGTGTCCGTTAGTGCGCTTATCACTCGAGAAACACTTATCCGATTTAAGTACTTTTTTTTTAAAACATACATAACATATGTTCTCTGGCCAGGTCACAGGATATATTTTATTACGTTAGGTAACATAAAGACTAAGCAGTGACGATAATAGTGAAGCAAGTCGGAAAAAAATTTACCTCTAGCGCGTTCTCTTGCAAATACACTGCCTAAACCATTAAATATGGAACAATATTATGTAGCAAAGAATATAATATACATAAAATGCAACGTCTCTCTGTCTGTCTGCCTGTCCGTTAAAGCATTTATGATTTGAGAACCATTTAACGGATTTACATGTTTTTTTTTTAATTCATATATTTGTTCTCTGGCCAGATTATCTATAATCTTCTATAATATATATAAAATGCAACGTCTCTCTGTTTGTCTGTTTGTCCGTTACTGCGCTTATCAATTGAGAACCACTTATCCGATTTACATGTTTTTTTTTTTAATTCATATATTTGTTCTCTGGCCAGATTATCTATAATCTTCTATAATATATATAAAATGCAACGTCTCTCTGTTTGTCTGTTTGTCCGTTACTGCGCTTATCAACTGAGAACCACTTATCCGATTTACGTGTTTTTTTTTTTTTTTAAATCATACTGGCCATTAATTCATATATTTGTTCTCTGGCCAGGTTATCTATAATCTTCTGTAATATGTATAAAATGCAACATCTTTCTGTCTGTCTGTCTGTTCATTAGTGCGCTTATCAATCGAAAACCACTTATCCGATTTACGTGCTTTTTTTTAAAAATATACATATGTTCCCTGGCTAGGTTAGAGGATATATTTTGTTACGTTAGGTAACATAAGGAATAAGCAGTGACAATAATAGTGAATCAAGTCGGAAAAAAGTTTGCTACTAGCGCGTTCTCTTGAAATACACTGCCTAAACCAGGGGTGCTCAAACGGTCGATCGCGATCGACAAGTCGATCGCGAGTGGTTTTTGAGTCGATCTCGAGAGAAAAATTCCGATATAGAACTATTCACAGATTTTGTTTTAGGTAACTAAAACAAAATGTAATGAATAAACTACTAAAATTTATTCGATCCACAATTAGGCCAGAATAACCCCCTCATCACTTTCTTTTATCATAATAACCCCTTGCTAGCGGCAAAAGGCGGCTTTATCAAAGAAACTCGCGGTACTTGTCAAAGAAAAGCCGCGTTTTTTATTCTCGCCGATTTTTCTAGAAACTTCGGGAGGCGTGTTTGACGGGAACATTCGAGACTTCGTTCGCGCCGATATAAATGTTGCGCCTGCATGAATAGGAGTCAGTCTGAGTTGTAACTTGAAGGCGATACATCGATACAAAGTTTATTAATAAATAGTCCAAAATGAGTGCGGCGAAGAAAAGTAAAACTTATGATTTTAATAACGATTAGAAGGAAGAATTTTTCTTTCGTATGGTAAAGGATAAGTGCATTTGTCTCATTTGCCGTGCGTCAGTTGCAATACCTAAGCGTGGGAACTTAGAGTGGCATCATAAAACGGTTCATAAAAACTATGAAAAGGATTTTCCGTCACAGAGTGAATTAAGAAAACGAAAAGTACGTGATTTGATAACTTGTTTGAAAAAAGAAAAAAAACCATGTTCACAAGACCAGCCAAACAATCAAAAGCTGCAACGATCGCGTCATTTAAAATATCTCATATATTGGCGAAACACAAGAAACCATTTGACGTTGGATTGGTTGTGAAGGAAGCATTTATTGAAGCGGGTGAGACTTTATTTGGAGATTTTAAAAATAAAACAGAGATTATGTCTGCTATTAGAGAACTTCAGTTATCTCGTCCGACTGTCACAAGGCGTGTTGAAGTCATGAGTCAGGACATGGCAGATAAATTAAAATATGATATCATGGAATGTACATACTTTTCTTTACAGTTCGAAGAATCCACCGATATGACAGACACTGCCCAGCTGTGTATTTTTATTCGAATGGTATTCAGTGACATGTCGGCTAAGGAAGAGTTTTTGACAATGATTCCTCTGAAAGGAAAGACCCGTGGCGAAGATATATATGACGTTTTCTCCAATTTCGTAACAAACCACAAGCTACCAATATATAAACTAGTGTGCATTAGAACCGATGGAGCACCAGCAATGACTGGAAATGAAAACGGTTTTGTGGCATTGTGTCGAGCTAATGATGATTTCCCTTCATTTTTCTCCTTCCATTGCATTATACATCAACAAGTTTTGTGTTCAAAAGTTTTAAACATGGAGGAGATTATGGGCATTGCAATAAAAATTGTGAATTCTATCCGTGCACGTAGCTTGCAACGACGGCTCTTTAAATTGCAGTTGGAAGATAGTGAGTCAGCTGAACACACTGATTTAGTTCTTTACACGGACGTCAGGTGGTTGAGTCGCGGAAAATTCCTAGAAAGGTTTCAAGAATTATTGCCCGAAGTAACAGCTTTTCTGGACGAAAGAGGTGATGACACTCAGATGCTGAAAAAACGGAAAATGGCTGACTGATTTGGCATTTTTGACAGACATCACAATGCATTTAAACACCATTAATTTGGAGCTTCAAGGTAAAGGAAAAACTATTATTGAGATGATTAGCGCAATAAACGCATTCAAAAGTAAATTGCAACTTATGCTAGATCAACTGAAAAGAAAGGATCTGAAAAATTTTCCGTCTTTGAAAGCAAGGATTCCTCAGTTGAATTATGATATTTATGAGGCAGAATTATCAAATATTTTGGGCCAATTCGAAATACGTTTTTATGATTTCAGTAAATTGGCAAATATCGCATCATTTATGAGTTATCCTTTTTCGTGTAAAAACATTGAGGATTAAGGTACTGAAATAGCAAGTCAGTTTAACATGGACTCATGTTCTGTTGAAAATGAAAGTGCAGATTATATCAGATATACATCTCAAAGCCACAGCATCTGATACAAAATTCTGGTGTTTTATATCTGAAGATAAATATCCGAATCTAAGGCAAATCGCCCTTCAACTGACGGCAATGTTTGGGTCAACTTACTTGTGCGAGTCTGCATTTTCTGAAATGAAGATAATTAAGTCAAAATATCGTAATCGATTAACTGACGAACATATGTCATCATGCATGCGATTAGCACTCGGTAATTACGTACCATCTTATGAAAAGTATGCTGAGGACATGCAGTGCCACGCTTCAATATCCAAAGTCACTCTTTAGTTAAGTTTAGACACTAGAACTCGTTTCTTTTGTAAGAGTTCTAACCAATAAACTCGCAATTTTGAATAATTATGAGTTTTTTCATTGACATTTTAGAGCAGACCTACACTTACCTTGACTAAAAAAATGAATATTGTACGGAAAACTAATATCTATGCCACGAGACAACCTACCTAGACGACAATCCTGCATCACACTTACTTGCAGCCTCTCAGAGTCGATCGATCGTAGTCTAACAATATTGAGGTAGATCGCCAGCAGTTCAAGTTTGAACACCCCTGGCCTAAACCATTAAATATGGAACAATATTATGTAGCAAAGAATGTAATATATATAAAATGCAAAGTCTCTCTGTCTGTCTACCTGTCCGTTAGTGCACTTATGATTTGAGAACCACTCATCGGATTCGCCGGCACTGCTAGTACATATATATATATATATATATATATATATATATATATATATATATATATATATATATATATATATATATATATATACACATATATATATATATATATATATATATATATATATATATATATACATATATATATATATATATATATATATATATATATATATATATAATATATATATATATAATACATACGCTGAAAAGTTTTTGGTCTAGCTACTTAAAACATACTTTTTTTTTTGCAAAATTCGACTTTATCAATATAGTCTCCTCTAAGAGCGATACAATTAGTGTAACTCTTTTCTAACATTTCTATACCTTTCGTGTAGAAGGATTTGTCTTTGCCTTCAAAATAGGCATCAGTTTATGCGATAACTTGTTCATTGGAGCCAAATCTCTTTTCCGCGAGCATTTTTTTGAGGTCTGCCAATAGATAATAGTCGCCAGGGGCCAAATCTGGAGGATACTGTGGATGAGGAAGCAACTCGAACTTCAATTCATACAATTTTTCAATCATAACCATTGACTTTGTTACGGTGCATTGCCTTGATGAAAGAGTCCTTTTTTCTTTTTGATTTGGAGCAGTTTCTTTGCGATTTCTGCCTTGAAACGCACCAATAACTTTATATAATATTCGCTATTGATGGTTTTTCCCTTCATAGCATAGCCGATGAAAATTATTCCGTGCGCATCTCAAAATAAAGAGGTCAAAACCTTCTCAGCTGACTGTAGTGTCTTTGGTCGCTTCGGGTGGCGTTCACTGGTTGCTGTCCACTTAGTTGACTGCCGATTTGATTCCGGTGTGTAGTGGTGGATCCATGTTTTATCTCATTGTCACATATCGTATGAAAAAAATCTTTTTGTTGCGCTTACACAGGTCCAAACAGCGCTCAGAATCATCAACACGTTATTGTTTTTGGTCCACTGTGAGCAAACGAGTTACCTATTTCCAAGAAAGCTTTCGTGACAAACACATTCTTTTGATATCTTTAGATTGTCAATTATCTCACGAACGATCATCCAAGACAATTTTGTGGAATTTTTTTATGTTTTCCGGTGTAATCCCCTCATTTGGGCGTCCAGAGCTTTCAGCATCATTTGTATCTGTACGACCGTGTTTAAACTCAGCACACCAGTAAATGATGAGTGATTTTCAGCAGGCCGAATCCCCATAACACTTATGAAGCCATTGCTTTGCTTGAACGTATTTGCTCTCATCAAAAAAACAGTGTTTAATCAACACACGAAATTCGATTTTTTCCACTGCAACTTACAAACTAATCTTCGAAATGTAATGAAATTTTGACACGTATCGTTTGAAGGTTCATACTTCCTAAAAATCATATGGATTTTTTTGAAAAGGGAGACATCTATGTGTCAGGCTAAAAACTTTTCAGCCTAGGTATTGACATGCTATGTAAACAATATTACAACACACATAAATATAAACCATCCACAATATTTGAGTAAGTATTTTTCCCCAAAAATTTAAAATCTGTTTAGGTCTCGAAAATCAAAGAACTAAATGAACATAACAAGTTGTTACATACTTACTGTAAGAAAATAATGCAATTTTTCTTTAGATTTTCATAAAGTTGTCTACGAGAGTAGATGAAGAATTACTTATGTTGTCTCTTCAGTAAGGATGTTATGTAATTCTAATCGCTGTCAAATTGTACGTGTGTACAAGGGCTGCTCAAAAATGGCTTCGTCAATAAACAATTAAAATCATTTTAATATGTGGCTAAAAGCTGCTAGAATACTTAATGAAAGATACCTTTCATGGTTCATCATTCGATGGTGGAAAACTTCTTAAATATCTTTAAAAGTTATGGTTCTGTAAATAGCCGATACAAAGTCCGTCATCCCAGCTCGATTGCTAACGAAGAAGCGAACTTTAATGTAATATTATTGACTGTTGACAGTCGTCAAATTGCGCTATCTGAACAAGTTGAATGTCAGAGCCGTCGATCAGAGGAGTATTAATACAAAATAAATTTCGTGCTTGCAAACCAAAATTCACGTTCAAAGTATTAAAATAAATATTAATGTACTTGATTTTCTTTATATTTTACAATAAATTAAGACGGAAGAGTGTCCTTTAAAAAACAAAATCCTCAAGCTACAAGTATTAGGGTAAGAATATTCGATAATGTCTGACAGTTGCGGTTTTACCTAACCGCCTTATAGCGGCTCTTTTGATCTGAATTGAGGACGTTTATTTGTGTTTTTTCCTAGGCTTATATTTTGAGGCTTGCCGTCTTTAATACTTGCCCAAATTAAAGCCAAACCAATGCATTCAGTAAAATTATAAATTACAAAATATATATTTTGTAGTTTTTGGTAATAATACCTAGTGACCTATATAATATATCGTTTTTGTTTGTATCGTTAAAGTAATACTGTCTTCGATTATTTACTTAATTTCGAAACATGTCGCAGATTACAGAATTAATGTGTAAACTTTAAATAGGTACGCGTGCCATTCAAACTTGCTTGGCGTGCCCTGCTATAAGGTATAAATAGTAGGTAATTTAGGAATATAGCTAGTATAGTATGTCCTCTTGGTAACTAAAAATTCAGGCTTCTAGCTCTATCCACAACGAAGTTACAGGAGGGAGTGCCGTAAGTGGCTTCGACAAAAGGATGGTACGGCTATGCTTTCTGCTCGACTTGATGGGGGCACTGCCGTGCCCCCGGATAAAGTCATAGTTTGTTTAGGATTTGTTGAACTTCACCCCATTCCATATAAGGAATTTGTTTGGCAAATCTGCTCTGAACTTAATGTCAAATAAACACCCTAACATTATCTACCTAAATCAAATAAACACCCTAACATTATCCAAGATATCAGTTACGGTCTACGTTATATGTAGAAACCGATTACGGTCCGATGAAAACCGTTATAGGAAAGATTAGAATGTGAGTAAGTAGTAGGACTATTTTTTCATGACGCCCTGTATAGAAAGCCTAGTTTATCGTTCAACCTTTTTCACAAAGTTATATATTTTACTCTGAGTGCTGCGTGTTTATATCCGAAAGCACCGAAAATGTCGTTCGGAGGGACTACTAATTTAAAAATGTCCAAGATATTTGTGACTAAGTGGGTGAAATTCCATTTCGTAAAAAAAGTCTATGATTTGCCGAATTGTGGCTGTCTGCAATAGGAAAACGGTAATAAAGAAGTACACAGTTACTGTCCGAAGAATAAGTTGAAAAAATACTCACTTGAATGAAAAAGAAATTAAACCGCGGTTGGGACAGCTCAGTTTATTCAGACCAAGCTTCTTCTTGGAAACGTCTTCTAGTCATACTTATTTCACTCATACCAAGAGAGTTGTAAGGAATATTATTGCAATTATAATAATAAAGAATCACCTTCTGGGTCATAAAAATATTGATATATTTTTTTCAGTTCACTATCTGAAATAGTTTTCGCGTTTTACTTTACACGCCGTTACTAAACCTACGAAATTTGGCTTGTGCCTCTCTGGGTTCATTTCAATCTCGAAATGTATAAAAATTTTAAGATGGATCATATGTGAAACGATAAAAAATCAGTCTAATTTGATAGATTTGAATCACAAGAACTAAGACTTTTCATCACTGTTCTGTTTCGAAAATATAGTCTCATGTATTTTGTGTAGGCTGTGCTAATACGAGGCTGGTTTGAAAAGTCCGTGCAAAGTGCGAGAGATGGCACCACCGGTGCGTATCGAGGTCATGTTTAGTTAGTAGCATCTCTTGAATGAACGCACACCAAGTTTCAGCCATATTGGTCTATTTCTTTGTTTTGGCATTCGTGTGAATCAAGGAAGTCGAGTGATTTTCAAGAAATGGACGAAAAAGAATTTCGTGTGGTGATTAAACATTACTTTATGAAAGGCAAAACGCCTCAGGAGACTAAAGAGAAGCTTGATAAACATTATGGTGACTCTGCACCTTCGATTAGAACAGTTTATAAGTGGTTTCAAAATTTTCGGACTGGCCATATGGGCACAAGTGACGCTGAACGTTCTGGATGGCCTGTGGATGTTACGACTCCAGAAATCATTGATCAAATCCATGATGTGGTGATGGATGACAGAAGAGTTAAGGTGCGTGAGATTGCTAGTGCTGTGGCATCTCGACTGAACGGGTACATAATATTTTGCATAAACATTTGGACATGAGAAAGCTATCTGCAAGATTGCTCACGCTTGACCAAAAACGGAATCGTGTGAAGTGTTGCAAGGATGGTTTGCAGCTGTTCCAGAAGAATCCGGAGGAATTTAAGCGTCGTTTCGTCAGTGTGGATGAAACATGGATACATTACTATACTCCTGAGACCAAACAACAATCTAAACAATGGGTTACCAAGGGGGAATCTGCACCAAAAAAGGCGAAGACCGTTCCTTCGGCCGGAAAGGTTATGGCGACTGTCTTTTGGGATTCGCAAGGGATAATCCTCATCGACTATCTGGAAAAGGGTAAAACTATTACAGGTGAATATTATTCATCGTTATTGGACCGTTTGAAAACCGAGATGCAAGAAAAACGCCCGCGATTGGCCCACAAGAAAGTCCTTTTCCATCACGACAATGCACCAGCACACACCTCAGCAGCTGTGGTCGCAAAATTAATGGAAATAGGATTCCAACTCGTTTCACATCCCCCCTATTCTCCAGACTTGGCTCCCTCGGACTACTATTTGTTCCTCAATTTGAAGAAATGGCTGGCGGGACAAAGATTTTATTCAAACGAGGAGATGATTGCAGACACTAATAGATATTTTGCAGACTTGGACAAATCCTCTTATTCGGAAGGGATCAACAAACTAGAACATCGTTGGACGAAGTGTATAAGCCTAAAAGGAGACTATGTCGAAAAATAAAAAAGGTTTACGCCAAACACATAAGTAGTTTTTATTTTGCACGGATTTTTCAAACCAGCCTCGTATTTGACACAGTGTTTTTTGTAACAACCAAAACGTTGGTGTAAGACTTTTCGGAATTTTATAAAATCTATAAGTACTCGTTCCTCACCGACTTTCTGGTAAAACTTAAGTATTTGACATATCGGCAATCCGGGACCTAAGTAGAAATTCATCCAGTATCCAAAATTCAAAGACTGCAAGACAAGAGTTTTGAGTTGTAAACTGGTTTTGACAATATGTAGAAGAATTGGCCATACGTATCGTTGATTAATCGGGTGTTCACTGATAAATGTGGCGGCCCTAGCCCTGTGCTCATCGTGCCGGGTTCCAATATCGGCAGATCAGTGTACTTATTTATTAATTTATTTAAGTAGTAGTTGTTGCAGAAATGTAATAGCGCCTGTGGCAGCACTATCGCGTTGTCCAAAAGGTCCTGTGAAATACAAATATATGTTCCGTAACTTGGACAACGTTGACGGATATTACGAGATCTTCATCGATATACTTCCAAAGAACGTAATCCCTATTCAAGCGGGGAAATTACCGATAAAAAAAAATAGGGTTGTTCAATACGAACAAGAAGAATCTTGTCCTCGATGTTACCGAAGAGAACGAAATAAGAATAAAAAAAATCTACCATGGTTGTGTGCAGATAAAGTATAATATAAAATACTGAAATAAATGTGTGAGTTTCTTTTAAGTATTATTAAAACTAACTTTAAAAATATTGTTATTATGCTCTACATTCGCTGACCTATCCCAGATTGGTGGATATGGTTAACGATTTCAGAATGTTATTAAAGATTTCTCCATAAACTTATTTCGGTGAAAATTGTCCAAGAAGCTGCTAACATAAAAATCACAAACATTGCTGTCCGTTTTGAATTAGGGGTATTTTCTACTGCATGTATGCAACTAATTCAAAAACTGTCTGCTAATATGACAAAGTCAAAGTGCAATCATAAGAAAAACGATAAAAAAATCAATCCAATTTGATAATGTTTAATCACAAGAACTATGAATTCTCCTTGCCTTGTTGTTACATTTGTGACAGACATTTTTTTTTGTCATTCCGTACTATTAAATTACATTGAATCCTGGACTAATGAACGATGCACATTTAATCTACGTATTGACTGAAAATTTAAAGACTCCAAAATAACGGGACCATGTGGCACCAACTATTCATTTATCTCAGACTATACGGTCATGACTCTGAGATAAACCACAAATATGTAATATTTGAATATGAGCCAGAGTTAAATAAGCAAAAGCTGTTGGATTAAATTTGGAGTCTTGCCAGGCAAACGTGTCTGTGTGACATTGCCGTTTAAATAACTTATTTTAAATTGGGTATAACAGGTATATAAGACGCTTAATATGTATAATACCTGTACAAGTGTTCATTATATATTTCTTGAATATACTAGTGGCCAAAAATGAAAAGGTTTATGTATGAATTTATAGATTTTAGATTAAAAACCATGTAAAATTAATATTCTCGAAATATATCAAAGTTAAATTAAACTTCTATAATATATTCTTACAGGAGCTACTGATATATTTGATCCTAAAATTTAAAATGAAAACTGATGTAGGTGTCTAGGCTCAATTTTTAGGATAAACACAATGGTGAAAACCACATATCGATATCTAGTACCGTTTCAGATATACAGGGTGTTTTTCAAAAATCTGCATTTTGGAAAAAGGTTTGTAAATCTTTTCTTATTGAAAATTTTTGATTTCTGTAAAAACATTCTCAAAGCACTTTTTCACGTGGATTTCAACAGCCTAAGTTACATTTTTTTACAAGTGATATTTTAATATTTATTAAAGCAAAAATATATTTTTTTTATCGGGCTACCCTGTATATTTTTCCTTATTCGAATAGTGCTTCAAATTACCATTCTAAAAATATAGCACACTTTATATTTTGCTTAAATCTACTCCAAAATATAAAGGTTTTCAGTTTTTAATGCACATTTTGTGAAGTAGGCTTTAGACGGAGCGGCCATATGGTTTAATTCAATTGTTAACTCGTAGTTGTCAAATTTTACTTCAGGATCAGTTATTGAATTGTCAAATAAATCGCAATGAAGTTTGGAAATTACGAAAAATGGGATGTGATAGTGTGTGTCGTACAAACCGGAGAAAATTCGAAAGCGGCAAGTAATTTGTACCACGAACGGTATCCAGAGAGGCACCAACCCTTCAAGGATATATTCGCTCGATTGCGACATAAACTAGTTATTAGTGGCTAGTTTGAAAAGAAACGATCCAAAAATTATGCATCAAACAGGGACAAGGAGTTTCTGAAGAATTGTAACCATGCTCCGAATTTTTAATTAAATTGCATTTGGACAGACGAAGCTTATGTACGCAATGCAGATATATTTAACCATTACAATTCTTATACGTGGGCACAAAAAAATCCTCATTTAGTTGTGAAGCAAAGAAATCAAGTCAGATTTAGTTTTAATGTGCTGGCAAGAATTTTTAGAGACAGGGTTACAAGTCCATGTATTTACGAACGCACATTCACCTCTCGGAGATATTTATAAATTTTAAGGCAGCAAATAGAACCTCTTGTTGATGAACTGCCGTTAATGGACCTTAGAAATATATTTTTTCAACACGACGGTGCACCCCTTCATAACGTTGCAGTTATCAGTAATTTTTTATCGGCCAATTTCGACAATAACTGGATAGCCAACCAAGGTCCGAACCGTTGGCCGGCAAGGTCACCGGATTTAACACCCATGGACTTCTGTCTCTGGGGAAGATTAAAAGACCTAATTTTTAAATTGCCGCCAAACACCAGGCAAGAGTTAGAAGTCGCAGTGATACAAAGTTTTGCAGCTCTTACTCCTCTTGAACTAATCAACTCGGTAAGAATTGTCCAGAAAAGGTGCCGCCTATGTGTAAACGAAACTGGTCGACATTTCGAACATCTCTTATAGAAAATTGTTTTGTTTTAGTTTGCTCTACTCGGAATAAATTGTTTTATTGTTGCTTTATTTTATTTTCTACATAGTTTAAACTACTATAGCATTTAGTAAATTACATTGTAGTTATGACTCTTAGAGTTGCTTCTGGGATTTTTTTTTACGATTTGACTGCTATCGGTAAACAATTGATATTGCCGCTCCGTCCAAAGCCTACTTCACAAAATGTGCATTTAAAATTCGCCTAAGAATTGAAAACCTTTATATTTTGATGTAGATTTAAGCAAAATATAAAGTGTGCTATATTTTTAGAATGGTAATTTGAAGCTCTATTCGGATAAGGAAAAATATACAGAATATTCCCTATAAAAAATGTATTTTTGCGTTAATAACTATTAAAATATTAGTTGTAAAAAAATGTAACTTACACTGTTGAAATCCACTTAAAAAAGTGCTTTGAGAATGTTTTTTTACAGAAATCAAAAAATTTTTAATGGGAAAAGAATTACAAACACTTTTCCAAAACGCAGATTTTTGAAAAACACCCTGTATATCTGAAACGGTACTAGATATCGATATGCGGTTTTCACCATTGAGCCTCAGACACCGATATCAGTTTTCGTCTATCTCCTTTAGATAAAGGGGTTTACCTTTAAAAGTGTCCAATTTGGACCACCCTGTACAGTATGAATAACTTCCTAACCGAATAAATAAGATGATTAACATATTTTTTTATGAGGTGTAGTATTGCGCAGATTATCATATCGGATGGACAATATTATTTTGAATTATAATTCTAACCTTAATTATATTTTAGACGATTTATTTTCTCGTTTTAGGATTAAGAGAGTTTTTTCATATTACAAATTTAAAACTTCAAAATTTTTAGCTTAGCTAGAGACTCCGACGAAGGCTACGGGTCTGGTCAATTACACAGACGAATCAAAAACTTCGAGTAGAGTAGAAATTGGTATATAAGCAGAAAAATCTCAAGTGAAGCTTTAGCATTCCACTAGAGAGAACTGTATCAATATTTCAGGAAGAAATTCACCCAATATAAGCATATATCCTCAAGAATATTAGATGGGACAATCGCAACCAAGAAATATATATATTGTCTCAATCAAGCTACTCTAAAGACTTCAGACTTAGGTCAAATTGCGATGAAGTGTAAACCTTACCTATTATAATTATCCTTTATGAAAAACAGGTCAATCATCGCTCCTGATGAAGCTAATATGGTTAGTGAAACGCGCGTCCAGCGCAAAAATAAAGTGTTTGGTGTAGTGGTCATATATACTGAATAGTGTCATTGTACCAAAGATTCCACATTCCCAATATAGGAATAACAGGGTTGAACTACGGTGGCTTAGATTCTAAGACATTTGGGGATAAAAAATAATGAAAAAATAGACGAATTAGCTAGTTTCAAAGCTATAAAATCATACAGGTGTACAAGAGAAGAGTTCGGTATACCAATTATTATATTTATAAGATCCCTTGGGTGTACGTATGTCTATCTGTCATACTCGATTTTCTCCGAAATTATTTGACATTGAAATTGATGGCCTCATCAGAGCCGTGTAGTTTTGAAAGTTAAATTTTGACTTAAGGGGATAGTTTTGGGGGTGAAATTGAAAGTGAATTTTTTTTTTTACCAGGTCATCAAGTGAGTGTCAAATGAAAGCTTGTAAAAAGACGAATTTACAAATATATATAATGTAATACTTACGCATATTTTTCTTTGTATAAAATTTTGAAAAAATCTGGATTATTCTCCACAGGGTGTAGATTAAACGAAAATTATCACCTTTAATAATTTATTTGATATAAAAAAAAAATTAAGGTTTTATCAGTTTTCAATGAAGATCGGAAACAAACTTTGTTTCAAACTGATTTGAGGTGTGTTTTCGTAAGTCATTCATTTTATACCACCGTAACAAAAATTATTTAACAATCAAATCAACGCACGGAACACTAATTACGCAAGTACGACTTGCACTTGACCGGTTTTAAGATGAAAATGAGACTGTGAGCCTTTCTTCTATTGGCAATATAAATATAATATACCTAGGTATTTCACATTTTTCAAATTTAAACAATATTTCTTACTTACATTAATAACATGAATTTTAGATCCAGCTTTAGTGACGGTTTTTCCAGCTTTGTTGACAGCTGAGTACAAGAAGTTGCCAAAGGATTTGGCTCCAGCTTACTTTATACTGTAATATGAGGCAACATATTTGACAATAGCCTTTTTTTATATCAGAGGTTCAACATTTAGGCAACAATGTAGCAGCAGGTAGGCAAAATATTAGAAAAATGCTTTACCAGTTACAATACCATTAATAGATATATATCAGCAATATCTCGATTGTTGGCTCGCAACATCTGGCCAAAGATGTGTGAGACACGTGATTGGTGGCCCATTCAATTAATAAGGACCCAGGGCAAAGTAATGGTAGGACTGGTAACCGGCCACTGTCACCTGAGGAAATATTTACAGAAAATGGGTATCCACAATAGTCCCACGACCTACTGACCATGTAATAAGTAGGAAGAAACTTCTATGTACATTCTTTATGAATGTGTGGCTTTAGCTCGGAACGGACACAAGTTGTTCAAATATTTACATTATGGCGGCAAATTAGCGCTTGAAGGCTTGGAAAGAAGCTAATAAACATTCTTAAAGAGGCGACGTTCATGTAACCAAGAGAGGAGAGCACAGTAGGCCAAAAAACTGCAAAGCACAAACAGACATAATCGCCTACCCCAGCTACAATCAACCAACGAACCAACCAATGAACTAACGATTCATCTGAGCAGATTACTTATGCCGACTACTTTTGTTTCAAATCTCTATGCTCTCGGTATCACTGTCGTCGTTTCAAAGTATTCCACGGTATTACGAACGGTTTTAGAATAGTCAATCTATCATAAATATTTGCAGCACGCAGGTTTAGTTGTATAAAAACTTGTCTATCTCGGTCGGTTTGCTATGTTTAACAAACGCAAAAAACAATGGAAAACAGTTACCGATCAGTGGAATTACTTTCAATAATATCAAAAATTATGGAAAAGGCTATTAACCTTCATCTATTAAAATATGTGGAAGATTTTAATATTATTATCGAACATAAGACGGCTCTCGAAAGTAAAGATCAATAAAAGATTTTCTTATCCTGGTCACAAATATTAGAAATAACCTAAATGAGCATTATAGGGAGTTTCAAATAGTTCCTCTGAGTACATCCAAATCAATCCACTGTCTTGGACATCACAGATTATTGGCTAAGCTATACTCTTATGGTATATGTGAAAGGTTTTTTTAATGGTTGCAATATACTAAAGATTCTTTCTGGAATAATGGTATACCAGCTGCCCATGCAGGTATTCGCAGATATTAGGGAGTCAGAACACCCTACATAGTACGTCAGGACACTCTCTTTCATTAATATCTTCACTTAACTTGCTAATACTTAACCTAAAGATGTTGCTTGCTGCTATTATTTCGAACTAAAAGATTGAACATTCCGTAACAACTCTTGATCTTATACAAAGCCAGGGCCCTACTCTCAAAAATATTTTTAGATGTTACCCACAAAATCATTTGTCGACTTGGGTGTCCAAGATGTACCAAAAACTTTAGTTCTTTGAAGCGTCACAGAAAGAATTTAATCTATAAATACTTTCATATGATGAACATTATTCATGATGTAGCCTTGGACTATATGAATTCTTTCAAAGCAGTACGGGCTAGGAAAATGAGTTAGGCTGATACATCACATTAATACGTTTATGTCTGGTACTTTTCCTATCAAAAACGCAGTTATAAAGATAACCTTTAGAACGATATTCCAAAAACTGTGTTTCCCACCGAGTACAACACACGCACTGACCTCGTAATCATTTACGGATTTTCCTGTAGCGAGTATGCTACGCTTATAAAAAATACATGCCTAATGGACATTTAAAAAAAAAAAAAAAACACATGTTGATGAAAACAGTTTATTTCTTAAATAAAGTACATACATTAAACATTAAATATAATTTACGAATTAATAAAATTTAAATTTTAGTGGATAAATTTCGAATCAATATTATTAACATTTATAGTAATTACCATTACAGCAAATTTACATCCTAATTTCATACGAATTTACATCTATATGAAATATGCTAATAGGTAAAAGTATACTGGGACATTGTAAATGTAAAATATTTAATAGGCCGTTTTCTAGCCTGCAAACAGGTATATCATGCTTGTAATAATAAATTGAAAAATTAATACCTATAATTAATTAAAAGGTCCAGTCTGAGAGTTGTTCATTTAAAATAATGAATACAATTCATGTGAAGCGGGAATTTACACAACATTGTAGCAAATGTCTTTGCGAAAACGAAACTGGCAAAGTTAAAAAATGTTATTTTTCATGATATAAACTAACATAAATAATTTGTTAGTAAGAAAAAAAAACGTAATTATGGAAATTTACTTCTAACTTCTAGTAAAAAATAATTATGATTTTAAGGAATCTAATTTAAAGTAAACTTAAAATTAAATTAAACGGATGATAAAATATAGTAATAATATAATAAAGGATTAAGATGGTAAATTATTAAATATACATGGCAAAAGATAAGGAGATAGTTTTCAGGCACTTTCAATTGATGCAAGAAAAATACCAACATGCAATATAACATTTTTTTTTAAATGTCGCGTGAAGACTTAATTACATAAGGTTTTGAAATCGGTTCTAAAGATTAAAGCGAATTTTTGATTATAACAATTCTATTCTATTCTATGAGACCAATTAAAATGGCATAAAAAACAGAAGATGCCTCGACTATTTATAAATGATTAATTGTATACATACATACATACATACATTCATTATATATATATATATATACATATATATATATATATATATATATATATATATATATATATATATATATATATACATATATATATATATATATATATATATATATATATATATATATATATAATATATATATATATATATATATATATATATATATATATATATATAAATATATAAATATATAAATAAATATATATATATATATATATATATATATATATATATATATATACATATATACATATATACATATATATATATATATATATATATATATATATATATATATATATATATATATATATACATATATGTATATATATATATATATATATATATATATATATATATATATATATATATATATATATATATATATATATATATATATATATATATATATATATATATATATATATATATATATATATATATATATATATAATATATATATATATATATATATATATATATATATATATATATATATATATATATATATATATATATATATATATATATATATATATATATATATATATATATATATATATATATATATATATATACATATATATATATATATATATATATATATATATATATATATATATATATATACATATATCTATATATATATATATATATATATATATATATATATATATATATATATATATATATATATAGCTAGCTGTTTAAATCATACATACTCGTGGCTTGTGGTTTATGCGCTAAGTTTGTGACGCTAATTAAACAGGAACAATGTTTAGTCATTCCAAACTATTAATTTTTGCTGCTTTAACATTTGGATTTTTAAAAAACAGGAAATTCTCGGACTTTAGAAAAAATTTAATTATGCATATATATATATATATATATATATATATATATATATATATATATATATATACATATATATATATATATATATATATATATATATATATATATATATATATATATATATATATGGGTCACTCTTCTTCAACCGGACCCCCACATTAGTCTATAAATTGACGCAATTTATGAGGACACAATCTGGTCCAGATTAAAACTTATGAAAGTTGTTCTGAATTTTGATGGCATATTAAGAAATTGTGCTGGTTTGGGCTCAATACCGAACCAAATCAGAAAATGGATTTCAGAAAATTTCGAAAAAACTACAGTAAAAACGTAATTTCCTAATATAACCGAAAGTTTTCTCTGATAATCTTATTCTACCTCAAAAAACCTACAACTTTTTTATGGCCTTAATTTTTGAAGATATTTATTACAGCGTATTTGCCATTTTTTAAAGAAATTATGTAACATCCAAAAAATACGATTTTTCGTTGATAGAATCATCGTGATTTTTTTTCAGAATTTTTCAAGCATTTTTTAACAATTCATCATTTTGATCTATTTTCTTACGCTTTTTTCGTATATGTTTTCAATAAAAAATGTACCTAGTTTGAGTTTAATTATTACCCGTTTAAAAATTTTGAAAATTTTATGATGGCATCGTGTTTCACACGAAATTTTACATCGAAAACGTACACGAAAAAATATTTTGTCCTAAAAATAAGGTTTTTGCACGGGCAAATTCTCAGGTCCAAATAACGAATTGTTAAAAGGTTCTTCAAAAATTCTGAAAAAATTAATGGTGATTCCGCGAATAAAAACAAGTATTTTTTGTCACTTACATAATTTCTCTAAATGTTTTAGTTTCCGAGTAAAAAATTGTTGAATATCCAAAATATGGCAAAGACGTGATAAATATCTCCGAAAACTATATAAAAAAAAACTTTTTTTACAAAACTTTTAGGTTTTTTAGGGTAGAATAAGATTATCAGAGGAAATTTTTGGTTATATTAGGAAATTATATTTTTACCTTAGTTTTTTTGAAATTTTTTGAAATTTATTTTCAGATTGGGGTCCATATTAAGCTCAAAGTAGTATAATTTCTTAATATGCCACTCAAAATTCAAAACTATATATTATTAGCCTAATATTATATACATATACATATATAAATTTATAATAATATATATATATATATATATATATATATATATATATATATATATATACGTATATATATATATATATATATATATATATATATATATATATATATATATGTATATATATATATATATATATATATATATATATATATATATATATATATATATATACATATATACATATATATATATATATATATATATATATATATATATATATATATATATATATATATATATATATATATATATATAAATACATATATACATATATATATATATATATATATATATATATATATATATATATATATATATATATATATATAAATATATAAAAATTTTGTACGTCACAATACCCAGCTGCTAGCACCAGATTCAAGCCAGCGACCCTTAGGTCACTTGTCAGCCTTTCAAATAACAGGGCTATCGAGGGCGGCATATTCCCAGTTAATTAAATAACAATTTACCAAAATATAGACAATGGCAAAATTGGCAGATTTAAGAATAGATAGAAAGAATTATCAACATATAAATCTATAGTTATATAAATATGGTATTTTTCGTGAAACAATTAAAAATATATAGAAAGTCACAGTACTAATTTGAGAGTGTATATTCCCTAGTTATCGGCCCACTATATTATTTTCTTGGACATTGAAAAAAGGCTAACATAAATGTCATTTAAAACAATAATTTTAAAAATCGGTAAATTTATTTTAGGAGTGAGTTGTTCTGCAGGTCTGCCTTCACTACCAATATTTTCAAACAAATATCTTTCTAGCCGATATTGCGTAGCCAATTCTTTAAACATTAAACATGAAGAAGAAGAATCGCTATACACCGTATCTACGCGTCGCTTAATTTCTGCCGGACTTTCGCCTTATCTCTGTAAAAATTTAAATACTCGAATTCAAACATTTTAAAATATTTCGATACAGAATTTCTATTTACGATTATAGCCCAAGAGTTGACTCAGTTAGATCTGCTAAGACTTGTTCTAACATGTTTGGACCGGATACCTTTGAACTCTACTTCATAATTCGTTAATTGTGATAACACATGCATACCTGTAAAACGAAAAGACCAATTTCAACCTTAAAATTCCGCGTTTTAATTTAAGGCACTCCTCAATTTGAAGGGGTCGCTTTTAATAGTGTTTTACTTAACAAAGACGATATCATGAAATATAATATGTGGCAATTTCCACTGTTAAAATTACTGGGTATCACATTTGAATAGAACACAAATAAATTTTTAGTGCTCTAATTCTACTTACATAGTCAACTAATTAATAAATTTTAAAAACAACATGTCGCTATGTTAACTATTGAAAATTTTAGTTAAATAAATCATAAACTAACCCGAGAAAGGAAACGGTAGAGCAAAGATAAATAATAGTGTAGACCTTATTTATTTTAACTTTGTCAGTTTGTTTTACTTACGCTATAAATTGAATATGAAATATTTTGTTAGTTTTGGTTAGGACTTCTACATCATTTAATTGATAATTAGGGATAAGCAAAAGTGTAACTACTTACTGAGAAAATATCCTATCGCTGCTTTCTTATCAGCCGGTTCCAAGGGTTATAATAATATAATAATTATTTCAATATTACCCCGTTAGGATTCTTAGTGCGGAAATAGTTTCGGTAGCATTGCTGGTAGGATTTTGATAAATTATCGGTAGAACTGGATTGAAAGTTACCGGTAAATCATCCAAAGTAAAACTTAAAAAAAAATGTTTTGATATTCCATAAGTGTATTTTCCCGTATATTTACTTGTGAATTGTATTCTTTAGGTTTTTATATAGCTTTTTTGTTACAACTCATAGTTTGTTAGCAGTTTTTTTTTGTCTCGGGTGTAAAACTAATAACTTAAAAAAGGGAATTTAATAGAATTTTTTTGCCCCTTTATGTTATTATTACCAGTTACGGTGATAATAGACTTTACGTATTCATAGTCGATGGCTAGACACCTATAAATATATATATATATATATATATATATATATATATATATATATATATATATATATATATATATATATATATATATATATATATATATATATATATATATATATATATATATATATATATATATATATATATATATATATATATATATATATATATATATATATATATATATATATATATATATATATATATATATATATATATATATATATATATATATATATATATATATATATATATATATATATTTATATATATATATATATATATATATATATATATATATATATATATATATATATATATATATATATATATTTATATTTATATTTATATTTATATATAGATTAAAAAAAAAAATTGGCAAAAGTATCAATAATTTACCATTTTTTCTCATTATTTCGATAGTTTACCAGTAAAATCACAATCCCGCCAGTAGCCTTAAAACCTTACTAAGCAATTTGCCCCTTATTCTACCAAAGATTGCTGATAGGATATATGGCCAGTGTCGTGCCGCACCTTTGTCAACCTCTACTATTAGGCAATAACTAAAAGTAAGTTGGTGTCAATTGACGTTGTGGCCTAACGTTTCTATTATTTACAGTTATTGTTTAAGGATACATGATGCCAATCTAGACTAAAACAATGAAACAAACCGTTAAAAAATAATTTTTGGCGATAACTTAGCCACATATATATATTTCGATCACAGGGATTTCTTAATTTTTACACAAAAATAAATTCATTTTCACAATAATTGCGGTATTAACAAGATTCTGAAAAAGTATTGTAAATTAAACTAATGATTAGTACGTACATATATTTTAGGGAACATTTTCCTAAAAATAAGACTTCCGTGTCGTAATCCTATCGCATTTTTCAAACACCTATTTTTAAAATTTAATATAATAATAAACTTAAAATATATTTCTTTAATACGCATGATTTTTTGCAACATTTTTGTCAATAATTTTTTAAAAATAGTTCCTAAAACTATATTTAAATATTATAAGCACATTTTCATTTCATGCTGTAAATTTTTTATTTCGAAAAAAAAATTTCTCAGATCTTCGCCTATACACAGCCATACTTTTCAAACATACTTTGTTCAAATGTTTTTTTCAAATCTTGTTAATTGATTATAGAAACTATATCCCTAAATGTATAACATTATGTACAATAATTTTAAATTATCCGATAGCTGTTTAGTATCTAATGGATTATTGGCCATAATAAGTTTTAAAATGTAGTGCATTACAGAATATACAAATTTATAAAATTACGATGATTGGCAATTTTTTCAAAACATATAATTTTTAGTCAATTTGTTGAAGTGCCCAAAATACTTCAAAAACCGTTGTTCAGAAAAAATGCTCCTATCGGAGATTTTGTTGTTACTTTTTAAGCTTTAAATTTTAAGAAAATCTAGAGTCGAATATGGTAAATTAGTAGAAAAAGTATATGGGACCGTTAGTAAGTTTTTTCCTCTTACATTCAAGAGGAACTGACTACTCGAGTGTGCAATCTATCACCGGATTTGGACATGCTATGTTTCGTTTTTTATCAGAGATCGTCAGCTAGCTAGGTATCCAAGGATATTAGTAGCCAACAAACTTCAGCGCTATTCGATGTGATTTATCCAAGAGCAAAGTATGGCAGAGAAAATAAGATGTCGTCCCTGAGATGTCATATACGAAATGCTTTCTGACACCGCTGTTAAATGTTTAACAATAACTGTATATATCGTGTGCTAATATTGCTATTGGATGTTCTACGGTATAAAAAACACAAGGAGCAATGTAAACGTGACCACTGTTGATTCCTGTAAATAGACCGATATTAGTATTTTACTTCCCATCTCTGCGATTTTGTAATTTTAGAAAAGATCATAGTTCGAATCTCGTCTGGGAGGCGTGTATTTCGTAGACAAAAACAATTTAAACAAAATAATTGTTTAACGCACATTAAAAAAATTTGGAGAAAAGATATATATTGGCTTAATAGACCATGACTACCAGTAAGCGTTGGAAATATGCTTTTTAGGTCTCTTCTGCTATTAGGGTTGTGCCCCTTTTTCTAACCTAGTTGGTGAACTCTGATATAAAACAAAACATGGCATGTACGAGTTTGATGGCGCGCCCAGATTGTCCATTACTCTTGGATGTTTAGACGTTTAGACTTGGGAAAACTTACTGACGGTCTTGATACGACAAGCTATTATATATCTTTTCTACATATAGATCACGGACTTTAAAGATTTATTTTAGATCTAGCTGTTAATAACAATAAAAAAATTTCTGATACTATATATTTTTGAATGATTTACTATTCCCTTAAATATTTTATGTATGAGAAATAGTATAAGTGCTGATATTTTTTATTGACGTAGTAAAATTATATGTTTTGGTAAATACAGCGACATCGCATGACAAAAATATACATACATAGATGTGTTTTTATATCAGTCAAACCTTATAAGTGAAAAGAAGACCAACTGCTATCTATATATTAAAATTTCCTCTAAGTTAATCCTAATTTAAAAATCCTATATAAATAAAAAAAGTACTTTTGACATTAGGGCATCGTACCACAATAGTGGAAGCTGAATATCCATACGTTCTAGCTATAATATTAGCTGTTGTATTACAAAAATCATTATTTATTTTTGCATCATATTATAATCATATTTTCATAATCAGCAGTAGTTTTCAAAATATCTCTATAACAATTTAAAAGATACACATGATATGATCCAACTGTAATGATATGAAGTTTCTATATAGTAACCTTTAAGTTCAATTACATGTATTTCCAGCTCAAATATCTAAAAAAATTAAATTAGAAGAACAGTTTTACTTTTAAGAAAAATATATAACTTAATATATGGTGAACAATAAATACAGGCCTCAGTTTACGGATAGAACTTATCTTGAAAAAAGTGTATCGCGTCATAAACAAACAATTCCGATTTTTAAAAATAATTTCCCTCAAAACCTTAATAACTGGTTTCATTTTTTGGTCAAGACATTACTGTACCCATGAAAAAAAAAATCTTTGAGATTTCTCCAGTATTTAGGGCAGAATACGAATATCACAATTTAAAAAAAATACAATTTTTTTATGTTTACCTATCTGTCAGTATATTATGTAGGACTTAGTACTACAAAAAGGAAGGGACATCTTTCTAGTTAAGATCACAAAGTTTTTCTTGTTCTTAACTGTATTGGCATTTTTATGAGGGGAGTCTACGAGAGTTAAGATCATACAGATATAGCCTACTTTTCACAGTTTAAGCATCCCAATAGATATGCTCTCTAGCTGCTTAACTAACTAAATTGCAATAATAGTGGGGTCTCATAATGATTTATGAGTATCGTACAAAGACTCGGTGACACACGGCCATTTTTATTTCGTAGTTTAACTTCCCCAATTTCTCTGGATTAAATCCAAAACAGATTGATCGCACTGGTTATTCAGTTAAAAATTATCGCAACAGCTGTTTAGTTTTCACCAACTTTAACAATCCAACTGCTTGTAATTACTCTTCATGCGTCAAATGATTTAATTCATAACCATCAGACAAAACATTTTGATGAAATTAAATAAACATTTCTTTATTTTTCAATCTGGAGAAAAAAAAAGAACTAATGTCCATTTTTAAGGAAACTGGTTAGAAGCCAAATTATATTTTATTTTTCCTAGATATTTTGGTACATATTGTGTGATATTTTACTGCAACTATGTTTTCTTTTTTGGTTAATAAAATAAACTAAATTAAATCATAATTCTTTACACATACCAAGTTTCACATCGTCTAAAAGAATTTTGGGATCGACAGTTCCGAAGGTCTGTTAATTTAAATGTTAGACTATATAATATTGTATGATACTTAGATATTTCTGGGATTTGAGGATTTGATTTAGTATATAATTAATAAATGACACCTGCGTAGCCAGGTTATATGAGCGGAGGGGGCATATGCGTATAAAGTACGTTTCTTCTTTAGGGAAAAAAGAGAACACTGAAGGCGAAGCTGCTAAAAGAGTCAGCGGATAAATGGGAGGATGACGTCAAACGACATACTAGACTAAACTAAAAATTAATGACCGAGGATAGAGATTTTCGCCCCTTTACTACAGCGAAATCAATTTAGGATAAGAGGGAGTCTATAACCAACAGTTTTTTTTAAGTAATAAAAGACGAAGTTTGTTACTTGATAAAAGTTATTGTATCTAAGTCTTAAAATTTTTGAGAATATTAAGTTAAAAATAATAAAGAATCGTTAAGTTACGAATTTGAGTTACATCGCTAAAAACAACAATTTTGTTCGATAAGATATAAAGATCTTAAAAAGAATAATCTCAATTATTTTAAGCTGATAATACTTGTAGCTTAAAATTAAGGTTTTCAAGTTTACAAGATGTCATTAATATCTTAATACTGGGAAATATCTTTTAGATTTCAAAATAAAAATAAGGTAAATTTTGTTCGTGGTACATGTACATACTGGTAGTAGGTATAACGGATAAAAATCTATTTTCTTTAATCCACTAATCTCAAAGATATTAGCCCAAATAAGACCACTCTATAAAGCTGAGATATTTTGAGGTTACTTACCTAGTAGTTAAAACTATTATGTTATTAGGAATAGCAAATTTTTTAAACATCAGTATATATCTATAATAGTGATTGTTTTGTGTTTCTGAAAAGCCTCAAAAAAGTTCAAAACTATAAAGCAAAAATAAAGGAAAATATAACAAAATAGCTTTCTACAAAATGTATCGCTCCGAAATTTACATTTTTGAAATATAATTGGTGAATAGGAGTAAACCAGTTTATAGTATAGTAACCGAAGCTTGCATGCTACTTACAAACCAAAAAAATTATTTAAATGTTTGTCTTTGCTAAAACCATTAAAAATCATCTCTGTTATCTTGGTAGCATTTGTCAACAGTTATTTCCAAATATCTTAAATAACAGTGTGTGTGTATAATGCCGTAATGGTTTAAATTTAAAGATTATTATGAAATAAGCTTGCAGAACAGTTTTAATTTTATAGTATAGTCCTATGAAAGTTTATTGTTTAATTTAACCCTTCAATTACATTTAAAATTCAACATTGACTTTTCATTTATTCGGTAAGCTTTGACGGCTAATCACTTTCAGCTTTTAAACATCAGCACATCAGGTTAGTTTAACGAACTTCAAAATAAATTTTAAATTGATACCACGTTTGTAATTTAAAATACATATAAAGTATAAAAATCCGAAAAGCCTAAAAGCGAAAAAAGTCGGATACCAAAAATTCATTTTTTAATCTCTCTGGCAGGTTCAATCAATAAAATCCATTATACCCGATCAAGCAATTATCTAATAGAGCGTTATATAGAAATGTCAAATAGAGTTATTTTGATTATTCATAGAGTTAGTTTCAATATCTATAAAATAAAGCGGATTGTATCAATAGTGAGTAGCCAGCACAAATGTAATGTATACTTAAATAATTGGTCAAGTGCAAGTTGAACTTGCGCAATAAATGTTCAGTACGTTGATTGCTTTTAAAATAAAAAATTTTGTTACGGAGGTATAAAATCATCAGTGACTTCACAAAACACATCCCAAATGAGTTTTCAACAAAGTTTGTTTCCAATCTTTATTGAAAACTGATGACCTTGAAATTTTTATTTTTATATACCAGATAAATTATTAAAGGTAATGCACTCGTGATAATTTTCGTTCAATCTACACCCCGCCGAGAATATTCCCTAATTTTTTCAAAACTTCTTGATCAGTACTTTTCGAGATAAAGGTGGGGGACAGCGATTTTTCGCGATTTTTTAAAAATAATACAAAAAAAAGTGTGCGCAACTATAACATTACATACATATTTTTTACTCGTGTTTTCACAAGCTTTCATTTGACACCACACTTGATGAATTAGTAAAAAATTTTTTTTTTCTCTTCCGATTTCACCCCCCAAAACTAACCTCTTAAGTCAAAATTTAACTTTCAAAACTACACGGCTCTGATGAGGCGATCAATTCCTATATTAGTACCAAATTTCAACTTTCTATGACAAATAATTTCGGAGAAAATCTGGTGTGACAGACACGCGGACGGACAGACACTGAAGTGATTTGATAAGTGTTCCGTATGGAACACTTATTATTGTTTTATTGTGTTATTATTGTGTGACAGACAGACAGACACCGAAGTGATCTTATAACACTAAAAATATTAATTGTCATTAATACCATACATTAAGGCAAGAAGAAATGAGATCCCAGCACTATTATTTCTAATAATTAATATTCTGTGACCCTTAGCATATAAAACTGATGTTCGAGGATTTTACTATTATTTTTTTTTTAAATATTTTATTTGCAAATAAAATAGGCACGATTGCTCATATAGCAAAGAAAAGAAGTACAATTTGTCAAGTAAGAACGTGTCCGCAATAACTCATTTTTGGTAGATGCGTTTCTAACGATTCAACAAAAAAATCCCTAGAGGGAACTTTTGTTTACGACGCATTTTAGTAAAAGTATCAGTCGATTCTGAACTTTCGTCGAAATCACGTAAAATCCAGAATGAGGCACTTGCTTGCGCGTCGGTTCCAGGCAGTCTTTCTTTGTTCTCATCCAAAGAGGCCCAAATGACACATTGTGCGGCAGCTAGATATATCAAAAAGTAGGTGGGGTTTGTAAAGAAGTGGAAACGAGACGAAAAATGTTGACAACTTGCCAAAACGCAGCTAGGTAGGCAAAGTCACTCTGAAAGTCGAAAAACGAATCGTGTCTTTGTTTTGACGGTACCCCCTGCGTCAAGAAGCGGCAAAATTAAGAAAATCGGGTTTGAATGTGTCCCCTGAGACCATTCAATAACATCTTCATACTTATGATGTCAAATTCTGAAGCACGCCGAGAAGCAGCTCGCTTGGATCCACCATAAAATACTAGAGTGGCCCTTACAATCGCCGGATGCCAACCCTATTGAAAACGTTTGGTCGTTTGTAAAGAAAAAGCTCAGAAGAAAGACTCTGAGGACTTTGACTCAGTTGTCTTGCGAAATTCGAAAAATTTGCAGAGTTTCCAGAAAGTCTCGATAGCCAGGCGATTATTAATGCGAGAGGCGATTGGACAACTTACTAAGGTAATTGTGCCGTTATTAGCACACCAAAAAATACATTGATGGCAAAAAATCTTCCCGAAACACATTTTTTTTTCAAGAATTGAGCGGTCACGTTCTTACTTGACAGATTGTATATATTGTAAGTATTAACATAATTTAAAAAGATAGACAGCGACAGTCAGGTTTTTTGAGAACACGCAGAGTTTGCAGAAAGTCTCGATAGCCAGGCGATTATTTATGCGAGAGGCGATTGGACAACTTACTAAGGTAATTGTGCCGTTATTAGCACACCAAAAAATTCATTGATGGCAAAAAATCTTCCCGAAACACATTTTTTTTCAAGAATTGAGCGGTCACGTTCTTACTTGATAGATTGGATATATTGTAAACATTAACATAATTTAAAAAGATAGACAGCGACAGTCAGGTTTTTTGAGAACACGCAGAGTTTGCAGAAAGTCTCGATAGCCAGACGATTATTAATGCGAGAGGCGATTGGACAACTTACTAAGGTAATTGTGCCGTTATTAGCACACCAAAGAATACATTGATGGCAAAAAATCTTCCCGAAACACATTTTTTTTTCAAGAATTGAGCGGTCACGTTCTTACTTGACAGATTGTATATATTGTAAGTATTAACATAATGTAAAAAGATAGATAGCGACAGTCAGGTTTTTTGAGAACACTTCCTCCTCTGTTGCAATATTCAGAAACTATAAACTTCAAATAAAAATTAACAGATAACTTACTTAAGTCATATCTAAGACCTTGTCATGTTATCTAGAGAAAGAAGTGAAAATTCCAAACTGAAAACATGATTTTACCACTATGGACATGAGGATACATAAGAATTTATCTTTTTAAACATATGGTGGACATGTGTCCATATCCAGGGGTTTGTTTTTTATATTATTAAAAATTCATATTTGTAAAATTATGAATAATTAACCACTTAGAGAGATTTTTTATGTTAAATTCCAAAATTCTAATACAACTTATAATTCAGTATATACTTCTACCTGATAGATATTAAAATAGTTCAAAATTTAGTTACGTAAATGATAAAGTAAAGAAAAAATTTTTGTAATTATTCGGACAATATCAATTTAGTGTTGGTATTTTATTACGAAATTATATATTGAATCATTAACGCAATTATAATACTTCTCTAGTGTAACCCTTGAGGAAATCTCAACAGCCAAAAACCCAAAACCTAATATTTAACCGGATTTATAATATATTACAATATTCTACTGCTCTGCATTTCCTTCATATATCTAATTTTACGTAAATATTGTTTTTTTTTCGGATTGAAATATATTTATAATCTTAAATCTTTCTCTGGTATACCCAGTACAGCGGGGTATAACGCTTTACCCTTGCCCAGGGATACGGGT
The DNA here is from genome assembly GCA_019049505.1 of Pachyrhynchus sulphureomaculatus. Taxonomy (NCBI): domain Eukaryota; kingdom Metazoa; phylum Arthropoda; class Insecta; order Coleoptera; family Curculionidae; genus Pachyrhynchus; species Pachyrhynchus sulphureomaculatus. The sequence continues at coordinate 164,703,348 of CM032449.1, read as the reverse complement.
GAAGACCACACCGGCGATAAAGGCACAGAAGGGTATTTTCAACGTGGCGGACTCGGCGTAAGTGGCAATCCAGCTTTTAGGAGATAAGTAAAAGCAAGGGCACCCTTTTGTCCTTAAGGCAGATGAACTAAAGTTAGTCAACGGCATAGGATGAGGAAAGCAATGGAAAACTACCTCATTATTTTTCCACGAGAATCTTATGGAATGGACGATATATATTTGGATTTGGAGCCAGGCGACCCGAGGTTTCCGGGCCTCATGGTGTGAAATATGCTACCGGCCATATATCCGTAGGAGACCAGGCGGTATATGGAAAAAAGGCGACTGGAATATCTAAAGATCCATACTTTAAACTTAGAACGAAACATCGAATAGCCACATGGAATGTGACAGGGTTACTGGAATCGGGAAAACTGGCCGTGGTGGAAAAAGAAATGGAAGAACACAATATAGATATCTTGGGACTGAGTGAAACACACTGGAAAGGTGAAGATGGAGGTCATTTCACCACGTCACATGGTAACACAGTATACTTTGCTGGGCAGAAAGAACAAAATTATAGTGGTGTTGCTTTTATTGTACCTTCGAGACTTGATAACTTAGTTTTGTCTTACTCAGGTGCTACAGAGAGAATAATCACCATAAAACTTGACACTAAACCGGTTAGACTCAATATAATTCAAGTGCATGCCCCTACAGCAGCAGCAGATGATAATGTGATAGATGAATTTTATCTAAAACTGCAAGAAACAATGCGAAAAATCCCATCAAGAGAAATTACCTTGCTTGTAGGAGATCTAAATGCGAAAATTGGGGAAACAAGGAATGATGACCATCTAAAACATATTATTGAGCTGTATGGAATGGGGAAGAGAAATGTTAGAGGTGAGAAATTGATCAACTTTTGTATACAAAATAAACTGGCTATCACCAATACCCTGTTCAAACATCATATCCGCCGTCTTTATACTTGGAAATCTCCAGGAGATCGATACAGAAATCAAATAGATTATATAATGGTAAGCCAAAGGTGGAAATCATCTATACTGGACACGAGAACTTACCCAGGAGCGGACTCAACTTCTAGTTACAGTTCTTCGTATTAAACTCAAAGCTTCTCAAAAAAATATATAAAGGTGCAACGAATGAAGATATATCCTCCAGAATAACAACAATTTACGGAACTAGTAAATAAAAATATCCGAAATATCCAATATAATGAAGATCCTGGAAATAATGAAGAGATGTGGAACAAAGTGAAAACATCGATAAAAGATGCCCACGAAGAAATAGCATCCCGAAGAGTAAGAAAATGTATTAAAAAATCTTGGATGTCTGCAGAAACATGGCAACTTATAGAGCATAGGAAAAACGTAAAGAAAACTGGACTAAACGATGATCAGCAGATAAAAGAGTACCAAGATTTAAACCGACTTATACGGAAGAACTGCAGACAAGATAAGAATACATATCTCAATAACCAATGTAAAGAAGTACAAGCATATGCAGAAAAAAATCAAGTTAAAGATCTCTTTAAAAAAATTAAAGAGATAGATAAGGATTTCAAACCTAAAACTTGGGCAATCGAGGATAAAAATGGAACACTGCTTACAGAGAAAGAAAGAATAATAGACAGATGGAGAGAATATTGTGAAGATCTTTATTATGATGCACAAGAACAAGACATACACCAACAGATCAATACCACGCAGCAAGAACCTGAAATAATGAGGAGTGAAGTAGAGGATGCTGTTAAGAAACTGAAAAGCAATAAGGCACCTGGCTACGATGACATCACGGGAGATATTCTTAAGGAACTAGATCATGACACAGTGGGGATGATCTATAAAATATGTAATAACATCTGGAAAACTGGAATATGGCCGAAAGATTGGACGACCTCTATAATAATACCACTACATAAGAAAGGCTCTACCCGTAAATGTAGTAATTATCGTACATTATCTCTATTATCACATCCAAGTAAGGTAATGCTACCTATCATAAATAATTGTTTAAGATATTATGTTGACCAACAAATCTCTAGAGAACAAGCGGGATTCGTTAAAGGACGAGGCACAAGAAATCAGATTGTTAACATAAGACAATTGATAGAGAAATGTAGAGAGTATAATGTGTCTATGGTAATGTGCTTCATAGACTATAATAAGGCTTTTGATTTTGTCAACTGGAAAAAGCTTTGGGAGGTACTAGAGCAAATGGGTGTTCCTTATCATCTGATTAAACTGATTAAAAACCTCTACTTGGACAGCACTGCAGTGGTGAGAATAGACAATACAATATCCGATCAGTTTCATCCTCGCCGAGGTGTCAGACAGGGCTGTGTTCTGTCTCGTACATTATTTAATGTTTATGGTGATAATGAGAAATGCGTTGAATAAATGGGATGGTGGAATCCTAATAGGAGGTGAGCGAATAAACAACTTGCGTTACGCTGATGATACCACCATATTTGCAGCGACTGAGGAAGAGATGGCTACACTTTTAAATCGGATAGGGCAAGAAAGTGAGAAACTAGGTCTGACCATAAATAGGGACAAAACGAAGCTGATGATAGTCGATAAGTCTGAGCAAATAGTAAGATCCGACTTACTCAATGGCATTGAGAGAGTAACAACCTTTGTATATCTAGGATCATCCGTAAGTAGTATGAGAGGATGCGAGAATGAAATAAAAAGAAGAATATCCCTAGCAAGAAATGCTATGACGAGACTTACTAAGATATGAAAAAGTCCGTACATAACTAAAGGAACGAAATTAAATCTCGTACAGACCTTAGTATTTCCAATATTTTCATATGGTGTAGAATCCTGGACACTTAGAGTAAAGGAACGTAAATCTATTGATTCCTTTGAAATGTGGTGCTATAGGAGGATGTTGAGAATATCCTGGACTGCCAGAAGAACTAATCAATCTATACTGAATGAACTAAATGTAACTGTAAGGTTATCATCACTATGCATGAAAAGAATTCTTCAGTATTTTGGACATGTAGCTAGAAGGCTAGGCAATAATGTAGACCGGCTAATAATAATGGGAGAGGTCCAGGGTAAAAGGAGTAGAGGCCGTTCGCCAACAAGATGGTCAGATCAAATAAAACAAGTTATGGATCAACCACTCCATGTATCGTTGCACTTGGCAGAAGATCGAGAGAAATGGAGAGAAATAGTGAACAGAACAGTGAAGTCATTCCAGAGAGATCACGACCCTCAAGACTGAGGAAACGAATAGAGAGAGAAATCTTTCTCTGATATCTTAGAATCTTTAAACTAAATATATTGGAACCAATGTAAAAATTAAATCCAGTCGATAATTCTGAGAGTATTATAATATTAGTAATTATTAAATTACGCCTACTATCAACAATTAAAGCATCTATAATTAGTTTTAAAGTTTGTTTTAAACTATTAAATTAATATAGAATTTGGATATCTGAAACTAAAACAAATTATAAATAATATTGTGGTAGCATGTTCTAAAATCCGTTATATTTTGGGAATTATGAAAACTTTATTCGTTATAATTTATATCCTGAAATTGATAAGCACAGCAAAGTAGTAGAATTTAGATAAAAATAACCGGTGAAGTGCAAGTTGAACTTGCGCAATTAGTGTTCCGCACATTGATTGCTATTAAAATAAAAAAAATTGTTAGGGAGGTATAAAATGATCAGTGACTTTACAAAACACGCCCCCCAATGAGTTTTCAACAAAGTCTTTACTGAAAACTGATGACCTTGAAATGTTTACTTTTTTTTATATACCAGCTAAATTATTAAAGGTAATAATTTTCGTTCAATCTAAAATCTGTGGCGAATATTTCAGAATTTTTTCAAAATTTTTTGATCAGTAATTTTCGAGATAAAGGAGGAGGGCAGCGATTTTTCGCGATTTTTCAAAAATAATACAAATTTTTAATTTATATATATATTTTGAAACTCGTGCTTTTACAAGCTTTAATTTGACACCCCACTCGATGACCTAATATATTTTTTTTCACTTTCGATTTCACCCTCCAAAACTAACTCCTTAAGTCAAAATTTAGCTTTCAGAACTACACGGCCCTAATGAGGCCATCAATTCCTATATTAGTACGAAATTTAAACTTTCTATGTCAAATAATTTCGGAGAAAATCTGGTGTGACAGACACGCGGACGGACAGACACTGAAGTGATTTGATAAGTGTTCCGTACGGAACACTTATTATTGTTTTATTTTAGCACACATGACACTTCAGAAAAGTGAGTGGTGGTTTCAGTACTTAAATCTTGAAGCCATTGTAAACGTATATCGTGCTTTGTAAGTTGTGAGTTATAATACTAAGAGATGTATCATACTTTATTTTTTTTTATTATATTAACATTTTGTTCAAACTTCGTTACCAGCTGGCGTACCTTGTATCTCTTACTTCGATTATTTTTATGAAATTAATTTGGCATCGTACCTTTAAATTAAAGCAAGTAGTATGTAAAACTAAATAACCACTCAGTATACTGACCTGCTTGACCTATAATAATAATATAAGATCAACAAAACTTCCTAGTTATACTATATTTGCTTAGTCAGTTAACTATCAGGAGAAATTCTATAGCCCAAAATAAATTAATTTACTATGGCCTAACTAAATTGTGATTCACCAAGTATCGTAAAGTTCATAACAAACTTTAGTCCATAAGGAATACGATATTCAATTTATCGACTATGCAGTTTGGTGGTAAAACTCATCTCATCTTGGCCATTAAAGCTGACTATGCATTAATTAATATTTTTTTGTTTTAATTAGCAACTTAATTTTTTTTATCACAAAGCAGTAGAAAACATTACTAATCGCTTGGAAAAGTATATATTGAAAAAGGTCGTTTTGGTACACATACTCCTAAAAAAAATTTGGTATATGAATAACAGTATTTTCCTTCCATCTTGGAAAATCTTAAATAAAAAAGTAGTAATATTAACAACAATAATAATTCTGGGATAAAAAATTTAAAATCGATTTGAGAGTTTAAATTCTTACGAAACGGGATAACTTGCACAAGCCAGGACAATAATTATATCCCACTGCATTTAAATTAAGTAGAATATTAGTCAGAATTTAAATCGCCTCAATAGCACGCCAAATTTTCTAGAGGCAAAGGAACTTCACGATAGTAAGTAAGAGAAGGCAAAAAATATAGGTTCTATATTTCAAGCAAGGATTCTGTGGAATTCGACACAGGTCAAGCAGTGGCGTCTAACTGGGCTGATATGATAGTTTTTAACAACAAACTCAACCAAGTAATAATTATGGATATTATAGTTCCTCCGAATCAAAACTTACCAACACGATAGCTAAAAAGAAAAGAAAAAAGTAACCACTAGCAGTTGAACTTAAGGATATATCTTGAGTTTATAACCTCTGCTATAGTGCTAAAAAAGAACATAGGAAAATATTATAACAGTAATAATAATAATAATCGCCGACGGTTCACAAAAAAAGATCAATATGGACTATCCTATAGAAACATCTATTCGTTGAAGCTATACAAAAAGATATTATTCAGTTTTCTAGTCAGCGACCGAGGGATTTATACTTGCCTCTCGGGATCAAGATGTTATAATTCCATGGAAGATTTATTCATCTTGGTGACACTGGTTTTCAACTTGCTCAATATACATTGTATCATCATATGTCCAGCATCTCAGTGCGTTTTGACGTCTCCTATATTACTATCTAAGATCTTCTTGCGGTGTTAATACGGTCTGTTGTTGTATCTATCAGGAAACATCGAGTCTGCGGTAGAAAAAGCCAAGTTCCGAATTTCCTGGAGTTTTTGGCCTAAAGTTACTACTTCTCGATAAAGTAACAAAAATTATTGTTATAATTAATTTCTCGACATTGCTGAGATAACCATAGCAATCAAAGAGAAGAAAAAGAGTTTGAAGTATAACATATTGTCACAGAAACATACAACGGTAGTTCATGTCATGTGAGTTAAAAGAAAAACTAAGAAAATATACCTAGAAAACCATAAGAAGAAACCAACTCTCTATATCCCGGTTAAGTCACTTACGATAAAGATACATAGAGTAGTTATATCTTCTACTTTCGAATTTCCCAGGTAAATCAATTTTGTGAATTGTGAACTAACCCAACAAATAAAATTTATCTTTAAAAATTCTTATCCGAAATTTTATAATACTTTTCAAAAATCGTCATGTGTTTTTTCGGCTAATTTGCAAGAATTAGTCGATCAAATCGTTTAAATCCAAAATAATTCTTGATGTTTCAGTATACCTTAATTTTTATATATAAGTGTATAAAATGTCTACTAGTAAATGTCCTAGGTCTGTTGAGGTTATTAAGGAAAATACGATGGTCTACAATGAGTTGAAATAAATTAGATCCACTACGTGCTCTGAATTTAGAAAATATAAACTTTTAGTTCTAAGTAATTAGTCGAACCCTTCGTTATTAATAAAATCTCTTAAAGCTATTTTTAAATTAAAATTATACAAAATTATAAAAGACATCTATATTTTTATTAACAAACTTCCTACTTAAAACCTACGTACTTAAAGAGATCCTGTAGTGCAATAGGATTTTTTCATGCAATGTGGTTTTACATAAAAAAAAATCATTATTTTCTGAAAACTTATTTGATGATTAAACTCAATATTCGAATACGAAATAATAAAATGCCAAAATTGATTTACTAGAAAGAATTGACTTAAGTTTATTTTTAGCTAAAAAATTTAGGATTTTTCGGTTATCTCTACAATAATCGTTGATTTACGAGTTTATGAATCATATTAGGGGTTTTCAAAGTAATGAATACCTTTGTAAAATAATGAAATCTTTAAAAAATAGATGCTTCATTAGGTATTGTAGTGAATTTTAATCACCTGTTTTATAATCTAAACTATTAATGAACAGTAAAAACTTATTTACTATTGGGAAACACGCTTGAGGATAAATTTCAATACAAAGGGATTAACACCATTATGAGAAATAAAACTGGGGATTGGTTCGGGATTGGTTAAGTGCCGAAGACCGTGGTTCGAAATGGGAAGGAATTTTGACCACACTAGCATGTGTGTAGGCGGAAAGTTCCGTTAACAAACATGCTTTTAACCATTTGCTTGTTTATTGCTGAGGGATTTGATTCTACGTTCTCTTTATTCACAGAGAAATTAAAAGGTTTCATTACAAGCAAATTTCTTGTTTTATAACATTTTAAAAGGTTTTTTATTTCATTGTATAAAGCGGCCTTAATTCTGGTATGTAAGCATACATTCACACAGTTAATTCGTGTAAGCTAACAAAATAAATAGTGCGAGGGTGGCAGAAATTTTAAAATCATCCCCTTCCCCGAGCGACTTCAGTAATTATAAAATATAATCATACTGAAAAATGACGAAAGCTTCAGTCATCACGTGGCCACTATGCTATCAATTAAAAAATGATATCTATAAGAAAAGTGAATCTGTCTGAAATTTAATCCAACGTCAGATGGGCTTGCCTCTACGTTAAAACATAAGAAATTTTTTTACAAGTTCACGATAATAAACTAAACTTTAAGTAGAGAGATCGTCTGGTAGACCTAAGGTAATTTTATTGCTACATCATAAAAAGAAGAATAAAACATCGTCAAACTTTTTAAAAATATAAAAAAAAACGAAATATTTTATTACGTGATCATGTTTTTTTTCTAAGCTGAATTGTTCATTGGATTTTAAGAAAATTTTTATTTTGTTACATTATTGCTAAGATTTTCTGTGAAAAAGTTGTGTTTTTGTCAAATTATATACCAGGTATACATCTGAGATATTAGAGTAATAGATCAAGAGGGCGACCCAAAATTTTGACCTGTCGACTAACCGTCTGGATAGTTGTTTATTCTATCGAGCGAGTCGAATAAAGGCCTTTAACGTGGATATTGTGGTCCCTGTGCCCTGGAATGCCCAAAAATGTTACAACCAAAAATGGACTGTCGTTTAACCACTTGAATCAAGTACCATAACATTTGTTGAGTCGAGCGCCCCAAAGGACAGACGCCACCGAGACCGGGCCCAGCTTTAGGATCCAAATCAATAAATTTAGTTTGTTCTTGACAAAATAAGAGGGAATCTGCAAAAGGCAGACGTCGCCAATACCGAAGGACGATGCTGGACCCGCTTCTTCCAGCCAAAAACGGACGTTTTTTGAGTTTTTGAACTTGGTCTATAAACATTATTCATAAAAAGAACTAATTATCTATATTAGTATATACTATATTTACCGCAAAGATGTGTGTGTTTTTTTTTTGAATTTGAGGTTGTTAGTCTTGATAATTATTATATTAACCAAGTTAATTAAAGGAATGACCATGAGACTAACTAAAGTTCTATTTTTTATATGTCTATAACTACTTTCATAAAAAATGCAGAGTTTGGAAGTTCTACCACGAAAAATCCAATAGCGGGCACCATTATGTAATAGAGTCTTACTTTTGTACAATTATAAAATTAATTTTGTTGAAAATATAAGAGCAACAAATTTCATGTTGCAGATTTTCTGACTCCTATGTACTTAATATATACTTAAACGATATTTTATATGAGCATAAAGTATGATCAAATTACCTGCCACCAACTCTTTCTCATTAAAGAGTTAGATAGACAAAATTATTCAGCAATTTAATAATTATTAAATTAAAAATATGTTTATCGAAACTAACTCACAAGAAAATATATACCGGGTTAAAATTATTTTTAGGATATTAATTTTGATTATTGCGGATATGTTTTTAAATTTTCAATTTTAGTGTAAGCTGTCTGGGATACATTTTGTAGAAAGATTCCTAATAGTGTTAATATAAAGAAAGCTACTAAATACTAATATATTTTTAACCCCACATTTTTTTAATTTAATGCAAAACGATATTAAACTAAAGTCTTTTATTTTTATATTTATATTTTTATAAAGAATATGCTATTATTTTAAAGACATGTTAGTCTAAATAATATACATGAGCAAGGAATGTACATATACATAAGTCTAATATATGCTAGCTAGTATACTCCTAAAAATATCAATATAGTATAATAGACACACGTTATAAAGTCTTTGACTTTCTTTTTTATCTCACATAGTAAACTTACAAAATATGTCGTTCTTGTCTTAAATAAGTAGTTTTAAATACAACCATGCGATGATCATAATCCTCGTTATCGATAGTGTGACGGAAGAAGATGTTGCTGTCGATCCTGTAACAAAATGATAATATTGATATTAAATGTTCTGTTGTGGACAAAATAAAATGAATAAAAAGGATATTTTCTTGAAAGGTTGTGTTCGCATTTATCTGGTAAGCAGGAAACAGCGCTCTTGCACTAAATCCTTAATAATTTATTATGCGCAAAATAATACAATAATCATGACTACATCCAATAGTGTATTTTAAGATTGGACGCCCTGGGCCTTTAAGGATTGCCGCCCTATAAATTAACAAAAAAAATGCAAAAATCTTTAACACTATTTATTAAATATTTACATTTTTAGGAATGCACAAATTGGTTGACAAATTCGTCAATAACATTGTCATAATTAACGAATTGTGTCAGTCAGCTTCTATACTGTTCAAACGTTCTTCGCTTATCCGGGAACGTAGATAATTTTTTATTCCTTTAAGTACGGAAAACGAACATTCTGCACGGCAATTTGTCACTGCAGTGTACATCCTTTTGCTTAACAGAAGGTTAAGTTGCCTTAAACTCATTTTGTTTTCATGTGATGTCAATGTTTTAAAAGTTCTCTTCTCAAAAGTTCATTCTTCTTGTAAATCATCCGCAAGATCAATTGGGTACAATTTTAAGTTTTATGGCGTTAACTCTAACTTTCGCTTCAGACATTGTATCCAATTTGCATAAGAATGCAAAATTGGCAGTTACTGCATCATACGAAGATTTGCGCCAAGAATTGGTCGCATATTGGGAAGAAGGTATTAACCCTGAAATGGTCACGTCCTGGTAAAAACACTTCTCCCTCGAGCATTTATTTTCTACGAAAGTGATGAGTGAGTCGTCGTAGAGCCTGGAAACTACCTCTGCGTCTGTGTCGACACCTGGTAGAATTTTGGAAAATATATTAAATTGTTTTAATATAGATCCCCAAAATTCCGATAATACAGTCATTTCTACGGAATTTAGTTGAGCCAATAGTCCTGTAGCTTCATTTTTAACCAAAGCTTTATGGTGGGCCGAGTCACTTTTTATAGCTTCAAGAGCCGCTGTTATTTGGTTCCAATCTTTATTAAGGCTGGCACAGGTATCGTCCCTGGCTGACCATCGCGTATGTGACAAATTTTTCACAGTTAAACTTTCAAGCTTTGTCAAAAATGATTGCAGTAATTTCGTACGTTCTGTTGATGCTGTAAAATATGCGTATAGATTTTGCGGCAACCCGAAAAACTTTGTAGCTTCTGGGCAACATTCAGTTCCCCATGATCCGACCAAGTTTAACGAATGTGCGGCGCAAGGTACGTACGTTGCACACTGACATTTTTTCTTTGATCACAGCCTTTAGGCCATTATACTGCCCAGACATATTGCTGGCATTGTCATAAGATTGACCTCTGCAATTGTCATAAATAATAAATAAATGTCGATATTCAGTGTTTTGAAGGGGTCCATAATGGCTAGCAACATGTCTTCTGCTTTATGACCAGTGTTTGGCTAAAAGCAAAGGAATCGTTCAACTGGTTCTGTATTATGCATTATGATATATATTTCAAATAAAATTATATTATAAATATCGAACCTAGTTATACATTATTTATTGAAATAAATAACTAATTTTCAAATTTTATAATGTCAATCATATTAATAATAATAAATTTTCCTTGGCTGATGTCTTTCCTATCCTATTTATTTCAAAAATAGAATTAAATAGACAAAAAAGTGTGTATTACCAACAAAAGTTTCACTTCTTGCGCGTGTACACACCGATACACGTACCAGTTTTTTTCAAATTGTAATGACACTGAACTACAACTTTCTTGTGCCAAGAAAAAAATATATATATATATATATATATATATATATATATATATATATATGTATGTATGTATATATATATGTATATATACATATATATATATATATATATATATATATATATATATATATATATATATATATATATGAAGCAAAAAACTTTTGATTCTTGCATCAAGAAAATTTTGGTTTTATAAAAGTTATTTTATTTTTTCTTTCAGTGTAGGTAACGATTATAAAAGGCACCCAAAGCTGAGCGCGAGGGGCGGAGGGGTTGAGGGGTGGAGGTGTGGAGGGGCTGAGGGGCGGAAAGGCGCCTGCAGCCCCGGGCCATGGACTTCATGGCCCTAGGGTAAATACGCCACTGACTACGTCAGATTACTTTTTCTGCTGATGTATATCAGATTAGCAGTTAACAAAAAAAAGGATTATATTTTTAGTGATAAAGTTAAAGTTAATCGGTAAAAGGCTTGCAAGCTGCAGGGAATAATATTCAGACCGTTCCTGGATCGATTTTAATATCCCAGTAATTTTATAATATTAATAATAATAATATAAATATTTAACCTAGATCGAAACTATTGAAATAATAACATAATGTGGTTTTATAAATTTTATAAATTACTGAAATATATTGACGATGAACTAATAGTAATTTTATAAGTGCTAGTTTCAAATGTTCTCAACTCACCGTGAAAAAGGAAGTCAAATTTAAATTAAATAGAAAGTTTTCAAGTATTTGGTTACTTAAGGTTGTATGTTTGTTCCGCAATAATTTCCAAACGGCAGAACTTTGGCGCAAAACCACAGTAGATGCTAGTTTAATATAAACTCATTAATATTTCTTTATTTGCATTTTATTTTTAAGTGAGGTGGCGCCTATAGAGTTCGTTTCATCACTCGTATACCTTATGAAAAAAATTTAAATTCATGTTGGTTTCTGACTTTTGTTTTTATTCCTACGTGGGAGTTTAAGAAGCTTTTACGGCCCATATGAGAAGTTGGCGAAATAAAGTAGTCTTTTATAATATTGTATCGATTATTAACTTTCGCTAACATATATCATTATCTGAAACGGGTCTGAGGCAATAAATCAGTTCTCGAGTAGTATGTTCTGATCATTTTATCAAAGAAAACCATGACGGTCTACATTTGTAAATCATTATGAATTACGCAATTTAATACATATCTGAATGCATTGACGATTAACTTAAAAACTTTTTTTGGTGTTCTTTGTATCTTTATCAGGTTCGTTTAACCACATGGTAGCACTTCAGGGTAAAACGGGCCTAACAATGTTTCATAGAATACTTCGATGTTATTACTAATTAGTGCAACCTAAAAAAAAGCAAGTAAACAGCTAAGCTGTTTACTTGCTGTTTTTAGCAAGTAAACAGCTAAGCTGTTTACTTGCTTTTTTTTTAGGTTGTTGTCCAGAACGTACACTTATCAAAGTGAAGCCGTAATATTTTACTAAAACGTGCCACTTCACATATTGACCAATCACCCTGATTGATGTACTAAAATATCGCTTGATTTTATTATAATTTCCATTTCTTATTATGCTTAGTCCAGGAAAATTAGACATAAATTTGTCCAAAGTAGATACAGGCTGAAAATTTAGAGGCAGCTTAGCTGTTATAAATGTTTCGTGAATCTAATTTTTTTCATGTTTAATGACTAATTTTCCTGAACTAAGAGAGGATATTTAGATGGCAGTATTGTTGCCAAATAAGTAGAGTTTATTTCGTAAAAAATTAAGAATGTCATTATATATTCATTAATGTTACTGTTATGTAATAAACAATAAAAGTGGTGTACCATGAACATTACAAGCAAAACCACACACATGTATGGGTATCGAAATACTGATTCTATATTCATATGATCGACAAGTAGATCTTATAAGATTGTTTATGTTTTTCTGCCCTTAAT
>CM032449.1:164650699-164690279 GCA_019049505.1 Pachyrhynchus sulphureomaculatus | reverse complement strand
TATAGTTGTATCTATATTAGTTAGGTTTTAATTTTTCTGGCAATTTTATTTACGGGCCTTATTCATATTTTTATTATGGGTAAATCGGACATTTATTTTCTTTTACGCTCCAATTAAACATAATTTATTATATTTAATTATTTTTTTTGTATAAATTTCGCAAAATTATTGTCATTACTTTAACTTGCTTTGCAAAATGCAAGTACAGCAACACGTGTAAAATATCAACGCCTGAAATTTTTCAGGTCAGGAAAAAAATAGTCTTCCATTTTCCGTTCCTCTGTCTCTAATGTCGAATGTTGGTACACTAACAAAATGTAAATTTTAATTTCAGATCTGAAACACATATAAAACTTAACGTAAAAATAGAATCAGTAGGTTTTAATGCTATACTGCTGTAGCGACAAGGGTGGAAAGGGTTAGTGGTCGATAGAATCCATTGTGTTTTTTCATATCATAAAAATAATTTTATTGATTTATGTTTAAGATAGTGAACCAGGAATTATAACCATAAAAAATCCAAAACATCTATAGTTTAAAAAGTTTGGAGCAAAAATTGCTATATGAGAGTTGTATATCATAATATATCCTAGTTACAGACCTAAAATCCTTAGATTTGGCCCCCCCAATTTGGAGGGTTAAATGAATTTCTATCGTATATAAATTGTTCTGGTTAATCTCGAGGAAATCTGAAAATTTAATTATTTTCAATACTTTCAGTTTTTATAGAAATCAACAGAGTCTTATTTGTGAACATTTCCCCTAAATCCGATTCTCCCTTTCACCATATTGATGTGATTAGCATTTCACGTACATAGTGATTACTATTTCCGAATTGACATTTTTAAATCATTGTTATAACACAAATAACATTCAATAATAACATATATTCAATAGTCTCACGGCAGCGTTGACATAATAAGTATTTTATTAAACGCTCAGTTAAAGTTCTTCAGACAAAAATGTCACTCAATAAAAGTGTTTTTTACCTATATCAACGCATAATATGGTTATTTTACTTATATATATAGAACTAAACACTGGTACATACATCTGATTTCCATTGAATATGTACCTAGGAAGATCACCACGAAATTTGCATGGGAAAAAAAAAACATAAAATAAGGTCGTCGTTCCGTTTAAAGAAATGTAATTTAGCCATATTCCCATAAAAAAATAATTTTATAACGTGTCTTTATTTCTTATTTAGTGGTGTATGGCAACTTAAGTAATTTATTAATTAATTATATAATCAAACACTCCATTGAAATTTTAAAAATTTCAAATTTTAACTCAATGTTTTCTTATTTCCATTGTGTTGTTTAAACATATACTTGACACATTAAAGTAAATATGTCGGAAAAGGCAATGAAACCGCTTACAGAAGGTTTAATTTAAAACTGCTGAAAACATTGACTGCCATATTTCTGCAGGACTAGCCACTCTGTACTTTTATTTGTCCATTCAACCCGAAACGCCGTCTCACAGCTCATGGAGTCGAGTTAGGATCGTCATACAAGAGAAACAGAATTTACTAAGTCTACCACATAAGCCTGACGGAATCCCTCGAAAACACGCCACCGCTTGCTTTGTACATGAGTGTTTGACTTGCTGGTGGCTGTTTGTGTCAGCCAATGATGTAGTATTTAGGTGTGGTGTACTTGGATTCAATACCGGATATATCTTACCATTTCGTTCCGTAATTACCGAAAATAAGGACTGAGAAAATTCCTGTCCTCTGAATTTGTCAATATCTCTGGGATAGATTGACAAATAAAGGTACACCAGTGTGTTTTAAAATGCTGAAGTATGGACTTTGTCTATGTTCCAGGAGTTTATACGCTTAAACTACCGATTATCCCTTGAGGGGGATCCCTCGAAAGCCGCAGCACGCCTGCGTTGGAGTGTTGCCTTTGGTCAACGTACTCTGTTGGCTTGTGGCTTGCTGTGTGTCATACTAAGATGGAGGCACGTAGGTGTGTGTAGTTGGTGCAATTCGTTATATCTTACCCTTATGGTCTAAATAAGTTCGAAGATACAGTAGCACTCCGACTCGGAATTTCAATTTTAAAAAAAAAAAAACCTTCTTATGGAATCTCGTTATTTTTTTCGTTGGTATTTTTTCATATTTAGCACGACATTCACAGTGTTTCTACGCGAGGACTATACTCAGGGATATTTTATTTTTGTATTATGATCATGAGCAATATAGTATTAAAAATTAGGTTAATTAATATTAAGATTACGATTATTCATAACTGAACTGACGAATCACGGTCATCGGCTTATTTCTTACCAAAGTAACGCAGTAAAGAGAATTGTTAGGGAATAGGTCCTTAAGGTTATTTTTGATATTTTATAAATCATTTTTATTCGTATAAAAATCTCCTATTAGATACATTTTGATTAAGCTTTACATTACCCTGTTATTCTTATATGATTATTTTTAGGCGAATGTTAAACGATGCTTGGGTTATTTCTAATATACCATATCTCCAACTGCTAAATGTTGCTTTAAAAAATTTAGGGAGATTTTTGTAAAAGAAAACAAATGATGATTCTAGTAGTGTGGATAGAAGCAAGTAGAAAAAGAGTACACATAAATAGTACCCATCGGACCTTTAGCGTGTTAGAATGATCCACCGAACGTTACTTTATGCCCCATGTTCATGCAAAACGCTGAGAAATACCAGCTCTTTTATGGTACGTATAGTTTTTTTTACGCATAGCGATGTTGCCAGTTATATCTATTAATTTTAATATTAATATATTCAAATATTATTTATAAATACAATATTATTTTTCTTTTTTCTCTATTGCCTACAAAAAAGGAAATTAGATTAGACTTTCATGATATTATGACAGCGATTAATGTTGGAGAAAGAAGAAGACAATTAAATTTTGAGAATCTGAAAAACACCATAAATTTGACTGATTCGTTATACTAGTCGATACTCAACAGACCAAATTTTGAGTGCACGTTAGATGATTGAACGTGCATTACATGTAAATATGCGAAGGTTTAGACAACATTTCATACAATTTTTATACAAAAACGAGTCATAAAGGACTCAGCGTAATTGATTAATCTTTTTCTGAGGGTACCCATTATAAACCATAATTATGAATTTTTTTAGACTCACACCAGTATTTATATAAAATGATTTTTATTCTTAGCATTTTTGAGTTCTTAAATGAAACATAAAGTAAATTATTCGCTAGGTGCAGTTTGCGTTATACATAAATAAATAACTGAAAAGTATAATTAATATTGACTTTTTAGAGACGTGTCACATATTAATAATTGAAATCCGAGAATCTAGAGAGAAAACAAGTTAATACGTTGACCAGTAAAAGAAGTAAACAATTTAATTTTACCCTAAGCGTGAGAATTTCATTTCAATCAGAGCGAAAACGAGTGCACTTAAGCCCAGAGAATTTTGCCTCTAACTTCGTGAAAAATTATCATTTATACCGTTTAATTAAAGTAATAATACAGCAGTTTATATTCATTTCAATTATTTTGATGTTTTTTAAATGGGTTCGTTTTTTTTAGGTTTAATTCTTCTGGCTTTTTCCTTTATATCCAAGTGAAAAATTGATGCTAATTTATCGCCAATCACCCTGCAAACTTTAGTTCGGAGCGTGTTCCGAAAAACTGACATGTTCAAAATAATCCTGCTAGATTTTCGAAGAAGTAAAATCTCAGTATCCATTTCTTTAATCATTACAGAAGAAACATAGAAAAAATTATTACTTAAAAGCTCTGTAATCTACTGTGAAGTGCCCTATCCCCCCACAAACTGAGTTCTTTTTCTTTTAACTTATAACTGAAAAACTAAATAATTATTAGGTTTTATTCAATTGTAAATTTTACTCTTTCATACTTACTTTCTCTCCTTCCGGTCAAGTTTTCAATCCTAAATGTCATCAAAGAAATAATATTAATTTTTTTTTCTGATTTCTTCCTTATTCCCAACTTATAGAAATGCACTATTGCCTGTTTTTTTTGTTCCCTGCTCCTATAGGATAGGTCGACTCTCCGTCTCTTTCTTGGACGTCCCATCGATCTTTCTTCCTTCGGTAACACTTGTCTCTTAACTAATCCCGTATTATCCTGACGTTTTCCATTCTTCCTATGTGTTTGATCCCATTCCATTTTTTATTCCTCTTTTATCCACTGGTTGATATTTTCGATGTTACATGTAAGTCTTATGTCTTTCACACTCCTTACTCTATCACCTGTCTTGTTTGTACATCTCCTAAGTATTCTTTGATTTCAATTGATTCCAGCATCCTCTGTAATATACTTCTATCGGGTCTTGATTGAGATGTGTAAGTCATTACTGGTCGTATATTCTTATTTTGATCGGAGAGGAAATTTATTTCTAAAATATGGTTCATCAATCATTGAGGAGGCATCCCGCTATCCTATTAGCTTTGTTGACTTGATGTTTTATTTCTTCTTCGATTCTTCCGGTACTAAATATTTTGCAATGCCCAGGTAAAGCGACCTCCATCACCTCTTCTATTGGTTTATCTTTCCATCACCAGCTTTGTATGCTGATCGGGCTTTTTTGCTATTACTGTTGTCTTGGTTTTTTCAGTTGAGACTGACATATTTTTTTTTTCTTTTGCTGCTATGTAGAATTCGTTATACGCAGCAGCCTTTGCTCTCTGTTATTCATTCTATATCCCTTCTTTTCTTTTGACGTTCTTTATTAATTTCATCCATAACACTATTAAATAGAAGAGTACTTAAATAGTCTTCCCTGCCTTATTCCAGATTCATAGTTGATTGGTTCTGTCATGGCCTTCTGGTAATCTTGCGACTACTTTATTGTCTTTGTATATATTCTCGATAGTTTCAATTAGGTCTAATGAGATATTCCTGTTATATAATATATGAATAAACGTCTTCTATTTGCACATTGTCGAAAGCTTTTTTTAAGTCTATTAGGCACAAGTATGCTGGAATGTTGTATTCTATGGATTTTTCTTTTACTTGTTTCGCAATGAATACGGCATCGGTGCGTGAGCACCACTTCTCATTTATATTCCTGAATATACCTGTATGATCCAATCATAAAATTATAATAATATAATATTTTGTTTTTCCAGTATAAACATATCACATTACAAATTATGTCTTTAAATATCTCAGTGGTTGTCCCCTGGGCGGTTTATTAAAAGTTAATGAAAAGGTTACGAAATTATCTCTTACCACTGAACACTTTTTCAGTACCATAGGGATTGTCTACTATCTTCGTCCGTGTAAATCGTTGACAATTATGTAAGTGTAGAGGACGATGGTTGATATCATTGCAGAGAAATAAAATTCCTAAAGAAAAAACCAACCTGTTTATTATTTTTTGGTGGAGGAAAACTCTTGCTATAAAGAATTCTTTTAATACTCTGTATTATGTGTTATAGTGGCGAAGTGATCATTCCTTTTTTTGTTCTAATTAGTTTTATTTGTTACTACTCTTAAATTGATAAAATAAATAACCTTTATATATATTTTTATCTGCCATTATCATAAAAATTCTATAATAATTATTAATAATATAAGATTTTAATAATAAATATAAGATATTATATTTCACAACACATTGTACCGCCTCTGATATTGCGATCAACATCCATCAACGTTTTTGTCTTTATTTTCTGGTAGATCCATACATATAATGAAATCGTATATCAGGACCACATATTGAATGTATTTAACAATGTTTTTAGAAAGATGAACCTTTTACATATATGACTGATTTACATATATCATTTTCTTTCTTAAATTTGATTATAGTATGCTACAATAATAAACAATTGTAACACTCCATAAGGTCCGTATCTTCAAGACAAAAAATATTCTTACATAAGAAATAATACATTATGTAGCTCTTTTATGTAGTATTTTATATATTGCCTCTTACTAGTACTGATATGAGGCAGAAATGCGACGAATAGATAGGAAAACTGATATAATCAACTCTCCTGACTAATAGTGTATAAAGTACATACTATTTCTGTGACTAATAGGCTAGTTAATAAGACGTAATAAATATATCTGCTTCGAAACCTATACGAGGAGTAAAAACCATATTCTTAGAATTTCACTACATTCACACATCACAACACTTTGGTTTGTTGCAGCAACCAGACACCTGTAAAACATGAAAATGCCTTATGCAAACAAAAAATCCACGTATCATCAGAGGATTAGAGTAGAGAGCAGGTCTTTTTACTCTAAACATAATACGTTATTAGATGGGATTAAAACAAATCAAGAATGAAGTGTTTATTAATCTGACTACTAAAAATTATAGCAACTCTATACATAGCAACTATCGTAGTAATGTTATATTTATAATACTAAACGATTTAAAATAGAACCAGAAAAATTTCTTTTGTGGATTTAAAAGAAACATTATGCCAGTTATATTGTAGTATAACATAAAGTGAGTAGACTCACAATCAGAAGTTTTAAAGTAATCGTACATGTAACAATGTTTTGGAAAAAGTAGTGTTTTATTGCACTAACCAAAATTCTACAATTATTTATTGCTAAAACTGGAGAATTTATTTCCTTGGGAAATAGATTTTATAGTTTAGCATATAGGCTTCATTTATGAATTCCAAATTGTGTCTGACGTCAAGCATCAGGTGAACTTATAATAACCTGCCAAGTAAATCCCGCCGTCATCGTCAGTGTGATTCATAATGTTCCAACCGTAATACTGTCGGGACGCCTATCTATCTTTCCGGATTCCGGCTTAGGAACACATAAAGCTCGGTTTTATTAAAAAAAGAAAATTTGCTTTTTGCTTCAATAAAAAGGAAAAAATATTTTCGCAAGGCACAAGGTGAAGATTGCGATGTCCTTGGTAATAAAAAATATGCCTTTTGTATGAGATTTAAGGGCCATGTACTTTTTGTTAGTCTATTTGGGAAATGTCTGTAATTTTGAAATCGTAATAACAAGAACTCGGTCAAATGAAGAATATTTTTTTCGTCTTTATTTTCTTTGATTTTTAGTGTTATTTAGGATTTACTTCCTTCGATTAAAATACATAAAATCAATTTATTATAACTACGACTGCTATTAAAATTTACAATATCAGCCTGCGTCTCTTTTGAGGCAACGAACAAATATTACGGATCATTTTTCCTGATTTATTTGTTTAATTTCCAAAGTGGGTTTTTTGGCGAAAGCTGCCGATAAAATTTGTCTTGCTGCCTTAAAAGTACAAAAGGTCCAAGAATAATGGACAACAGCTATTAATCACCAAACCAAAATATGCCATATTTCTGTCTATTCCATAGCCCATTAGATAGCCTAAAATAAAGATAATAATGTTCAACATCTCACAATACAATTACGACAACGGCATAGATTAGAGAACCATGTCAATAGATGTTTGTAGTACCATCCGATATGAAAGGGCCAGAAATAAAGCACACAAGCAAGAAATTAATACTTTCTTGCTATTGACAACAACCGTAAAAAGAAATATTTAAAGGAGATTGTGTTGGTGCATGCTGAATCCCTCCTTTATATAGGCTAGCGGCCGAGCTCTAAAATGGCATATTCTAGTGTTGTGATTGATAGATGGCATGCCCAGGTTACCTAATATTCTTGAATCTCCCATAACCTTATTGCAAGGGCAAAACTTATGACGGTCCCGATGAGATATACGACTATATTTTTTTGATATAATTTATTATTATTTGCATAATCCATTTGAGAGACAACGATACAATGTAACATTCATGTTACAAAACCATTTTTCTTTTCTTTAATTCATGTGTTAATTGCTAATTTAAGTTAAGCAGTGAATTTGAATCTTATTTTACAGTTTTTTATATTTGATTGAGCAGTGTAACTCAACCAGTAGTAGGCGCATGTGATCGATTTAACTTATTTCAATTACATTGAAGGTGTCTGGATTATAATTACGAGGAGCATCATGGGTCCTTGTCTATCAAGTCGCGAGTGTAACACCTCTCGTCTCATTTTGCGTTCCTGTAGTGAACCAGTACATTTCGAAGACTTCACTTCGAAGGAAGGGGAACGAGAGAGGTATATAACCCGCGATTTCCAATTTTTAAGGGCTTTTCCGGTTCAGCATGTAACAGTGACTTTCTCTGTCCGTCACGGAGTGATAGCTTTTTCCGTCCTTCAAGTAGTGAAGGCATCCTTTTTGCCGTCCATGATAAGAGTGTTTTTTATCATCGAGCCGTCCCTGAAATATTCTACCCAACCTAAAACATTTTGGGTAAAGTGTTAATTAGTTACCCAAATGAAAATAAGGAGGTAGTGTGTGAGGCAATATTTTGATGGGAAACTCACCAGGAGAGGCCAAGCAGTTGATCGAAAAGCCGCGAGGAGAAGCCAGACAGTAAGTAAGGCGATAACTATACCGGTTAAATATCTCAGTTCCTTCCCACAACGTGTGTTCCTGACGACTACGTAACACGTATGATCCCGAAGTCGGTTTCACCGGAAGTCAACTTGGAATCATCTTTTTTTATCGTGCCTTTTTTAAAGCCAATTTTTTTTATTTTCAATAATAAGTAATACAAGAAACTACACTGCCTTCATAATTCTAAGTTAAAGATTATCTGTGAAGATTTCACTCTCGTAGCATAAAGGGTTATTAATCTAGTTTATTTAATTCCAAGGATGTAATAAATGTAAGAAAGTTTTTTTATTTGTTAATATACCTTATTTAGTGTTAGCGTAGTATTTCACTGAACTCCCGCTCTATCTTACAGAACGTAAATTGTACTGTACTCAATTCTATACCAACAAAACTAAATAACTTCAGTATTTTTTAATTTTTTTAGTTGCATTTAAATTCTCTCTAGTACAAAAATGAATGATGCCAAAAACAGTACCACTAGGCTTTAAACAACTGTAGAGACTATTTTCAAAAGACGTACAAAGATTATCTCTTATCCACATCTCTCCAAAAAAAAAACGGGATAGCTGATATCTTAATTTTATTCTCTCCCAGTATTAATATCCACTCAATCCATTCTCAAACATTAGGAAACACATAAGGGGCAAATAGTGGCTCTTATTTAATAAATAAAGCATTTATTTAAAATAAAAAGAAAGAGTCGACACTATAACAGTAATCAGCCCAAGTTTAGTACAAGAAAATTTTATTAAACCAATTGGCAGATCCAGGCAAAAATATCTATTTCTTATCAATAGCTGTGATATGTGAAATATTGTACAATTGTGTATACAATTTTTTAGCTAGGTTAAGGTCTTCGTGGATTAATGTAACTTGATGCAAATAATCACGCGCCAAACTTGTTTGTGACAAACTGGGAGTTTAGGTCGTGCTCATCAAACCATACGTCTGCTTTTATTATAATTATTGCGCTTGCGACTAGTTGCGTAAAATATCATTAATATTCAGAGATCATTTAATACCACTAGGCCACACTATTTAGGTTTTCCTTCTTATGGTGGTTTTTGGAAAAAAATTTAGTAAGAAAGTCAACGTGTTCTGGAGCACCTGAATCTGTAGCTCAATATTTAAATTGATTTATGTCATGTACTGGAAAATAGCGCAGTCGTGACTATTTAATTATTGCATGTTGCAATAAAACTAGATACAGAACCTAATTTAAAATCGTGTTACGAATAGCATGGTGAGAAAAATCTGTCTTTGGAAAAAGTATATGACTCCTTAAAGTCAAGAAGACAGAGTGCTACGTCGTTGTATCGTAATCAGCTTATAAGGTTCGCCCTAATGATAGAGAAGACACAATTTTATGTTTTATAGTTTATTTAGAATAAAATTTATATTATATAAACAGTTTATTTAGAAAAATTAAAAATGAATCTATCAGAATCAAAGTAATGACGGATCTAAACTTGAAATTTGAAATAGATGGCAACAAAATCGAAAACGTAAACTGTTTACATACCTGGGACACAGAATCACATTGAGCAAGCAGAACACTCTGCAGAAATTACGAAAAGGATCCATATGACCTGGGCCGCCGTAGGAAAACTCTGCATGGTTCTAAAAAATTCACAAATATCAGTCAATCTCAAAGGAAGATGAGGAGGAAAAAACAATGACACTGAAATGCAAACAGCCAATCGATTGAGAACAACCCAACGACCTATAGAAAGAGTCATGTTTGGGATTTCTTTACGGAATCACATTCGGACCGAGAAAATAAGAAGACGAACAGGGGCAAAGTCGCGGAGCTCAAATGAAGATGGGTTGGTAATGTGATTCGGGAAGAGAATACTAGATGGACAAAGAGCATAGTGCAGTGGAGGTCTGGAGAGCACAAAGTAAATACAGGAAGACTACCAAAACGCTGGTTGGATGACATTAAAATTAGGTAGGAACAATAACTCAAGATCGGGAAATTGATACTGGCCATGTAAAACTACTTTACCCTTCAAGTCTTTACTACGGATAAAAATTATTTGGTTTTTCGGTTTTTTACCCCACTTTCTCCTATCTATCGACAAAACAATTTTCAAAATATTGCACATTTTTATAGCATATATTGTAGTTATTTAGGATTTCTATATAACTCATCAAATGTTGAAGGATATGAGCATAGAAAAAGACCACTGACGGTTATCGAAGCTGACGATTTAAAATTTACAGACAAAAAACACAAATTTAATGATAACAGTGATTTGAACATATTACAAGGAAGAAACAAACGGACCAATAAATTTAAACGAGCTATAATATATTGTACTTATAACTGCATAAATCTGTACTGGAATCAAAAAAAATCAATAATTAATACTGAAGGGAAGACATTGGAAGACATAAAAACAATGAGATGCGTTAGACAAGGATGTATCCTGTCTCCGCTTCTGTTTAACTACTATTCAGATGCCGACCAAGAGGCAGGAATTAAGGTTAATGGGAAATTACTCAACAATATCCGATAAGCCGACGATAACTTAGTTGTGACAGACAGTGTAGAGGACCTTCAGACATTTCTTGAAAAAACATAGACTTAGCAATGGATATAGACTCATAATGAATTTTAAAAAGTGAAAAATACATGATAATAAGTAAAACTTTGATTTGTTGTGGCTGTTACTTGATGGAAATTCATAACAAATGTAATGAAAGACTGATTTTGGTCAAATTTCCACTTTATTTAGTTTCACTGAAACTGTATGACGCGTTTCGCTATACTATAGCTTCGTCTGATACAAAAATTTTTCTATCAGACTAAGCTATAGTATAGCAAAAACCCGTCATACAGTTTCAGTGAAACTAAATAAAGTGGAAATTTGTCTTTTATTACATAAGTAAAACTTCTTGGATCCACACAAATATCAACATAGAGTCAACGCTGATAGAAAGAGTCTCTAAATACCAATATCTGAGAATATAGATCAAGAAACACGACCAGACACAAGAAATTAGCAGTCGAATACGAGAGGCCAGAACGGCATTTTTCAAAATAAGACAACTTTATACTAACCGTAACTTAAATTTATATCTTCGACGCACGTCGTGGTTAAAGAACTTAAGAGCATGCTGTACTTCCATACATCTCTTTAGAGCCATGGTATCAAAAATTACAATAGCCAGGATGATAGCGAAGAGAGTCGTCACCCTAAGAAGAAGAAGATAACAGTTGGAGATAAATAAATTTTTAATGCATTATATGTAGTTAAAACCTAAATTTTTCAAATAATTATTTTTCACTGATAATTTTAAGTGACGATACTAAGTTTCGTTTTGACAAGCACTAACCACTGTTCAAAGGACAAAAAATCAAGCGCAGTATCAAACTAAAACTATTGATATTCTAGGAGCTAGAAGAGATAAAGCACTATTAAAGGTTAAAAATAAAAACCCTATTAGGGCTCTATGTTGTTAATGAGTTGCCCAAACTACAAGTATGGACAAAGCAATAAGACAGAAAAAAGCCATTAAATTGCTAACCAACATTATATGGGATATAATTTATAAATAAAACCACAAAAGGAGATATATGAAACCATAGTGAGAAATATCACATTATATACCTGTGAAATAGCATTAGCCACGCTGAGGGCAACGGAAATAGATTTCTGGAAAAGAGCAGGAGGAATATTCAAGACAAAGAGTCAGCAATGAACATATTAAAGAAATCAAGGGAGTCAAACACACAGTATTACAGACGACACTTTAACCAAACAACTTATCTGGTTTGGACACATTCAAACAATGGACGAATCACAAAACAAATACTTAACCAAAAGGCAAGAAAAAGACCGAAAATAAGTTGGATAAAGGGGATAGATAGGGAATTTAAGGAAGGAAATCTGGAAGATCTATGGAGCGACCGAAAACGATGGAAATTGGAAGTAGGAAAACGTCGAAGAACGTTGTAAACCGATGTGTCTCTATATTTTTTTAGTCTACTCAAAAGCTTCTGATTTTTTAATAAACAATTGTGTTAGCTCTGTTGGGTTAGAATCACCTGAATTTTACTGAGAATGTATTTGATTTTATACAAGTAAAATTATTTAACAAACACATTACTATCAGCCAGATCTGTTATGGAACCATTTTTTTTATTTTGTACACGTTTGAGAGTGTAAGTCATATTTTCACAATAATAATAGATAAATTTACTTATCTTTCTATCAAGTTGCACGTAGATTTTAATTAACTATAGTTAAGACTCGTTATGTTACATATGGAATAAAAATTGGGTTAAACTTAATCCTTCCAACACACAGATAAAATTATTTATTAACACGTACCAGATACTTAAACTCTATTCTGAAGTCGATATATGCTCATCGCCAGTTGTTAGATAAAAAACATCATAATAAGTTATTGGCATTGTTTCACTTTAGATGTTCATAAATTCTAGGTCATATAAAATTTCCATGAAAGTTTAACATTTGGTCTACAAAGAACAGAAGCTATTTTTGCAAAACATAATAATCTAGAGTGACTTAACATGAAGCTGAGGTAGCTTTTGCATTGTTTGGTATCATAAAATTATTAACAGAGAAAAGCCCACCCATCTGTTTGGCAAACTCAGATTTTGTTCTTCAATACAAAACCTAAAGATTATATTTTGAAACCATTAATTGACTTCAACTTTAAGATAAATGTTAAAAAAACATTGTTTTTTTTTTCTTTTAACAGTTACTATTTCAAGCTTATTTTATATATTTTCTTAGATTTTTTGGAGATCTGAGTTAGATGCATTAAAATGTATTATAATCTAAATTATTTTTTTCATTAATGTTTTTTTTGCCATTTATGATTAGTTGCTATAAATTTGTATATTATATATATATATATATATATATATATATATATATATATATATATATATATATATATATATATATATAATATGAATAACACACTTTAAAGATTCAACTTGAAAACTTGCACAAATAATAGAATTGTAGGATTGATATGATGTGTGATTATTAAAAATATTACTGGTGTCATTAGATTGAAAATACATTTGTGTTTCGATTGGTGCAGCAAATTTCCAAAGCTGTCAAAATATTAAATGAATTTTCCATATTTCTTGTAAGCAATCCAACGTGTACCAGTTCCAGAGTCGTTATCCAATTTAATCAAACCTGATTTATATTTATGAATTTTTCTCGGTAATCTGTTGCTCATAGAAAATGGGGAATTTTCAACTTTTTGCATACAATTTTATCTCTAGGTTCGTTGGGTAATGTTACCGGTAATTTCGTAATTTGGGAGGATAATTTAAAAAAAGATCCATTCCAGTTTTGTAGGGTTTTAAATGTAGAACTATAATAAAAATTTGAATATTTTTACTAATTAAAAATGTTTCCAATATTGCGAAAAACGACTTTCGTACTATTTTATTATTTTTTAAAATTTATTAAAGCTTGTGATAACTGCACCATATTACGTTCTAAAACGTCAAAATTTTATAATTAAGAAAAAAAACTAATGAAACATACATATTTAGTGTTCTGTACGGAATACTTATGTCTGTCTGTATGTGCGTCTGTCTGTCTGTCACACCCGATTTTCTCCGAAACTATTTGTCATAGAAAGTTGAAATTTAGTAATAATATAGGAATTGATGGACTCATTAGAGCCATGTAGTTTTGAGTGTTAAATTTTGACTTAAGGGGTTAGCTTTGGGGGGTGAAATCGGAAGTGAAAGAAAATTTTTACTAGGTCATCGAGTGTGGTGTCAAATGAAAGCTTGTAAAAACACGAGTAAAATATATATCAGCGATCACCAATATGGCTTCCGTAAACATAGATCAACAGGAGATGTTCTGACTTATGTAACACATGTTTGGAACAACGCAATTAAGCACTTTGGAGAATCTCGAGCGGTTGCTCTCGATATATCCAAGGCATTCGACCGTGTTTGGCATGATGGACTGTTGGCTAAGCTACGCTCTTATGGTATGTCTAAAAAGTTCTGTTTGTGGCTTTCCTGTTTCCTCAGAGAGCGTTCTTTACGAGTGGCTGTCCACGGATTTCTTTTCTAACACCTTCACTATGAACGCCGGTGTGCTCCAAGGCGCCATACTGTCTTCTACTCTCTTTCTCATTTACATTAACGATCTGCTGAAAATGACCGGGAATCCAATCTACAGCTTTGCAGATGACATTACGCTTATCTCTTCATTCACTTTGATCGTTCGTACATCGGCTGCTCAGACGAATATCAGCAGACAGCAGGAGGTCGTTCAACTTAACAAAGACCAGGAAGAAATTCTATCTTGGAGAGACAGCAACCAAGTGGAATTTAATGCTACAAAAACCCAGGCGGCAGTTTTTTCTAAAAAAGTTACCGTTGCTGAACCCGACATAGTCATGTCGGGGCACTCCATTCCCCTAGCATCGTCATTCAATTTGTTGGGCGTCAATTTGGGAGCAAATATGCCCTGGTATGGACATGTTGCAGGCATAGCAAGGAGCAAAGTTGAGAATATTATTTAGAACCAGAAAGCTTTACACTCCACAACAACTGTTAATTCTTTACAAAGCTCAAATTCGATCAACTATGGAATACTGCTCCCATGTTTGGGGCTCCGCTCCCAAATATACACTGCATTTGTTGGATTCTGTTCAGAGGAGAGCTATTCGTCTGACTGAAGACCCGGAACTGACCGGCGGCCTTGATTCGCTGGAACATCGAAGAACGGTTGGCGACTTGAGATAGATAGTCTCAGCGGTGCATGTTAGAAGTACACGTCATGTTAATACTTCACATCCGTATGAGGTTCAGCTTGTTACTCCTCATACAACGCTTTTCAAGCCGTCTTTTATATGGAGAACATCATCCCTTTGGAATAATTTGCTCAGGACTGTGTTTCTCAACGAGTACAATTTACAGCGATTCAAGAAAAACGTGAATCGCTTTCTCCGCACAAGTGTCGGTCCTGTAGCGCTTTAGGGACTTTCCTGCAGTACGTGTGCTGCTCACAAAAATATATATATATATATATATATATATATATATATATATATATATATATATATATATATATATATATAATGTAATACTTGCGCACACTTTTCTTTGTATTATTTTTAAAAAATCGTATTGATCAAAAAATTTTGAAAAAGATTGAAACAAAATTATCACGAGTACATTACCTTTAATAATTTATCTGGTATATAAAAAAAAAAACACAAAATTTCAAGGTCTTCAGTTTTCAGTAAGTAAAGATTGAAAACAAATTTTGTTGAAAACTTATTTGGGGTGTGTTTTGTGAAGCCACTGATCATTTTATATATCCACGTACGGAACACTAATTGCGCAAGTTCAACTTGCACTTGGCCGGTTATTTTTAAATTAAATATAAATAAATATTGTTAGCATTACTGTGATGAAAAAACCAAACTTTTTCTGTTATTCAAGCAGCCATATCAGCCATGTATTACCAATAGACACTGCACACAATATTGTGTTATTTAAAAATGCTATTGCAGTAAAAGTTTAATTCTTTAGAATAAAATAGATCAACAATCTTATTAAGATCTTCTTGAAATTTCACAACTTTATCGCAATTTAAGAGAAGTAGCAATTTTATGTGGACATTTTCGGGACATTATTTGCTGCAATCTATGTATTAGTTGCAATAAATTTAAATAATAAATAATAAAATAAAATATTTTATCGTATTCTGGTCTCTTAGATTTGTTGGGTTATGTGGATATATTTATTCCCTGTTTATCAATTTTACCAGTTAAAAGTTTCATTTAAAAAAAAAAACGCTGTGTAATGAAAGCTTGCGTGTAAAGTAAATCCCAAGATACAAGATCCTGCCTTTTTGCTTTTTCAATGGGGCAATAAACGACTCTATTATGGTTTTGTGCATAGTTGCCAAGTATTACGATAAACTTATTTTTATTTTACCTGCTTTGTATACCGCCCTCATTTCCACCTGCAATCATATTGGATCCATTTTTACCTATATATTTACTACGTGGCAACCCGGTTTGGAGCCCTTTAAGTATTTGATAATATAGGCCTAATGACCACAGGTCCCCATTAAGATTCGAAAGATACTATTAGTTATTTTTATTTTTAGTTTTACTTACAACTCACAACGCAACGGTTCTATTTTCATTATGTGGCGTCCATAGGAAAATTGCAATAGTGGCTATCGCAAGAGAAAACATTTATCACTTGACGCTAAACAAATAATGAAAAATGTTTAAGACAGTTTGGTAAAAAGAATTAACTGAACTTGAACTAACAAAAACCCCAATTTCTACGATTAAGGGTATTGTAGGAAAACCATTACTCAGGAACAAGAAAAAAACGGAAAGATTTTCAAATGCATCATGTAGACGATTGGAGAAAAATATATTCTATGTATGATGAGCAGTTGGTGCCGACACTAGACAAAATAAAATTAAGACTGGTGCAGGACGGGACCAATATACATTGTGGCCGATTAACCCTTCACAGAATTCTCTTAAGAATGGGATTCACGTTCCGAAAAATCAACAAAAGGCAAGTAGTGATGGAGTTACAAAGATTACGAATCTTGCGATATAATTATTTAAAAGAAATTAAAAAGTATCGATCAGAGAATTGGCCAATAATTTACTTTGACGAAACATGGTTCGATACCCATGACACTGTGCAAAAAGGGTGGGTTGACAGCAGGACAAAATGTCAGACTAACGCACCTTCAAATAAAGGTAAACGAGTAACTTTTTTTCATGCTGGATCTAAAAAGGGCTGGGTTTCAAATTGTCTACTATTATCGGCAAAAGATATAAAGGATTCTAGTTTGGACTATCACGAAGACCCGACCGCAGAACTTTTTGAAAATTGGTTTCAAAATTCCCTTTTGCCGAATGTTCCCGAACAGAGTGTTATAGTTATGGACAATGCAGGTTACCATAGTCGCCTACTAAATAAAGTTCTTAATGCAGCCAACAACAAATCGGAAATACAGGAATATATGTTAGAAAATGACATTTATTTTGACTTTAGTTATAAATAGTGAAGTTTTGAAAGACTATAAATTGAAAAAGAAATATGGCTGAGAAAATGGGACACACTGTTGTGTGTTTAATCCAATTGAACATATTTGGCATCAAGTTAAATTAAAAATAAGGAGACAAAATGTTTCTTCTACTTTAAGAGTGTCAGTGGTTGAATTAGTAAAAAAAAGTTATAAATTATATACCTTGTGAAAGCTGGAAGAACTCCATTCAGCATGTTGTTAAAGTTGAGGATTCATATATTTATGTAAATAATATAAAATCACTGATAATTACCTCAGCTGATGACAGTGATAGTGAAACCGAATTAGGCTTAAGTTAAAATGTATTTTTATTTATACAATATGTCCCCTCTTGTAAACCTCATTCAATCAAACTATATACGTATACTTCTTATCCATTTGTTTTTACATGCATCTATAAATAAACATCTCCAAAAACACTTATAATTTTATTTATTTGCATTAATGAATAAATTTCTTAAGTCCATCTCTGCAACCTATTATAAACAAAAGGTCAGAATTTTTATATTGCCCACTTAAAACGGCAAAAATCAGGATCTTATATTTTGGGACAGGCTATAAGACCTCTGCACTTCACTTGCTAGATTAGTACAAATTCTGTCTTTGTCTACAATATTTATTTTTCTTTCATTTAAAATATATATTTTATTGTCACCAAAAAAATCGTGTATTATTATTATTATAAACAATTGATTTGTACGTTCTAGGGTTCACTCATTGTTATATTCTATAAGAGTGACTATTCGTCAACCTAACTTTTTTTTTCAATATGCCTTGTTTACCTCGACTCTAGTTTCATTTAAGTTACAAGTTAAAAAGAAAAAATCTTTTAATAATAATTAATATTTAAACTATCTATCTACTTTTATCCAGGTACTTTAAGCTTGAAGTAATAATATTAAAAGTTTGATCTTATATTCTTCATCATCGGTTTTGCCTTCAGCAAGTTTGGTATATTTTCAATTACCTAATTACGAAGTTTTAACAAGTTTTAAAAGTAATTTTAAAGGTTTTTAAAAAGATATTATTCATATAACGGAGTTTTAAAGTTACTAGTGACTTCATCGTGAAGATCCATTAATTACAACAAAGTAGACCAGACTATTACACACTTTTAAAGTGTTTAATTTTATCCACCAAAGTTCATAACAAATTTAAAAAATTTAACTATAGAAATATATATATATATATATATATATATATATATATATATATATATATATATATATATATATATATATATATACATATATATTCTCTTATTTTAATTTTTATTTTTCGATATTTTTGCAAGAATAATAGTAATATTTATATATTTAAGAAAAAATATTTAAACATGCATATCCACATTTCCTTTTGCTCTCGTTCATCATTAGCCTATTCCATCCATAGTCAGATGTAAGCCTCCCCAAGTTGTCTCCAATGAGCTCTGTTGTTTCCTTTTTGCATCCATTGCTCAAGCGTTCAAGCTGACTAATTAAACAAGTGGTATTTTCTGGTAGGTCGTTAATATAAAGAGGGAAGAGAATGTGGAAGTGTTGAACTCTAGAAAATATCTGCCTCTATAGTAAAATTGTGGTAGAGAAATATATTAACCGTCATTTGCAAAGAACAAGCTCCTTAATAAGTTTAAGCACACGCTGTATGAAATAAAAATATTTTCTGAAATTTTTAATTGCGTTTTAGAACTACTTGATGGTGTTTTTCCATAGAAACTGATATTACGGTGTAAGACATACATTTGTGCTAACCAGTTTTTTTAACAGATGTTGTTTGTAGGTAGTAGAGTTGATTTAGCGAAATTGTGACAAACTGCTCTTGTCAGCGACCTATTGGGAGAAACAAGAAGTTTGCTTTTAATTCTCTTCGATATAAGGCCTCCAAAATTGCATCGGTTCAAATTCAAATTTTGAGTAGTAGATTTGTAGTGCCAAATTTTGTGTAGTTCAAGGTCTTCTTTGTCACTATCTGATGAAATAGTAAATGTTGAAATGAATTGCCAGTTAAAAGCAATTTTCAGGCAGACGGTATATTTGACATTTAAAACTAAAGTCAGTTAATAGAAGAACATCAATAGCCGAGTTAACTTTCAAATTTCGTTTGTAAAATACCAACTTGATAGGTGTTTTATTCATGTCATTGCTACAAATTAGAAAGCCAAATCATAAGACCTTTAAATTTGAGATGTTTAAAACACATCCGTCCATTTATTATTTACAAATCTAAGTCAACAGCAGCACCAACAGTGTATATGAATAATGAACGTCATGATTATCGGATGTAAGCCTCCCCAAGTTGTCTCCAATGAGCTCTGTTGTTTCCTTTTTGCATCTAATCGTGTCACGCTAATCT
This sequence comes from Pachyrhynchus sulphureomaculatus, assembly GCA_019049505.1. NCBI lineage: Eukaryota > Metazoa > Arthropoda > Insecta > Coleoptera > Curculionidae > Pachyrhynchus > Pachyrhynchus sulphureomaculatus. The sequence continues at coordinate 164,670,412 of CM032449.1, read as the reverse complement.
TTTTGTATCGTCCGTCTATCTTGCCTGTGCATCTTTTATGTTTTCTAAGCCTCCTTTCAACTATATGGCGTGTCTATCTGTTATCATTCATCCTTGCGATATGCCCTGCCCAGTTCCACCTTAATATCTTTTTCGTATCTCTATGTTAGGAATACGATCTTGGAGTCTAATATTTAGCTTTTCACCTCCATTGCTTTTTGCGTTACCTGAAGTTTATATAGTATACTTTTATTTAAAGCCCACGTTTCACTGCCACATGGTAATACCGGCAGTACACATTGATCGAACACTCTAGCTTTTGTTGTATTTGAGATGTCCAATTTAAATGTAGATTGTACCCTTACGAACGCAGACCAAGCCGACGAGATTCTTCTATCCAGGTCAGCCTTTAAATTAGTTTTTGATATTTAGATTTTTAGTCCTAAATTTATGAATGGTTGTACCTTTTCTATTCTTTCACCGTCTATTGATAGTTCCTGGCTGTTATCTTTATACTTTCGTTGTTCAAATATTTGGTTTTGGTAAAGTTTATTTTTGGACCTATTTCTCGAGACTTGTTTAATTTCATCAGCATTTCTTGTAATTCTTCTTTTGTGTTGACGATCAAAGTGACATCATCTGCGAACCTTATGTGATTTAGTCGTTCACCGTCCATTAGTATTCCTGTGTTTTCCCACTTTACCGATTTGAACATGTCTTCTAGAGTCAACCTGAATAGCTTTAGTGATATCGAGTCACCTTTTCTAATTCCTCTTTTAATTTTGAATTTATTTGTTTTTTTCTTCAAGCATTCTTTGTAATGTGGCATTTTTATATATGTGTTCTAGAAGATTAATATACCTTTCGTCAACTCTGCTCTTACTTAAGGCGTTAAGGACTGCCTCTATCTCTACCAAATCAAATGTTTTTTCTTACTCAACCATTGCTTTCCAAAAGGTGGCCATATATTCATTTGCTTTTTTCACTAGTAATCTAATTGTTTGAAGATGGTCGAAAGTGCTGTATTCCCGTCTAAATCTCGCTTGTTCACTTGGTTGATAACTGTCTAATTTGTTCGTTAATCTACATGTTATGATTCTAGTGAGGATTTTGAGTAATACCGATAACAGGCTGATGGGTCTATAATTCTCCAGATTAAATTTGTTCCGTTTTTTAAAAATAAGCGTAGGCAAGGCGTTTACCCAAGCTGTTGGTAGAATACAAAATTTATATTAAAAATAGAGCATTTGATGAATCAAATATCTACTGTCATATTCTTGAAAACGGTTATATATTTTATTGGGATAAAACTAATATAATAACAAAGGAATCCAACTGAGCTAAAGAACAAAAAATTAAAGAAATAATGTGATTATGATATGATAATTTAACTGGCTAGAATTGTGTAGGCTTCTTTTCTGTTGATTTTAATCAGAACAATTTATCGATTATTAAAGAAATGCAAAAGGGCAGGGTAAAAATAAATTATATATAATCTCATTTTTCTCAAATGTCACGTAAATAAAAAATGTTATACGCCAAAATCAACACCCGAATGCTAAGCTCATCAGACCTAACCTTTTTTTAACGAATGTCATGTCAATAAAACGGTATTAGTTGAAATTGGAAAATTCAAATAAAGGACCGGAAAATCACGTATATGATATTTTTAATCGCAAAATAGTTAATTATTCGATGATGGTTAGAAAATTACGTACAATTTTTCGACAAGAGATTAACAGAAGACTTTTTTATCTTTAAAACAATTTAACTATTTTTCTAATTTAAATTGTATAAAATATTATTAAAAATAATAACTTTTATCTGTAGTGTACCAGATTACGTACCAAAATGTCAGGCTTTTGTAATTTAAAAAAAAATACCAATTAAAAAAAACGTTTTTTTTAAAAAAAAATAAACATAAATAAATATTATTAATATCATTGTGATGCAAAGTTAAAAAATTCTTTTTCAATATTTACAATCATTAAAAACATCAATTATGCATTACAATTGCATATTGTGTTATTTAAATAATGGGGTTACAATAAAATTTTACTGCATTTGACTAAAATAAATTAACAAGATTATTACACCAGTTTAATATTTTCCAGAAACTTTATGATGTATGTTAAAACTTTTTGAAAATTGCAGAATTTTATCGCAATTTAAGATAAGTAACAGTATTATGTGGACATTTTGTAGAACGTTATTAGCTGCACGATTGATTTGGTATTTTGGATAATAGAAGGGTATGTATTTAGCAGTTTTGTCTGCAACACTGATCCAATTTCAGTTCTTACGTCATTTTTTAAAAATATGGTAATCATAACTTCTTTTACAGAAGTATTTCTTTACGCTTGTCGTTTTCAATTTAATCTAACAATACTACCAGTTTGTTCAAATGATTTCCTTTGAGGAAATTAAAAAACCACCTGTTGTTAAGATTTTCACTATATTTTATTTATCAAAGTGAAATAAATAAAGTAACAGAACATAAATCAGCCGTGACATGTTTCGGTACACAGTACCTTTTTCAAACGGTAGTTGAACTTCTACTATTTTTTCTAATAACTAATTTAGCTACAATTATTTAAACCCTACCTTAATTATAAGAAATTTCCTAAAAAGTGTTATGAATAAATGGACCATTAACAAAATTATGTAAAATTTTTTTTGAAGGAATTTAACTTGGTAGAGTAGGATAATATCTGAACTAAAGATTTAACAAAGGAGTGTTTTATAAATCGGGTTGATTATTTAGCACGGAATTCTTTAATTGTTAATTTCCAACGGCTCAAGCACTTTTTGTTTTTGTTATTAATATGTAATATATCGAAGTTTTTATCAAAACTGTGATTTTCAGAAAACAAATGAGAGGCATAATGTGAAACTTCAGTCTTATTCTCAAATGCTTTTTCATGTTCTTTTATTCTTTATATTAATAAAAAACCGGTCAAGTGCAAGTTGAACTTACGCAATTAGTGTTCCGTATGTTGATTACTTTTAAAATAAAAATTTTTGTTACGGAGGTATAACATGATCAGCAACTTCACAAAACACATCCCAAATGAGTTTTCAACAAGTTTGTTTCCGATCTTTATTGAAAACTGATGACCTTGAATTTTTTTATATACCAAATCAATTATTAAAGGTAATACACTCGTGATAATTGTCGTTCAATCTAAACCCCATGGAGAATATTCCAGAATTTTTTCAAAATTTTTTGATAAGTACTTTTCGAGATAAGGAGGGGACGGCGATTTTTCGCGATTTTTTAAAAATAATACAAAGAAAAGTGTGCGCAAGTATTACATTATACATATATTTGAACTCGTGTTTTTACAAGCTTTCATTTGACACCCCACTCGATGACCTATTAAAATTTTTTTTTTGCACTTCCGATTTCATCCCTCAAAACTAACCCTTTAAGTCAAAACTACACGGCTCTGATAAGGCCATAAACTTCTACATTAGTACCAAATGTCAAGTTTTTATGTCAAAATCGGGTGTGACAGACGGACGGACGGAAGGACGGATGGATGGATGGACGGACGGAAACATACGTGATTTTATAAGTGTTCCGTACGGAACACTAAAAATGCGTTTTGAAAACTTAAATTGTTTATAAACTAAAGGGCATAAGTTTCTCGAGGTCCAAAACTCAGGACAATACTCCTAGTGGTACCTCAGAGAGGATAAAATCATAATATTGTTGTATCTAGACTCTGCAATTTCAAATGGTTCTTTTACTACACTATTAATATTCTTCAATTTGTTATAACCTTTATTGTAAGTCAACGGTACGAGTACGATCAACTATCCCACAATAATTGCGGCGTAGATAACTTATTGAGCGTTCCTCGTACGTAAAAATATTGCTCAATTTAAAATTCTCAACTTGTCACTAATTACAGTAAACTTAATACAACACAAGGGAAATAATAACTCTCGTTTAAAAGTTGCAAAAGTATGTTTTTTAATCTAATGAATAAAAACAAATAGTCCAGTATATTTACCTGCTTTATATTCGACACAATACTATTCATTTTTCACATTTAAAAGACTATGTGGCTCCTATAATAATTTGCCATTGTCTAATTCTTTCTTTTTTGTATGACAGTAAGTGTGAATATAATATAAAGATATGAATTTTATAGGACATATTACTAAAATAAGCTCCCAACAAAGATTTAATGCCGAAATTCAGAAGTGTAATAAATGAAGAGTGACAAGCTGAACCTGCGCTTATTTCCTAAGATGCACAGCGCTGGGAAAAATAATGTAAGCTACATCCATCAAACAATTACGATAAAAATATTTATAGAATAGATTCAAATTGGGGTAAGATACAACGAATTGTACCAAATACGCACACCTAGTACTCAATCGGAGGCTGACACAGCAGCCGCAAGCCGACAGAGTGGTTGGCACAGCCAACACTAAAGGCAGGCAGCGAGATTTGCGAGGAATCAACCTCAGACCTTATGTGGTTTAACGTAAAATAACTTAAAATAGGCAAAAAGCCCATATTTAAGCAGTCTACCCACTGTTCTCTTATTCGTCCATCCATCCCGAGACGCGTTTCGCCGTATCACGGCTCATCAGTCGGGCTAGGATCGACGAAGAAGAGAACAGAATTTTAAGTACTTTATTCCGGCACTTACGGAACACAACGGTAAGATACAACGAATTGTACCAAATACGCACACCTAGTACTCAATCGGAGGCTGACACAGCAGCCGCAAGCCGACAGAGTGGTTGGCACAGCCAACACTAAAGGCAGGCAGCGAGATTTGCGAGGAATCAACCTCAGACCTTATGTGGTTTAACGTAAAATAACTTAAAATAGGCAAAAAGCCCATATTTAAGCAGTCTACCCACTGTTCTCTTATTCGTCCATCCATCCCGAGACGCGTTTCGTCGTATCACGGCTCATCAGTCGGGCTAGGATCGACGAAGAAGAGAACAGAATTTTAAGTACTTTATTCCGGCACTTACGGAACACAACGGTAAGATACAACGAATTGTACCAAATACGCACACCTAGTACTCAATCGGAGGCTGACACAGCAGCCGTGATACGGCGAAAACGCGTCTCGGGATGGATGGACGAATAAGAGAACAGTGGGTAGACTGCTTAAATATGGGCTTTTTGCCTATTTTAAGTTATTTTACGTTAAACCACATAAGGTCTGAGGTTGATTCCTCGCAAATCTCGCTGCCTGCCTTTAGTGTTGGCTGTGCCAACCACTCTGTCGGCTTGCGGCTGCTGTGTCAGCCTCCGATTGAGTACTAGGTGTGCGTATTTGGTACAATTCGTTGTATCTTACCGTTGTGTTCCGTAAGTGCCGGAATAAAGTACTTAAAATTCTGTTCTCTTCTTCGTCGATCCTAGCCCGACTGATGAGCCGTGATACGGCGAAACGCGTCTCGGGATGGATGGACGAATAAGAGAACAGTGGGTAGACTGCTTAAATATGGGCTTTTTGCCTATTTTAAGTTATTTTACGTTAAACCACATAAGGTCTGAGGTTGATTCCTCGCAAATCTCGCTGCCTGCCTTTAGTGTTGGCTGTGCCAACCACTCTGTCGGCTTGCGGCTGCTGTGTCAGCCTCCGATTGAGTACTAGGTGTGCGTATTTGGTACAATTCGTTGTATCTTACCGTTGTGTTCCGTAAGTGCCGGAATAAAGTACTTAAAATTCTGTTCTCTTCTTCGTCGATCCTAGCCCGACTGATGAGCCGTGATACGGCGAAACGCGTCTCGGGATGGATGGACGAATAAGAGAACAGTGGGTAGACTGCTTAAATATGGGCTTTTTGCCTATTTTAAGTTATTTTACGTTAAACCACATAGATTCAAATTATCAAATTTTTTTAACGTTTCAAAGAACCAATATTTCTGGAGTGTTTCAAGTCTACAGTTAGGTGATTATTTAGCTACTGCATAGAATCTAAAAATTTGTAGTTTACCGATGGTCAACTTGGACCCTTGTACAGGGTGAGTCAACGATAGAGTAAAAATAGTTATCTCATTTGTCTCGGGAATGACGAAGAAATGTTAAATGCAATAGTTTTGGGTAATATTAAGGTGCACAGTTTAAAATTATTTTTGAGTATACGGGGTACTTCAAAAAAGTGTGGTCGATATAACATATGTTTTTTTTTTAAATGGAACATCCTATTTCTAATTTACTTTTAAATTCTGCGTAAAATTTTATAACTTTTTTTATTGATAATGATATATACCTAAACCTGATAGTTTTTCTAATATTGAAATTTTTAAAAAAAAATACTAGTTTTATAAAAAATTGCCAGTAGCGCCATTGTTTCTGAAGGTGGAATACTCATAATTGGTACGAACGTTCTATAGAGATGAAAAAAAAAAAGATATATGTGAAGAAATTTCAGTAATATGCTACAGAGTGTCCAAATTAAATTTATACATTTCGTCTATTTTAAATTGAAAAATCTCAAATTTTTTATACGGCACACCCTGTATATTATTATTTTTTCTGATAAATTTTACAAAACCCTCCAACTTTTATTAAGTATGATGTGTATCTATTTCTAATAGTTTTCGATTTATTTTGAATTTTCCAATTTTTACTATTGTTTTTAATACACTTACGCCATTGTGAAAACATAAACAAATAGTTAATAATAATTTTAATATAGTTTAACTTATCTAATGATTAATTATTATGACGTAATAAATGTTCAAAAATATGCCCGTCTACTTGAATATACATGTTTAGTCGTTTTACTATATTTTCCTTTACTTTCCTTAGCATAAAGGGCTTTAATGTCCTACGCGCATCCTGTATCCTATGTTTCATATCTACTGGTGTTGTAGTTTTCACATAAACACGATCTTTAATGTAGCCCCACAAAAAGAAGTCTAAAGGTGTTAAGTCACATGATCGAAGGGGCCACTGAATGAATCCATCCCTACAGATAAATTTTTGTGGTTAATGAGCAGGAGCTCCGTCTTGTTGAATCCACATTTGTTCCCTTTCAAAGTTATCAACTTCTTCAAGGCGCTGGGGTAATTCATTTTGCAAAAAATAGATATCTAGGGTTGTTAAGCGATTCGCGGAAAAAATATGGACCAATAATTCGAAAATTTAATATTCCACATCATACATTAAGCGACTAATGGTTTTGGTTTTGAACTTCCCGGACCCAAAATGGATTAACTGTTGAATAATAGTACATGTCATGACTGTTAACTGCTCCATTACTGCGAAAAGTAGCTTCATCAGAAAATATTATTTTGGATAAAAAATTTGGATCGACCACTATTGCTCCATTCATGGTGGTACATAAGTTTACTTGTCGTACAAAATCATGCTCTTGAAGTTGTTGATGTAGTTCTATATGAAACGGATGATACTTGTATTTTCTCGTGGTGCGATTAGCCGTAGATTGGGATGTGTCAGATAAGTCAACTAGTTGACGTTGCTGACATCTTCAACAAGAAGTAAAATCTCCATTTCTTCTTTTCCTCATTGATAGCATTTACTACTTTCCGTTTCGTATACTCAACACTACCACTACCATCAAAAACCGTTCTATTAAGCACTGAAAAGATTTTCTAGATGGTATACGTCTATTAGGGTACTTCGCTCCGTAAAGCCTTACTGCTATAAGACAATTTTTTTCCCGCCTCGCCCAGTATATAAATCACATCAATTAATTCATTTTTAGGAAAATCCATAACTATTACCTTTATACGTCACTTACTACAACAAATTAAACTATTTTTACTGGCTTAATAGACATGTCAAAATTTGACATGTCTATTAATTATGATGTTATAGCGAAAGTGTATTAAAAACAAAGGTAAAAATTGAAAAAATTCAAAATAAATCGAAAACTATTAGAAATAGGTACATGACATACTTAATAACACTTGGAGGGTTTTGTAAAATCTATCAGAAACAATAATAATATACAGGGTGTGCCATTTAAAAAAATTTGAGATTTTTCAATTTAAAATAGTCGAAATGCATAAATTTATTTTGAACACCCTGCAGCATCAAGCTCAAATTTCTTTACAAATATCTTTTTTCTCATCTCTATAGAACGCTTGTACCAATTATGAGTATTTCACCTTCAGAAACAATGGCGCTACTGGCAATTTTTTACAAAACTGAAAACTAGTATTTTTAAAAAAAAAATGAAATATTAAAAAAAACTACTAGGTTTAGGTATATAACATTATTAATAAATAAGTTATACAATTTTACGCAGAATTTAAAAATAAATTAGAAAATAGGATGTTCCATTTTAAAAAATATGTTATAACGGCCATCACTTTTTTGAAGTACCCTGTATACTCAAAAATAATTTTATCCTGTGTACCTTAACATTCCCTAAAACTATTGTATTTAACATTTTTTCGTCATTCCCGAAACAAATGAGATAATGAACTTTACGCTATCGTTGACTCACCCTGTACATGATATAAAGCTGTTGAGAAGTGTAAAGCTTCGCAGTATAAAACAATATTTCGAGTATTTGAGGAGTATTCGTATCTGAGCATGCAACCTAACATATTTACTCTTAAGTTAACGCATCGTAGATTGAGTAAAATTGATAATTGAATAGTGTATTGAAAAACCATATCGGGATCTTTTTTTTGGGAACACTTCTCTGTGATTTTGCCGCGCTAAATTCTGTCTAGCGACAAAATTTATTCCAGGTCTTTGCATGGGCTGCTTGTGCTCAAGCGTTCAAGCTGACTAAGTAAACAAGTGGTCTTTTCTGGTAGGTCGTTAATATAAAGAAGGAAGAGAATGTGAAAGTGTTGAACTCTAGGGAATATCGGCGTCGATAGTAAAATTGTGGTAGAGAAATCCATTAACCGTCATTTGCAAAGAACAAGCTCCTTAATACGTTTAAGTACACGCTGTATGAAAATATTTTCTGGAATTTTTAATTGCGCCTTGGGACTACTTGGTGGTGTTTTTCCATAAAAACTGATATTACGGTATAAGACATATATTTCTGCTAACGAGTTTTTTTAACAGATACTGTTTGTAGGTAATAGAGTTGATTTAGTGAAATTGCGACAAACTGCTCTTGCCAGCGACCTGTCGGGAGAAACAAGAAGTTTGCTTTTAATTCTCTTCGATATAAGGCCTCCAAAATTGCATCGGTTTAGATTCAAATTTTGAGTAGTAGATTTGTAGTGCTAAATTTTGTGTAGTTCAAGGTCTTTTTTGTCACTAACTGACGAAATACTAAATGTTGAAATCAATTGGCAGTTAAAAGCAATTTTCTGGCAGACAGTATATTTAACATTTAAAATTAAAGTTAGTTAATAGAAGAACATCAATAGCGGAGTTAACTTTCAAATTTCGTTTGTAAAATACCACATTGATAGGTGTTTTATTCATGACATTAATACAAATTAGAAAGCCAAATCATAATCTTTAAATTTGAGATGTTTAAAACACATCCGTCCATTTATTATATACAAATCTAAGTGAGCAGCAGCACCAGCTGTCTATATGAATAATGAACATCATGATTATTTTTACTTAGTATTCTATTAAGATCTGAGTCGGTCACTAAAAACTTTCAAAAGTAGCTGTATTTAAATTAAGTACCGACTTGGTTAAAGCATTCACATATTTATATTAAAACGCGATCACTCATATGCGATCAAAACTAGTTGACTGCATCGGCTAGCAACGAATCAGTCTAATTTCGAGTATTGTCGGTCTTCTAAGCTGTAAAGAATTTCTTGGTTCACCGGCCTGCATAGTATCATTATAATTATAGTCTAATGAAGTGTATAGTTTGAGACAATATGCAACAAGTAGATAATATATTTATTGTTCAAGTAAAAAAGAAGTAATTTTTATATACACTCCTGGACAAAATTAACGCAACAATATATTAAATCATACAAATCTCTATAATGAATTAATTTTAATAATTTTTTATGAACATTGGTTACACTAAAAGTTAGAAAAAACTTATTCAGATACTTTAAAAGTGAATTAGCTACCAAATTTCTCTATAAGATTCGAATTAAAATTATTCTTAAGACCTAATAACAAAATCGTTGAAATTATGTAATAATGAAAAAAATAAACTGGGACAATAGTAGCGTGTGTTGCCTCCTCTACTTCGGATGAGAGCGTTTATGCGCCTAGGCATGCTTCTAATTAAATTTTGGATAAAATCTTGAGGAATTTGCTCCCATTCTGTGATAACTGCATTTTCAAGTTCCCTCGGGTTTCTAGGTGCAGGTATATGACGTTTCACATTTTTCTTAAGGTGATCCCATACATGTTCTATCGGATTCAGATTCGGGCTTTTTGGTGGCCATTGCATAATCGGTATATCAACTTGATTAAGATAATCGAGTACCTCACTAGCCACGTGAGGTCCAGCGTTGTCTTGCATAAACAGGAAATTGGGCCCCACAAAATGACCGAAAGGCATCACATATTCTTTTACAATATACAAGATAGTAGTCAGCATTCATGGATCTCGTACGGACAAGAATTAACTCTGTGCGAGCATCAAAGCAGATTCCACCCCATAACATAACAGAGCCACCGCCGATTGGAATCCTTGCAGAAATATCGCAAGGAGCAAACCTCTCTCCTGGTCTTCTCCATACTCGCTCACGACCATCTGGATGTTTTAGACTAACCCTAGTTTCATCTGTGAAGAAAACTTGTTTCCAATTATCCACAGACCAGTTTTCGTGATTTCGAGCAAAACGTAACCTGGCAACTCTGTTCTCTCTAGTAAGCAAGGGCGCAGTGGCTGGTCTCCTACTGTTTAATCCAGCTTCATTTAACCGTCTTCTAACTGTTTTAAAAGAAATTGTGACATTGCGAACAGCTTCGAGTTCGTTTCTTATTATAGAACTAGTGACAGTCCTGTTTCTTAAAGCATATTGTCTTATAAAAACGTTCATCTAGGTCGCTAGCGCATCGTTTTCGCCCTTGCCCTAGCCTTCTAGAATAAGTTCCTACTTCATTCAAGCGTCTTACCATACGACTTATTGTGGAACGATGTTTGCCTAAGAAATTGGCAATATAACACTGTCAATATCCCTCGTCCAATAAAACTGAGGCTCGTACTACCTCGTGTTCAGTTAAATTCCTTGTTCGTTTCATTTTTCTAATTCTTCAGGGTCAAAAATAAAACAGCCTACCACAAAAACGTATTACTTTGAAACAGGGAACAATTTATAACCTTATTTTTAAAGAAAATCTATCGCATTATTACAGAAAATTGTTTATCTTCTAAAAAATTCTTTAAATCTGTAAATCTAAACGAATTGTTTGGATTTCTGTCATGAACAACGAAACAAAATATGCATAGCCTACTATTCAAATACTCGATAAACTTTAAAACTGACATAAGAAAAAGATAAATTAATTTTAAGATTGTTGCGTTAATTTTGTCCAGGAGTTTATATGGGGGGTGCCTTCAACATCCAATATGCTTGCAATTCAGTACAATCTTTTCTACCTACCCCTACTGCATTCATTGCAAATGAATGATTGATTTAGCGGGAAATGACTATAGGATTGACATGATTTGTTTTAGGTTTGGAAGTCTGTTTCAACCTAACCGAAAGCAATTGTTTCTTTGTTCTCCATACCATAAATTTCAGTATTTTGTTTTAACTTTTGATAATAAATCTTTTTTCTGATTAGTATCGTGTTTTTCTTGATCTCTATTTTTATTTTTTTATCAATTTTTAGTTTAACTCAATACGAGTGAATTAAAAGAAATACTTAAAATCTCATTTTTAACGCTATTTCAGCAAATAATCTGTAGGATTTATCTATATACCCTTAAAACTGTTTAATGAAATTTGAGTAAATTTAATAATTTTACTAAAGAATACATGTGGATTAAATTTCGCCCGAATGCAACATGAAACGAAACAATTAATCATATAATGCACAATTAATAAATTGCATTGGATAATAGTTAATTGGATTGTTGGAATCTAGCAAATTATGATATTTTTGGTATATTATTAAATGGCATCAGTAAATTCAATTTCCTTTAAATTAAACGACGGATTCCGCAAATATCAAATACCTGGATTTAATTTGTTTACAAGCTCTAGTGTATTCCTAGCATGCGACGCTTTGGGAGACATTAATTAATTAGTACATCCAGCAAACACTTCTTATAAAAATACTTGTAGAATAGACTCAGACCGCTGTTTTGCGATGCTCCAAGAAAGTAAGGTTGCTGGTGAGTTCTGGGTCTCTGATCACGTGGACAGCTCTCTTCTGAATAGAATCAAACCAAACCACTGTATTTTTGAGAGCCGAGCCACAAACATGGGAGCACTATTCCATGGTTGGTCGAATTTGAGCTTTGTATAGAATTAGCAGTTGTTGTGGAGTTGTTCTAGCTCGAAATAATATTTCCAGCTTTTCAGAAGCTGTTTTTGCTATGCATGCAGCATGCAACAAATTAACGCCCAGCAAACTGAGTGACCATCCTAGAGGAATGGAATGTCCCGACATAACTATACCGGATTCAGCAATTTTTTAGGAAAATTTGCCGCCTGAGTTTTTTAGGATCTACTTGGTTACTGACACCCTAAGATAGAATATTTTCGAGGCCTTTGTTATGTTGAACGACTTTCTGCTGTCTGTGGATATTTGTGTAAGTAGTTGATATTGGAGAGTTCAAAGTGAATAAAAAACTAAGCGTATTGTAATCTCCAAGTGCGCAAATAATAAAGATGACTATGCTACATCAACTGTGTAACCTGGTATGGAAGACTGGGAGAAGGCCGAAAGACTGGTGTGAAGTTACATTTATACACTTGCATAAGAAGAGATCACCTTTGGATTGCAGCAACTATAGAATAATCGCTCTGGTATCACAAGCTGCTAAGATGTTTCGCTGGATCCTAAATGAAAGACTCCAAAACCTTTCTGCTGCCGCAAAATCTACCGAACAAACAAGCTTCATTTCAGGAAGAGGGACTAGAGAACAATTTCTCAACAAACGTCAGATAATAGAAAAAGCCAGGGAATTCCAAATTACAGCCTATATCTATTTTATAGACTACTCTAAAGCTTTCGACTTCATACAATAGAACAAACTCTGGTCGATTCTAATTAGCATGAGAACACCTGTACATCTTGTAAACCTTATCCGGTCCCTCTATGAGAATACATATGGGAGAATTAAACTGAATAATTCTTTTTCCGATTCCTTTAACGTAGAAATATTCTGTCACCCTAGACTTAATTATGGAGCGACTGGAAATCACTAGCAAAAATTATGGATTGATAACTAATAGAACGAAAACCAAAGTAATGATTGTTAGTTGTAATGAAGATCTGTTACATATAAATGAATTGCTGGATTCACTGTTGTAGACCGTTTCAATTATTTGGATCCCTCATAACTAACAATGGTGGCTGTGAAGCAAAAGTAAGAAGACGTTTGGCTATGGTTAGAAATTCGATGATCAAACTCACTAAGGTCTGGAAAGATCTAGCTGTCACAAAAAACACAACGTTAGGATTGCTATCCAGCCCTATATTCCCCATAGCAACTTACACATCGGAAACATGGATCTCTAAAGAAGCTGAAAAAAGACGAATCGTTGCTATTCAAAAGTGGGCGTATCGAGAAATCCTCAGAGTATCACATACACCGTACTAATATAATCGAACACGGTACTAATGGAATCGATTTTCAAATAGACAGTACCTGAAATATTTTGGTCACATTAGGAGGAAAGTGAAGCGTGTGAAGATTAAGAGGACGGTCTCCAACAAGATGGTCTGAACAAATAAGATCTCTTCTTGGTATGGGTATGCACGAGTCAAGTTAGATCGGCAGGATGGCGATGCCTGAAGAATGACTGTTGAGGCAGCAACTGCATAGTGTCACCGATACCCCTATTGGAGTGAAGGGATTGAGAGAGAGAATTTCCAAAGATGTAGATTGGATTCCTCATATTTTCCAGCAAATCGTTAATGCGAATGAAAAAGAGAGTAGGAGAGAGTATAAAGTCTTGAAGCATACCGGCGTTGCTAGCGAAGGTAGTAGAAAGAAGTCTGTCGACTGTTACTTGTAAAGAGCGCTTTCTGAGGGAACATGAGAGCCATAACCAAAACTTTTTAGACATATTATAAGAGCGTAGCACAACTAACAATCCTTTATGTCAAACACGCTCTTGTCTTAAATATATCAAGTGCAACTGCGGTGTCTAGCTTTATTAAAATTTGTTATATGATATGTTTTCTGAAGACAATATAGGACATTCTTGATTTCACTGTGGAGACAGTTGGTGGTACTTTCCATGGAAATCGACAGTACAACATGAAGTAATGAATTGAACTAACAAGTTGCCTTTCGCCGTATAAGTACGGTGCACTTACTGAAATTTTGCCTTAGCGACTGACCGAAAGGACCTCGAGCTATTTGGGCAGGCAAGAAGTTTGTTTTTAACTCTTTGATTGTGTGTTCTCCTTGGTTTCGTTGATAATTTCTTTGCATCTGTTCCGGATATGAACAATGATATTACGACTTATAACGTGACGATGTTCACGCCATTGTCGCTAAGCAAAATCTTTAGAAGCAACAGCTTCTTTGCATTTTTGGTCAAACCAAGGTTTGCCGTTAGAAGGGCATTTTTTCTATAGTAATCTATATTTTATATTAACACTTAAATATTAGTTACCATCTCTGCTTTTTAATAATTTGCATTTAAAAACGAACAAAACAATAAAAAATATTTACAGTAGAGAAATGATATTCAAATTATTTTAGTAAATGAAATTGAACTAACGAATTGAATCTTCAAAAAAAGAGATGTAATCTTCTATATCAATCTAACGGACATCAGAAACCTCCTTACAGTCAGATAGGTCGTCAGATCTAAAATAAATGGCTAACCAAAGGCAAGTTGGAAAATATTCCATGAGTTCTTTCCATTTAGTAGATTTGTAGTGTCAAATCCTATGCAGTTTAAACGCCTCTCTGTTGCTGATCGGATTCGTGTTGGTTCATCGATAAGCTGACTAAAGCCACAACCGATTTGGAATGATTCAGCTCACGACCTTGAAATAGCAGGAAGACATAGAAATTAAGCATCGGAAAGGCATTTATCACACAAGAGAAGATATAATAGATTTCAGATTATCTAGATAATAAAGCAAAAAAATGTATGGCTCTTATTCTACATGATTTCGTAAAAATAAAAATTCAGTTTGAACGGAATAAAACAAGAAAATATAAAAACATGTAAAAAAATGCTAGGCCACTGAACTTCAACGAGTCAGCATTAAAAATGCCAGGTGACTATAAAATTCCACCCGGAATGTATAAGTATTTTTTATTTACATTCTGACGTCATTTGAATTTGCTGTCATGGGTAATAACTTTGGTATAAAATTCACGCCAGTTCGAAAAACACTATAAAAAACAGTTTAGCATAATTAGAATGTTCAACCGGTTTATTCAAGTATATTTCATTTCATTCTTACAAAATAAACTTTTTACAATTACCTTACTTCTATTGTTAAATGGAATTCTAATAAATCCACTAAACGATGACATTTTTGGTCTGGTATTAAATGACAGTAAATCTAATTTCCTTTGTATAAAACGGGCGGATATATTCCACCAATAATATCAAATATCTCGATTAAATTTCATTACTGGTTGCAGTTGATGCAGTAGCGTAACTGCGACGAGGAATTGGGCTTTAAACCGTCTGTTTAAATTATTACAATAAATTGAAATATACGATGAAAAGAGTGTATTATTTATGTAACTTGAATTATTTCTAAATTAATATAAATTTTAAATAAAAAGTTATATCATACCAGCATATATCCTATATCAATGCTTGAGATTTACTATTTTTTCTCTATATAAATAACAATCTAATATAACAAGTCAACGCCAATTCAACAGTCTTCAGATTACCCAACAATTACATAGTTTGTTGATCATATTGCGATCGATATCACAACGAAATACTTATGGAGAACATGTGGTTTATTACTGTCGTGTTACCCAGCTTTAATTTATTTAAGTGTTGTTTTTTCTACAACAAAAGAGTCATACGAATTTTATAGGGCACTAAATACCAATATCACTATTTTCATTTCATTTTTTAAGAAATTAAATACTTGAACTATGTTTGATATGTGTACTTTTGACGGCTTCAGTTCTGTATATAACAATAAAAATTTATAAACGAGACGAAGACATAGACACATACAAAGACGTGACTTGCGTTGGGGAATCAAAGGACTTTAGGAGAATGCACCAAAAATATCTAGGACAATATCTAGGGCCCTTACCGTTATGAAGACTTTATGTGAGCATTCCTGAAGGTAACCTATATGCTATTTGCTAGTTAATTATGTAATACTATATTATATCTTACATTTGTTTTGATTATTTATTTGCGTAAACATCTTTTCTGTAGTAATCTATATTTGATTTTAACTCTTAGATATTAGACATCAACTCTGCTTTTTAATAAATTGCATTTAGAAACAAATAAAGCAGTCGATAATACTCTTTTTCTTTTGGTACCTCTACAAACCTTGGTGAATTTTGGCTGCTTGTACGACCGTCTTCCACCTCTATCGATCCGTCATAACTGAGACCGTTAACTACAAAAAAAGTAAGCCCAAAAATTATATCCACTGATAAGCTATTTAAAAATAAAATAATCGGTTCAGGCATGAAAATGATATTTTTGTTTCATTTTTTTAATAAAAATCTGTAACAAATTTCAAACAAAATAACTTCTGTATATTTTATTTAAATATATAACTAAGAAAAATATTCTCAAAATAACAATGTTGTTTATTGTAGTGTTACAATATTTAATTTGATTTGTAAAATCATTTTCCCGTAATCAGTTTTGTCATTTTTAGAAAAACATGTTAATATTTAACAAAAAACGGGTATTAATCAGTAATGGTATTATCAGAGCTAATAACAATTGCACAATTTTACATAATCATATATCACCACAACCCTTTTTAGTGTTCCGTACGGAACACTTATAAGATCACTTCGATGTCTGTCTGTCTGTCTGCCTGTCTGTCACACCCGATTTTCTCCGAAACTATTTTACATAGAACGTTGAAATTTAGTAATAATATGGGAATTGATGGCCTCATCAGAGCCATGTAGTTTTGAGAGTTAAATTTTGATTTAAGGGGTTAGTTTTGGGGGATGAAATCGGAAGTGAAAAAAAAAATTTTTTTACTAGGTCATCGATTGTGGTGTCAAATGAAAGCTTGTGAAAACACGAGTAAAAAATATATATATAATGTAATACTTGCGCGAACTTTTCTTTGTATTATTTTTAAAAAATCGCGAAAAATCGCTGTCCTCCGCCTTATCTCGAAAAGTACTTATCAAAAAATTTTGAAAAAATTCTGGAATATTCTCCACTGGGTGTAGATTGAACGAAAATTATCACGAGTGCCTTACCTTTAATAATTTACCTGGTATATAAAAAAAAACAAAAATTTCAAGGTCATCAGATTTTAGTAAAGATTGGAAACAAACTTTGTTGAAAACTCATTTAGGGTGTGTTTTTGTGAAGTCACTGATCATTTTATACCTCTGTAACAAAATTTTTTATTTTAAAAGCAATCAACGTACAGAACACTAATTGCGCAAGTTCAACTTGCACCGGTTATTTCTTGTTAGAATCATTTAAACTGACTCTCTAAATTATTATTTATTAGCTCTAGTAAGATCTGCAAAACAGAGCTTGTCATCTCCTATCATTTGGAGATCTTTTATATATATATATATATATATATATATATATATATATATATATATATATATATATATATATATATATATATATATATATGTATATATATATATATATATATATATATATATATATATATATAAATATATATATATATATATATATATATATATATATATATATATATATATATACTTCGCCAGCGTATTCTTGGTCTGCCCAGCGACCTTCTACCTATTGAATTTTCTTCAATAATATTCGCAATAGAAAAATAACATTCTAATTATTATGGTAAATGAAAATTACAAAGAACGAGTTCAAACTCTTGAAACGTCTTTGTTAACGATACTTAATTTATCGTATGGCTAAAAAGATGGTCAATTATTATTTGTTATTTTAATATGTTTTTTTTTTTTGCAATTTTTACGATTAACCTGTTCTGTGTGTATTGTTTATATGAAATCAGTAGCCATTTTATTTTATTCATGTGACTGTCAATTTTAGTTCCTGTTTTAATACTTTTTTTTGTAATTTTTAGTGTTCCGTACGGAACACTTATAAGACCACTTCGGTGTCTGTCTGTCTGTCTGTCTGTCTGTCTGTCTGTCTGTCTGTCACACCCGATTTTCTCCGAAACTATTTGACATAGAAAGGTGAAATTTGGTAATAATATAGGAATTGATGGCCTCATCAGAGCCATGTAGTTTTGAGAATTAAATTTTGACTTAAGGGGTTAGTTTTGGGGGGTGAAGTCGGAAGTGAAAAAAAATTTTTTCTACTAGGTCATCGAGTGTGATGTCAAATGAAAGCTTGTGAAAACACGAGTAAAAAATATATATATAATATTATACTTGCGCGCACTTTTCTTTGTATTATTTTTAAAAATTCGCGAAAAATCGCTGTCCCGGGCCTTATCTCGAAAAGTACTTATCAAAAAATTTCGAAAAAATTCTGGAATATTCTCCACGGGGTGTAGATTGAACGAAAATTATCACGAGTGCATTACCTTCAATAATTTATATGGTACATAAAAAAAAACAAAAATTTCAAGGTCATCAGATTTCAGTAAATTGGAAACAAACTTTGTTGAAAACTCATTTGGGGTGTGTTTTATGAAGTCACTGATCATTTTATACCACCGTAACATAAATCTTGACTTAAGGGGTTCGTTTTGAGGGGTGAAATCGGAAGTGAAAAAATTTTTTTTTACTAGGCCATCGAGTGTGTGTCAAATGAAAGCTTGTGAAAACATGAGTAAAAAATATATATAATATAATACTTGCGCACACTTTTCTTCGTATTACTTTTAAAAAATCGCTGTCCCCTACCTTATCTCGAAAAGTACTGATCAAAAAATTTTGAAAAAATTCTGGAATATTCTCCACGGGGTATAGATTGAACGAAAATTATCACGAGTGCATTACCTTTAATAATTTATTTGGTATATAAAAAAAAAACAAAATTTCAAGGTCACCAGTTTTCAGTACTTTGTTGAAAACTCATTTGGGGTGTGTTTTGTGAAGTCACTGATCATTTTATACCACCCTAACAAAAATTTTTATTTTAAAAACAATCTACGTACGGAACACTAATTGTGCAAGTTCAACTTGCACTTGACCGGTTTTTTTATTATATTATTAATATGTTAAGTATATACAATTTGTGTAAACAACCATTTTATTTTATTTATATGAGTTCTTTTGATATTTTAAACTTGAGTTGAAGGTTTTATTGTTACACACAATTTACCCAGAATACGATCCTTTAAAGGCTCTAAACTTGTAGTGATAGCCACTAAATAAAGAAAAACTTTTCTATTTTCCTTTCTTACGTCTTCATATACTTTTTTTTATTTTTATTGTTGGTATACGGGTATATTTTATCAAGTCAGAAAAGAACTTTCCATACATATCAATTTTTACTGAAAACCAGTGCTGTAGATGCATTTATAT
>CM032449.1:164633199-164645699 GCA_019049505.1 Pachyrhynchus sulphureomaculatus | reverse complement strand
ATTTGCCCGTACTACTTCAATTGTCGCTTCGTTCTCTTTTTTTAGTTTGTGCCCTGATGAAGGCCCAACCTAGGACCAAAATATTGGCTAAATGAACACATTGTGAATATTTGTTGCGCCCTTTGCCGAGTTTCCCAACGATCGCCCTCTAGTGCTGTTGATAAAAATTTGTTCATAAGGACTACAGTATATTTTTGCATGGCTTCATTTTATTGATGTTATTTTTTTTTTTTTGTTAATTTACAATTTAGTATATTCTCTTAAATCTCTCAGCTGTTACTTGTACTTTCATAATAATTTAAAAATAAATACCAATAATATTTTTGTTATGAAATTTACATTATGCAAGATGCACACGAACTTTTCATGGCGTTGGGTAACCATGAAGAGATCAAGTAATTTTCCCACTTTTCTTTTAACAGTGTATAAAAGTATCGTGATCTACTTAAAATAACTAAACAGGAACGAATAAGTCGGTCGATTAGCTTAAAAAGACTCGTCAGACAGATTATTTCGATGTGAAATGTGGGCTTTATATAAAAAGTCTAAACATGGACTACAACAACCTTTACAGGTAAGGAGCTTACACAGCGCCTTGCCTTTCAAGCTACGTCACTGACCTGATTATATGTTATAGACGTAAATAAAATTTAGTTGTTTTTTCATACTGGCTAGACTATATTTTGACTTTATAGATGACGTTTGTGGTCACAGAAAGGTTTTTTTCCAATATTTCTTAAAGGTTTCAGATTTAAATTTATGAAATAGAGAATATTTTCGGGAAAGAACAAATTTACTTAAAACTTTCTTGATTTTATGGTTTGATGAGCTTTATGACCAGTTTATTTAAGAGATAACTAGGAAATGCGCTCTAATACTTTTTAAAATATCACTTATTTGAATAAATAATACCTTAAATAGGTACGAAATTATTATGGGTAGCTTCCTTAAATCATTTTAAGATTATTAGATGTAGTTTTGCGAAATCAAGTTAGGAAGATTTTTAAACATTTTACGCAAAAATTTCATTTTAAATAAACAGCTTACAAATAGTGTTGGTGTTTTGCGTCTCTAACAAGTCTAATTATGGAACATTTTTTTACCATAATAAGTTTTTGTTTTGCTCCACGGAAAATATATAAACCAAGAGCTACGGAAAGTGGCGTGGATAGTAGCAACTTGCCCCTTTGCCAGGTTCATCTGGCACAGAAACTGTTCACCTTTCAGATATTTTGGGCAGTCGCTACTAGCTCATTATCTAATAAGGCCCAATTCGAATATGCCATTCGTGGCGCAAACCGTAGGTGTGGTACAGTATCATTAGCCAGTTTAGTAGGACTTGCTCTCAATGATTGGCAGGAATCAATGTTGGCCCGGGGGTCCGGGGGCCCCTTTTTCTTAATTCCAAAAATGGCGTGGTTAGTGGTCACTAACACTGATTTGATGTGTGTTTGACGAGTGATAACGTTAAAAATGGTCATTTTTGCCCCCAAAAGAACCGAATTCAGAGAAAACGCCCACGTGCGACTCCTGTCAACCTTATTTCTGCTATATTCTAGTCAAAACGAAAAAATTTACCTGCTGCTGCTGCTACCAATTACGCTATTTTTAAAGTTAAGAAAAAAGGTCCCCTCGGGGCTTCGGGCCA
Source organism: Pachyrhynchus sulphureomaculatus (assembly GCA_019049505.1). NCBI lineage: Eukaryota > Metazoa > Arthropoda > Insecta > Coleoptera > Curculionidae > Pachyrhynchus > Pachyrhynchus sulphureomaculatus. Next base: position 164,644,051 of record CM032449.1, on the reverse strand, counting down.
ACATCAACTTTTGCCAGTTATTGAGCGCAAGTCCTACGGATCTGGCTAATGCCACGGTGCTACCGTTCACGCCAAAAATGGCATATTCGAATTGGGCCTTATTGGATAATGAGTCAGTAGCGACAGCCCAAAATATCTGACAGGTGAACAGTTTCTGTGCCAGATGAACCTGTCAAAGGGGCAAGTTGCTACTGCCCGTCCCATCTTTTCCCGTAGCTCTTGGTCTAATAGCTACAGCTACAGAAAGACAAACACGTGGAACAAAATCTCGTCGCAAAACGGCAAGCTAAAATATGCCTTGTCGAGTTTTTTCGCGACGCCGCACGAGTAGAGATTGAATATGTTATATCATATTATATAATATTGTACGAGGGTGAATTGATAAGTCTAATAACTTTCTACGAAATAGCAGGAAATAATGTTAAGCGGCATTACTGTTACATCCTTGTAACGGTTTTAAGCAAAGTTTCAAACAGATGCAACGCTCAATTGTTTGTTGGCAGCTATCGTAAGTGATGAGTGTTACACGTTTCGTAGAAATGGATAAAGCTGAGTATCGTGCGGTAATAAAACATTTTTATTTAAAAATAATGGACTGCGGCCCCAGGGGTGCTGTACACCAGCATTTAATATCTTTTATCACTGGATAAATGAATTTAAATGTTGCTGTACGTGTAGTGCAGTTGCTTCACTTTTAGGACGTCCGATTGAGGATTCTTCTGAAGAAACAGTGGATAAAATTCATGATATCGTGACGCAAGGTCTTCGCATCAAGCTTCGTTCGATTGCTGAGATGGTAGGCATCTTAGAATGGGTACATAATATCCTGCATAAAGTTCCAAAAATGAAAAAAGAAGAAATTTTTGTTGAAAGAAGAGATTACCTGTTTTTTTTATAGGCCCAGCATATGTGCCGCAGGGAAATCTTCAAAGCACTATAAGAGCGACACGTGTGCGGAAAAGCGATTTACGTTGATTTTGAATCACTGTAAATTGTATTCGGTCGGAAACACAGTCCTGGGCGAATTATTCCAAAAGGATGAGGTTCCCCGTATAAAAGAAAAGAGTTGTACGAGGAGTAACAAGCTGCACCTCATACGTATGTGAAGTATTAGCGCGACGTATATTTTTAGCATGCACCGCTCTAGGAGAAATTAAGCGGGTTACATCTATCGAACACTTTCCATGAAAATACTTGTAGAATAGACTGAAGTCGACAACTGTTCTTCGATGTTCCAATGAATCAAGGTTGCAGGCCAGTTCTAGGTCATCAATCAGGCGAACAGCTCTCTTCTGTATAGAAATCCAACAAGTTCAGCGTATGTTTGGGAGCAGAACCCCAAACGTGGGAGCAGTATTCCATCGTTGGTCGAATTTGAAGAGTGTAAAGCTTTCTATTTTGAAATTATATTCCCAGCTGTTGAGAAGCTCTCTTTGCTGTGCTTCCAACAGGTTCATGCCAAGGGATATTTGTGTTCCAACTTAACGCCCAGCAAACTGAGCGACGATACTAGTGGAATAGAGTGCCCCGACATAACTATGTCGGGCTGAGCAACGTTAACTTTTTTAGAAAAAACTGTCGCCTGGGTTTTTGTAACGTTAAATTCTACTTGGTTACTGTCATCCAAAAATAGAATTTCTTCCCGGTCTTTATTAAGTTGAAGGACTACTGATGTCTTCGGATATTTGCATGAGTGGCCGATGTCCAAGCGTTCAAAGTGAATGAAGAAACAAGCGTACTGTCATCTGCAAAACTGTAGATTGGATTCCTATTCTTTTCCAGCAGATCGTTAATGTAAAAGAGCCTTTGGGCACACCGGCGGATAGTGAACCTGTTAGTTAGAGTACTCTCTCCGTCTGCTGTTTTTACAGTCCTATTCTCACTTCTCCCTGGCAACGAACCTCGAAGCCAATTTTATTATACTTCGAACATCTTCCTAGTATTTTCGCGAAATATGGTTTTAAGTGGCAACCCGCGATCTTTTTAATCCTACGTCATACCTGCATCTTACTAGAGAATTATACAGATGATAGCTCCTTTCACTATCTACTTCGTCAGATATCCCGATTTAAGTGATCTGCCAACAACATTCCATCTGGAAGTTTTCGGTCGGAGTCAGCTCTTAGTTCTTATCAAAACCGACCTCTGATGTAAAACTCCCTTCCTAATACGGTCTGGTCCAGCAGCATTTCCCCAACAACTTGATTTTTATAGTAGTGTTGTCTTTTTAAAATTTTGCCCATGTCTGCTGCCTCGCAACATAATAATTTGCATAGCTTATCCTAATACATAAATATAGTGACCTGTCTGGAACCGAGCCTGCTAATCCAGAACTACCATGTAGCTGCCACTTTTAATACATATGCTAAATTTCGTCAGTTATAGTGCTGATTGACTGGAAATGAAACTTTTTAAAGTGATGAAAGTGTACTACGTAAACTCATTTTTGAGTTTAGTATTTTTTTTTATTTCTAGTACCTTTGAAATATCCCTATATTAATTGTTTTATTACTTTTATAATTTTATCCTAAATAACTTGATCCGTTGAAATAAATAAATAAAATAAATAAATATTTTTTTAATCTACTTTTATAGAAATTTTGTTTTTAAGTATGAATTCGGGTCTGAACCATTTCAGATATCAAAAAGTATACGAATTTATTGGTGTGGCTTAGGAGTTTATTTTTATCAGTTTTAAGTTCCATACTAGTTTTTCTGAACTACTTAGTCTTAATGTGTTTAGTGGTTTTTTTTTTCTTGCACTCTAATACACTGCAAAACAGTAGTATTTCTGCCCTATTTATCAGTTATATCGATCCCTGAGTGATTTGACCAGTTCAAGTAATGTTTCAAGATAATACCTGCAGTTACTCTATAGCCCAGCAGCTACCTCTTTGATTCATCGTCCCACGTAGTGGGGTATTAGACGGAAGGAACCAAGAAGGGCTCTACGCCTCCTTATTCTTATTGAGATGTTATTATTTAGTCCCCATTCTCTTTTGGTGTAGGGTTGACGTTTAGCTCCTTACAATATATTCGAGAAATAGAGTTATGTTACTATCAATAAGCGGAGTATTCTTTTCAGTGATGTCTTTTAAAAGTCGACACAAGCTATTAACAACGTCCATATTTTTACGCTTGCTCTCTCTTTCATTCTTTTTTGTATTCATTATGTTTCTTGCCAATACAGTAAACCTTCTTAGTTTACAATTTATTTTAAAGTTTATGATGAAAGTAATTTTATTTTCAATGGATAACACAGGCCAACGATGAAAAATTTTTTTAAATAATTTTACCTGATTCCTATGTATTTTGGTGTGTTGAGTCCGAAAATAATAACAAAAAAGTCGTATTACCCACCAATTTTTCACATTTTAATATTCAAAATGTGAAAAGTTTATTTTTTATCATTCGAATGTTATTAGGTTGACAATAAAATCAGAATTTTATAAGGTTGGCAGTAAAACCAAATGTTATTAGGTTGGCAGTTCCGATAAAAGTCACAGCTGTTTGTTATCATCCAATTAATATAACCTCGCATTCCGGTGTTTAACCCATGTGCTTTAATTCACACTCAAAGTATGGCTAATCGTGGTTGTAAAAACTCTCCCAACACTTTTTGTTATATATGTGGCGAGTTCGTAGTTAAAAAACATCAAAGAAACATTACTGACTTTGTAATAAAAGTATACTTTGCATATTTTGGTGTAGAAATCGGTAATCAAGAAAAATGTTGGGCTCCTCACAAAGTATGTTATGTTTGTGTCGAGGATCTTAGGAAATGGTATAAGAAAGAAGAGAAAGCTTTTAAATTTGCACTACCCATGGTATGGAGAGAGCAAGAAAATCATTCAAATGATTGTTATTTTTGCAGCGTTGATGTTTTTGGATATAACTCTAAAAATAAGAAATTGTCTATCCTAACTTTACTTCAGCTAATTGCCCGGTAGGACATGGACCGGGACTTCCTGTCCCTGAGCCACTTCAGTCTATTGATGACGTTTTACAGTCCAGTCTCAAATTTAATGAAAGGCGACCGGATGATGATGAATTTCAATGTTCTCTAGAAAATTTAAAACCACAGTTGTTTACACAAACTAAATTAAATGATTTAGTGAGAGATTTGGGTTTGACTAAGGAAAAAGCAGAATTGCTTGGTTCTAGACTGAAAGAAAAACATTTATTGGAATCTGGAACATCTATTTATCATTATAGAACAAGAGATCAACAGTTTGCTTAGTTTTTCAAGTAGGAAGAGGATTTATTTTACTGCCATGAACGATTTTGGCATTGAGTACAAGAAGGAAGATTGGAGGCTTTTTATAGACTCATCAAAGACTAGTTTAAAAGGTGTTCTGTTGCACAACGGAAATACTTATGCTTCACTGCCTGTTGCTCATTCAATCCATATGAATTTCTTAACATGGTTTTACAAAAAATTAACTATCCAGCTCACAATTGGATGCTATGTGGAGATTTAAAAGTTGTTTCGATAATCCTTAGTCAACAAAAGAGATTTACAAAGTTTCCATATTTTATATGTGAGTGGGACAGCAGAACAAGGGATCAACACTGGTCCAAAAAAACAATGGCCCGTAAGAAAAACTTTAACACCCGGCGAGAAGAACATTTTGCATAAAACTTTAATAGACTCAGAAAAGATTCTTCTACCACCACTACTCATCAAGGCTTAATGAAACAATTTGTGAAAACCCTGCCTAAAGATGGTGAATGTTTTAAATATTTGTGTAAAAGATTTCCTCAATTATCAGAAGCCAAACTGAAAGAAGGAGTTTTCGTTGGGCCTGATATTCGTAAAATGATGTTCTCTTCCAACTTTGATGCAAGGATGATTACAAAGGAAAAGGAGGCTTGGATATCATTTAAAGAAGTTGTGACTAGGTTTTTGGGCAATGTGAAAGACCCTAACTATGAACTTATCGTAGCTAATATGATAGAGAAGTTAAAAAATCTGGATTGTCTGATGAGCGGTAAAGTCCACTTCTTGTACAACCATCTTGACTTTTTTCCTAAAAACTTAAGCGATGTGAGTGAAGAGCAGGGGGATCGGTTCCATCAGGACATAAAGGAGATGGAGAGACGATACCAGGGACGGTGAAATATCAACATGATGGGTGATTACTGTTAGTCAGTTCATAGAGAACAAAATGCATCACATCGGAGAAAAAGCTTTACAAGAAACTTCACAGAGAAAAGAGAAAGGAAATACAAAAAAATAAGCACCTAAAATATTGGCATTGAAGTGAAATATGTTATCGTGAGTAAAAATTGTAGCCTAATCAAATAAAAGTACGGTTTAAATTTTTATTTTTATATATCAAGTTTCCCTGTGAGAGAACTCTGGGTGATACAAAAAACTGATACTAGATACGGTTTCAGCCCCTAAAAATACATAATAGTTTAAACAATTTTTACAAATATTTTTTTTGTTGGCCTGTGTAATTAATACGTGAATATTACTATTAGTCTATTGTCGCGGTATTGCAATTTCAATTAAATTTTCCTCTTTATTTCGTTCAGAACCTTATTTATTCACTACAATTAACTTTTAGTTTATTTTAAAGGCTGACTAATGAATAATATATTTTTTAAGCCCTTTAAACTGCCTTTCAGAACTTAATAAAACTTTGAACCTATCGAATTTAAAACTGCCGAAAATCGCTAAAGGCAAAATCAATGGTGGTAACAAATATTAGACTGAACTTTTGATATTTTATTAACAAATTAAGGTTTGAGGTATCTTTTTTAAACTACGTAAAACATTCATAAATAATTGTCTAGGAACATAATGTCGTATCTGTTGGTAAAATTATATGTCCTTGCATGAAACACTATGCATATTGATTATTCCTAAGAAAATAAATAAAGTTCTAAAGACTAAACCGTGATGTTTTCCGCTGTTTTAAAAAATTATATTTCTGAGAAATTTACAGTAAATCAACATTGCACTAAATATTTTTAGTTCTTCTTAACTAGTAATTTTCTACTAAATAAACGAACTATTAATTACTGCACAGTTTGAGCTTCCACTACCTGCTATCCAGTTCGAAGAAAAACTTTACGAGGATTTAGTAGCTGTTTCATTCTTTTTTAACACTCTCTTACTAAAATTCACCTTTCAATTGGGCGGAATTCTGCTGTATTAGATAAAATGAAATTTTACGAGAGTTTAAGGAAAATATAATTTTCCAGGCATTGAATTAAAATTTTGATATGATGTATCGTTGTTAAACGTGACCAAAACACCAGTTCGTGGGTATATTTTCTGATACATAGCGGTAATATATGCTTGTGATCACATTTTTCTAAATCAATTTGTTTTATATTATATATAAACAGTCTTCACTAAATTGTAAAATAGTGGCTATGATCAACAACTGAAATCGGGTTTTAAATATCCCCATCACCCATTATTAAGTGGTTTTTAGTTACGTTCACCAAGAAAGCATATAGTTACTTTCATCGCTTGATAGCAATATAATAATATCTATTACTTTATTGTTTGACAGAATATTTTAGGATGTCTCCTTTTCTATGTTTTAGCCTATTTCTATATTTAACTATTTTCATCAATGATATGCTGGTTTCAGCTATCAATACAATATCTGGGACCGTAATTTTTCTGTTTGCTTCTATAATCAATAAAACTTTCTTCTCAGTTCTTCTTTTAAGCTTTGAACCTCCCAGAATTCTATTTCTTTTTTTTATGTGTCTAGCACACGAGCTGCAGGGAAGTCCCTAAAGCGCTTCAGGAGCGGCATATGTGCGGAAAAAGCGTTTCACGTTGTTCTTGAATCGCTGTAAATTGTCCTAGGTGGGAAACATAGCGCTGGGCAAATTATTCCAAAGGGATGATGTTCTCCATGTAAAAGACTGCTTGAAAAGCGTTGTACGCGGAGTAACAAGCTGAACCTCATACGGATGTGAAGCACCAGCGCGACCTGTATTTCCAACAAGCACTTTGGGAGGAATTAAGCGGGCCACATCCTTCGAACACTTTCCATGAAAATACTTGTAGAACAGACTCAAGTCGCTAACCGTTCTTAGATGTTCCAGCGAATCAAGGCCGCCGGTCAGTTCCGGGTCTCCAATCAGACTAACAGCTCTTCTCTGAATAGAATCCAACAAATGCAGTGTATGTTTGGGAGCAGTATTCCATAGTTGGTCGAATTTGAGCTTTGTCAAGAATTAACAGTTGTTGTGGAGTGTAAAGCTTTCTGGTTCGAAATAATATTCCTAACTTTTGAGAAGCTCTCCTTGCTATGCCTGCAACATGTTCATGCCAGGACATATTTTCTCCCAAACTAACGCCCAACAAATTGAGCGACGATACTAGGGGAATGGAGTGCCCCGACATAATTATGTCGGGTTCAGCAACGTTAAATTTTTTAGAAAAAAACTGCCGCCTGGATTTTTGTAGCGTTAAATTCCACTTGGTTACTGTTACCCCAAGATAGAATTTCTTCCAGGTCTTTGTTAAGTTGAACGACCTCCTGCTGTCTTCGGATATTCGCCTGAGCAGCCGATGTCCGAGCGTTCAAAGTGAATGGAACGACAAGCGTACTGTCGTCTGCAAAGCTCTAGATTGGATTCCCGGTCTTTTCCAGCAGATCGTTAATGTAATTGAGAAAGAGAGTAGGAGACAGTATGGAGCCTTGGGGCACACCGGCGTTGATTGTGAAGGTGTTAGAAAGAAATCTGTCGACCGCCACTCGTAAAGAACGCTCTCTGAGGAAACATGAGAGCCACAAACAGAACTTTTCAGACATACCACAAGAGCGTAGCTTAGCCAACAGTCCATCGTACCAAACACGGTCGAATGCCTTGGATATATCAAGAGCAATCGCTCGGGATTCTCTAAAGTGTTCAATTATGTTGTTCCAAACATGTGTTACATAAGTCAGTAGATCTCCTGTTGATCTATGTTTACGAAAGCCATATTGATGATCGCTAATAATATTGAATCGTTCAAGATATTTTAGAAGATGCTGATTGATAACCTTTTCCACGACTTTCGATTTTATTAAAAGCAGTGCGACTGATCGGTAGTTATTTTGCAAGGTCTTCTTGCCTTTTTAAGGTATCGGTTGAACCGTGGCGCATTTCCAGCAGGACGGAAATATTCCCTTTCTGTAGGATAGGTTGAAAAGTCTACAGAAAACTGGTGTTAGTTCCCTTACACAGTTTTTGAGAACTATGGCAGGTATTCCGTCAGCGCCAGAAGCCTTTATGATTTTTCTTTCGTAGTTTTTGATTTCCAAAATTGTACGTTTTAAAATCCACCTATTTATTTTTACAAACCTAACAATGAACGAAAATAATTTTGAAGGATTTGCAAGACAAAAATTTCGCATCGCATTTCTTTATATTTGGAAGTCTTGAAGTCAAATTATATCCGCGAATCACCGACCTAATTTTGCAGCGAATCTGCAAATATTTTATTCATTTTTATACCGTGCAAAACTCTAGAAAAGTTCTTAATGTTTTCTCTCTTACGTAGATTACTGTTAATATAAAAATGGTTTTATTTACTTCTACTTAAAAAGGTCTTAGTAGTATTTAGACGAATAATTCCCTTCACTAAACATAAACTGAAATCCCAGTTGATCGAATCTGCAAATTCCTCTTACGCCCTGTCCAAATTTGTTAGAAATCAATAACTAATCGTATAATCGTAAATTAGAGATAGAACTCGACATAAGTCGCCTGTTTATTCAAGTTAGTTCAGGTTTATTTTAGTCTGGTATAATCAATTTACGATTATGGACTATGATTATTATGAATTAATAATAACATTTTGTAATTTGAAAAACGTTTGATCTTACACATAAAACTTTCAATTACCGTTTGGTTACATTTAGAAATTTACATGCTTACATGGAATATCCAACATCATTTTTTTTTTAAATTGAAGTTCTGCTTTTATTCATTTATTTATTTCTGACATGCCTTAGGCTTAATATATAAAAATAGCTACTTTTACCAATGACATACCTTTACTGGCCATTCGTAAAACAATAGAATCTACCAAAAAATTCCAAAAGGAAACAAACAAAATCTATGAGAGGAAAAATTGGCGCATTATGCTCAACGAAACTGAAACAGTTCAGGTTAACTTCGATAATAAGAAAGAGATAGAATACATGTTTGCGGTATTAAACAACAATATAATACCATATTCTGACTTGGCAAAATATTTAAGTATGAGCGTAGATGTATAATTAAAGTTAAAGTAAAAGAACAAATCAAGAAAAAACATCAACAATTGGATATTAAATATTACATTTGCTGATAAAAGGAAAATCAAAACATTCAGTTGAAAATAAATTCATAACATATAAACGAGTACTAAAACTAGTGTGGACCTAAAATACGTAATTATGGAAATGTGCCAATGAGAATAATATAAATATAATATGGCACTTTCAGTTAGAAGTACTAACAAAATATTAAATACATTTTGGGCGTGGTAACTGTGTCCTCCCTATGGACCCTAAGATGCCAACAATCGAAAAAAATATCAAAAACACGCAAAAAAGCTTCATAATCACATCATCACTGAAGTATTGCAGCTCCTGGATAACCAACCCATAACGAGAAGACCAAACTGTTTGAGTTAAGAAGTGAGCAGAGTAAACTGCGTTGTCTAGTTTATAATTTCTAGGATAGAATACCAGAAAAGGAGACGGGCGATACAATTATGCGAACTCTTAGTTTGAAGTTTCTGAAGTTTTCTTAGCATATTATAAAGACAAATTTCTGGTTGGCTAAAAATAGCTGAATGCAATAAATAATTTTTGGAAAAAAAAAATCTGGGAGTCACTAAAATAAGTTAGATATGCGCCCTACTTGAAAACGAGAAGGGCATTGACTCGAACGTCAGTCTCCTCTGATTTAAGTAGTCTCCCACAAACAACATTCTGTCAGCAGTTTTTATCAATTTCGGCCTTTCATTTATCTATCAGATATCTATATAATGAAAGTTTGGCAGCTACAGTTCGGAATTTTAGTACAAAATATGATCGAAATAGTGATTTAATCTCATCAACTGTGAAGAGATTAATTGAAAAATTCAGGGAGACTGGATCTATTAGTGATCTTAAACGCTCTGGCCATCCTTCAACAAGTCGTTCGACAGAAAACATTCAAGCAGTTCGTGAGAGTGTTGCTGAGACTCCAGGAACATCAATTCGGCACCGTGGTCAAGAATTGGACATTTCGAGAAGCTCTCTACAGTGTATTCTCACGAAAGATTCGCATCTTCATGCTTACAAAGTTTAACTGACTCTAGAACTGAAGCCTACTGACCACACACAACGAAGAGAGTCCATTGAATGGATTATGGAAAAACAAGTAGATACTGATTTTTCGAAGAAAATCATCTTCAGCGAGGAGGTTCATTTTCATCTTGATGGCTTCGTTAATCGACAAAATTGTCATATTTGGGGTTCAGACAATCCACAAATGATTGTTGCGAAACAAATTTATCCACAACGTGTCACTGTTTGGTACGGATTTTGGGCTGGAGGCATCATCGGATCATTCTTCTTCGAAAATGCGGTTGGCCAGGCAATAACACTTAATGGTGATCGTTATCGCGATATGATAATCCAATTTTTTGCGCCTACATTGCAAGATATGGATGTGGACGACATGTGGTTTCAACAAGACGGTGCTACGTGCCATACAACCCGAGAAACAATTCAATTACTGCATGAGCCATTTCCTGGTCGTGTAATATCCCCTTTTGGTGATCAGAATTGGTCGCCCAGATCATGCGATTTAACGCCGTTAGACTTTTTTCTTTGGGATTTTTTAAAGTCTAAGGTTT
>CM032449.1:164478199-164628199 GCA_019049505.1 Pachyrhynchus sulphureomaculatus | reverse complement strand
CTAAAGTATTTATTAATAGTTTTTTGTCTTTTTTTTTATTTTAAATTTCAAATGACAATAATTCCAAAACAGTTCAATTTAGACATATGATATGTTTGACAAATAATATCTAGAATTTTCACTAGGACTCAAAAATAAAATAATATACAGGGCCTTCCATTAAAAAAAAATCAAGATGGTGTAATTTCTTCGAACTGACAGTTTAAAACATTTTATTGTCAACGTCAGCATGTGCGCCCTATAACACCCTATAACTTTTATTTCAACATTTTTTGATACACTGATTAATAAATGCTATGCAATCATTATTCCATACAAATCGAGCACCCTGTATATATATATATATATATATATATATATATATATATATATAATTATATATATATACATATATATATATATATATATATATATATATATATATATATATATATATATATATATATATATATATATATATATATATATATATATATACAGTCTGTCTTGTAATAGCAGGGCTTACTTACAGATATACTTTGAAGTTTTGTGTTCAAAGATGGATGTCACCTTTACGCTTCATGCATTATATCCACAGTGTTAGTTGTTGTTTGCATTGTGTTAGAATAAACAATTTTCAAAGTGCTGCATCCGCGTCGCACTTTGAAGCTGTGTTCTTGTGTCCTTATTCAAAATATGTAGAAAAATCACAGTTGTTCGTTCAGATGTGGGCATAAGGTTTTTAGGAAATAAAATCCGTTGGCGATTTGCCGGATCGTGACGTAGCAGGGACCTATACCGACAAAGACGTACATAGAATCGTGCCCATAAGTTGTCTCTGCGTCAAGGACAGGCAAAATTACGATGAAAAGATATCATGAGAAACCATTGACGTTATCTCCGTGCTCACGATATACGGTAGCTTCGTACTAGCATGTCACAACGCGACTAGCTTGAGCACACGAGCATAAAGATTGTAACTGAAGTAATTACATTGTGTAGCGAAACTATCCTCATCTATCGCCACCAACCAATTTATCCAATAAACTGTTAAAAGTGCTGTATCTGGTGCTGCTTTTGGTCGACTTTACCTATTTGCTGACGACCTGAACGCTATGAAAATGTTGAAAATATATAAAAAAGTTTTAAATCGGCTTGCAGAACGCTGGCTTTTTACTAAAGAAAAAGATTCGATTCTGCAGGAGGATAGCGACTATAAACATCGAAGCCGGCTCTGCACGTCTTGAATAGAGAAAAATGACACCGAGACGCTGAACTGGCTTTTACAATTACCTGATGTGAATTCCATTGAAAATGTGTGATCACCTATCAAAAGGGAACTTTATGGAAGACCGACATCAACTTTAAAGCATTTAATGAATGAGATTCGATGAATCCGTAGGTCTTTGTCACATGAATATGCTATTTTTTTAGTGTAAAGAATACCTCGGAGATGCTAGTCTATTATTGGCGCAGGTGGTGACTGGACTCCTTATTATTCTAAATGCATTTTGGCAATAATCCCACTTAATTTAATCAATACAAATCGAAAGCAAATAAATGCATTCTTCTTCCAGATATGTGTGTGTATGAATGCAATACAGAGGTGTAGCAGATGCTAGGTTAACAATAAACATATTTTATTTAGTTATTTCAAAGGAAGAGCATTTATGTCTTTTAATAGAACAGCGAAAGAGGTTTAACTGTTTAACGAGTTTACATATATATTGCACGTCATTTTTTTGCGCAAGTGACATTGCGAGCGCAATTGGGAAATATAACACATGTCACTGAAAATGATTCAGTTTTAGTGCGGCTGTATTTGTTTTGTAGGAAAGTTATCCTGCAGGGCCATATCCCATCTTAAATTATAACTAGATGAGTGGATTCGTACTATTTGAGGAAGGTGTGAAAGTTCTGGTACTTAATATTCTCTATTACATAAATTTAGAAAATGAAATTAAATTCGCTGTAGCCTTGTAAAATATAATAAAGCATAGTATAATTTTACAACTTGTTTAAATTTATTGTTAAACGCTTCCTTACTAAACAAGGCTTAATTGACTTTCTTGAAGATCCTTTGAAATTCTAAATAGACCACCTTGTATACAACAAAGATAGCAAAAGATATGAAAACAGAATTGCTGTATAAAAGGAAACAAAGGCTGCAGACTTGCTCCCATGAGAGCGGGACGTGAACCTAGAAATAATATATTAGATGGCAGAAAGAGCGCGCCTTTTGTAAAGAAATTTTGAACAAAAGATTTAATAACACTTAAATTTTAGCGGCAAATATGTTGCCAACCGTCTATTTTATTTCTTTTCTGTGGAAAGTAATGAGAGATATTAAATTGCCTTTATGGTTCCTTTTGAACAACAACTAAACTAGAGCAATTTTCTATAATATAGAACAAATAGTTGCAAAAATAACTTGTATACAATGTAAATGATCTGTTATCTTTTTACATACACGTTTTTTTTTTTAATATTTTGTATCAAATATTCCTAATGTTGATAACACGAAATTTATATTTTAATTTTAAATTTTTATAAAAAGTTTTTAAAGATAGAGGTTAACGAAAATATTTTTAGACAAGAAAATAGGCAGAATAGAAACACAAATTATTAACTAAGATATTGAAAATTAGAGCTACAACTAACTTTTGCCCATGCTTTCGTTGTATAGTAGAACTTTTACAAATTCTAAATTTTCTAACAGAAAATGTTTCAGTAGCACCAATCATATATTTTGGTTCTGATTGGCTTCTTGCTCTATAAAAATACGTGTAAGTTATGAAATGTGAGATATGTAATATTATTTACTTATTTTTACAAGAGCTTTCACGTTCTTTAGATTTTAGAGAAATATGTTAAAACCATAAATGTTTTGCTACAACTGACTTAGTAACAGCTTTTACGTTGTGAACTATATTCAAAATCAAAGAATTATTATAATACATTTAAAAATATGCAGCGCAAAATTTAAAAAAAAAATGGAAATAACTCATTTCTTGAACTCAAATGAGATGAAAAGGTAAACAGATAAAATTAAGGCAGCGGTCGATCATCTCCTCACTTTTTTTTATTATCTTACATCTTTATTAACGCTCTACGTCATTTACCACGCTATTTCGATAGATGGTTTGTACTGATAATTTATTCTGAGAGGTTCTTTTAATTTTTATTTGTATTTGATCGAAATAAATCATTTTAAACTATTACTGTAAGAACTATATTTTGCAATAATTTTGCATATAATTTTAATTAAATATTATCGAAAAGAAAATCAGAATAATTTCTGTTGGAATTTTCGATTGTAAGCATATTTAGCTGCCACGATCTGCCACGAAATTAGTTTGTACATGTTCGGCGTCAGGAATTTATTCCGTTTAAATATATACGACGCGACGCATATATAAAAGTGACTGTCAAGGTTTATACAGTGCGTACATTATGCGCTGACAATATCGCTTTTACTTAGTTATGTAAAGGAAAACTACTTCAAATAGATACCCTACTTTCCAGCAGAAAGAGTTATTAATGTTACTTTCTTTATATAAGTATTTTCTATCGGAAAACTAAGAACTTGAATAGGTACATAATATTGTCTAAGTTTTCTAATAATTTTATAATTATTATTTTTTTTTTAATAAAAAATTAAAAGTTAGTTTTATCAAACATAAATTTTGATTTATTTCGTCTTTCAGAATTGACATTGTTAAATGGGAAATAGTCATTTCTTGTAGAACAATTTCCTATTTCAAAATGTATTGTTATTTTTTTTATATAACAGACATTCGTTACATTATCAATTTGTAAAATGACCATTATGCAAATTAAAAGTTTTTAGAAAATTTAAATGTATTGTTTTTTTTACTTTTTTAGTACCAGCTTCATTAATATTCTTCAAGTTCATTAACAAATACTAGAGGTGAAAATAAATTAGATCAAACTATACTTGGCTCCATAGACCCTGAAAAGGATGTATATATGTATATATGTAGATGCATATATAATCAAACTGTACTTGGTTCCATAGACCCTGAAAAGGATGTATATATGTATATATGTATATATGTATATATGTATATATGTATATGTTATATATGTATATATGTATAATATATGTATATATGTATATATGTATATATGTATATATGTATATATGTATATATGTATATATGTATATATGTATATATGTATATATGTATATATGTATATATGTATATATGTATATATGTATATATGTATATATGTATATATGTATATATGTATATATGTATATATGTATATATGTATATATGTATATATGTATATATGTATATATGTATATATGTATATATGTATATATGTATATATGTATATATGTATATATGTATATATGTATATATGTATATGTATATATGATATATTCGAAGAAAATACTCTAGACTCTAGCCAAGAACAATTCTCATAATACTATTGGAACTATTTAAAATTTATCAAACCTTACTAGATTCATTCCCCCTCCTTAAGCGAAGTCGCTAAAAAATTACATATTGCATTCTTACTTCATTTTCATTTTCTTTATTGAATTATAAGAAAGGCATAACCTCTTACTTCTACTAAAGAAACATTATTCTAACATGATGAGAAAGTATACTTATTCTAACTTAACATAAGTATTTACAATAGTATTCTTAAACTAAACTTAACCTAGGAAATGTGTTTTTTAACATGATTATGACCTAACCTAACTTAATCTAGGGCCTATGCTAACTTAACCTAGTTTTACATTCTTCTAAGATGCTGGATTTGGAGGGCCATCGACTTCGTCCAAGAGAGGGTCTGAGAGTCTCGGAAATTGGTTCCGGGCACGGAGTAGGGTTAGGAAGGAGTCCCTCTTGGATTGGATGATGGGACGCCTTGGCCAGGAACAGCATTTGAGTTTGCCTCATGTGTGCCTTTATGGTTAATACGCCGAGGTCTCTGGGTAATTGGTTATTTCGCATAAACCAAGGGGCTTCTGTGATCATCCTCAGGGTCTTGTTCTGCACTGCCTGGATTTGTGCTCTCCTTGTCTTTGAGAGCTGGTACCATGTGGGGCAGGCGTAAGTAAGGCCTGCCTTCACAGTTGTGTTGTAGACCATGAGCTTCGTTTTAGTGGGCAACTTGCTGGGGCGATTTATAATTGGATATAATTTGCCAGCAGTTGCTTTGCTTGCTTGGTTACAGTGCAGACCTGGTCTTTCCAGACGAGCTATTTGTCGTACTGGATTCTCAGGTATTTGATAGTGTTTGCCTATTGGCTGCAGGAGTCCTGTAGTTGGAGGTGGGCATGGGGAGTTTCGTTGTCCTTGGCGAGAACGATGGCTTGGGTCTTGTTGAGGTTCAGCTTGATCCAATGGTTAAACCAGGAATCAAGTTTGTCTATGTGGCGTTGGAGTCTGTTAGTAATGATTCGGCTACTTCTACAAGATTGTGTGATGATAGCAGTGTCATCAGTATAAAGAAGAAGATTAGTCTGGTCAGACTTGGGAATTTCGGCAGTGAAAATATTGAAGAGGTGAGGGAGATGACGGAGCCCTAGGGGACTCCAGTTCTGATGGGCTTGATCTCGGAGACAGCCGTTTCGACACTGACCTGAAATGTTCTGTCAGAAACGTAGGACTGTACGAGTTTAGTCACGAAATGTCATTCTTATTCTAAGTATTATATGTATACCAAATTAAAATCGTTATCTCAATTAATAAAGGCCCAAAATGTGTTGTCTACTTTTTCTGAAGTTCAGCCCTAGTTCGTGAGGAGAATATTGGTAGGTAGCAAAGAAATTAAATCTAATACTTTTTAATCTATTAAATACTTTTAAATGCAATATTTCCTATTTCGAGATACGGTAAAAGTTAAGAAAAACTAAGGCAATTAAAGGGATTAAAACTAAAAAACCGAATAGCTTAACAATCTAATTGAAATGGCTTCTGTTACAGTAAATTCAATCTCGGCAATTTTCAGTATTCAAGAAAAAGTTGTAGGGCAAATTCCCCTAGCTAGCAGTAATTTTCTTTATTGTAGCTCTGACGCTTTGTCTGCTTTTTATAAATTGTTCTTGTATGAAGAAAATTACTACCCTAAATTTTACGAGTTTATTTGTTCCTAAAATAATATTTTATGCCAGCATGGAACGGTAACTTTTTGAGTGACAAAATCATAGTTCATGACATTAGACCTTGTCAATTTAGAGTAATTTTTCACTGATGATTCGATAAAGCATCTTCAGGGAACTTTTGGAGAACATGAAGAGGCAAAAGTTATTATTTAGTATTTATCAAACGTAACATGGTTTTTATCTATTTCTAAATATAATTAAGACCAAAATGTTAATAGTGTCCAAAAGAAACAACAATATTGGCAACTAATTATAGACAACAAAAGTGTTGAACAAGTCTCCAAGTATTTCGGTACTAAAATTAACGACAACGTATATATATATATATATATATATATATATATATATATATATATATATATATATATATATCAAGGATTTTCTACAGCTGACGCTGTGTTCCTTCTCTCAGCCTTTGATTCCATCCGTTTCTATCTTCCCAGTCTCCATCTGTTAGACCCCTGTCCTCCATAGCCTCGTCCACATCGTCTCTCCACGATCGTCTGGGTTTTCCTCTTTTTCTTCTTCTCCCTCCACTCCGTTATTTTCTTTATTTATCTATTATCTTCGCTCCGTCTTATGTGTCCATACCATTTTAATCGTTTTTCTTCAATGGTGTTTATTGCGTTCTCTTTGATGTTCATTCTGCTTCTTATTTCTTCATTTGTTATTCTCTCCATACGTGTCACTCTACAACATCTTCTCAAATACTCCATCTCTACCGCGTTAATTTTAGATTTATTTCTTTTGTTGATCGTCCATGTTTCTGACCCGTATGTCATTATGCTTTGTATTATTGATTTGCATATGCATGTTTTGTTTCTTTTTGTAATGTGTTTGTCCCACAGGATCGAATTTAATTGTCTTATGCATGTCTGTGTTTGTCCTAATCTAGCTTTAATCTCTTCTTCGTTTTTTGAAATAATGGTTCCCGAATATTTAAATCTATCAGTTCCTTTGATTATTGTTTCGTTATCAACTTCTAGATTCTCCACGTTTCCCTCCTTTGTTGTTAGATATTTCGTTTTATCAAAGTTTATTGCTAATACTGCTTTAGTGTATTCTTCTTGCAGTTTTCATACCATATAACTGAGGTCTTCCTTATCTTGCGCTATGATGACTTGGTCGTCTGCTTATTCTCGTATTGCTTATTTTTGCTTCCATTTTTTTAATGTTTGTTCGAGGTATATTTTGAATAGTGTTGGGGATATAGAGCATCCTTGTAATAGGCCTTTGATGTTTGGAGTCTCTTCCCTATTTTATGTCTTATTTTTATGTTCACTGTGTTGTTTTCATAGAGAGCTTTTACTGCGTATATTAGTTTTTTGTCAATGCCTATTTCTTTCATTGCGTTTCAATAATCTTTGTCTTGGTACTGAGTCATAGGCCTTTCTTATGTCTATGAAGGCTAGATGAACTTCTCTATTCTTTGCCAATGGAAAAAAAAACGTCACATATAAAGACGAAATCGAACAAGCAAAAACTGCTTTTACTCAAGTGAAGAAACTACTGACAGCATGAGATCTACCGCTGGTACTGAGAATAAGAATGATCCATTGTTGCGTATTCCCTATACTATGGCTTAGAGGGGTGGACCTTAAACAACGCGACTACAAAAAAGCTAGAAGCCTTTGAACTATGGGTCTACAGATGCATTCTGAGATTCTTTTGGATAGATCGAGTTACAAATCAACGAGTACAAAATCATATGAATAAAGTACCAGAACTCTTACTTACCATCGAAAAAAAAACTTGAATTCCTGGGCCACATCTCTCGTAGTTCGAAGTATAAAATATTACAACTTATTATGCTAGGGAGAATTGTCGGCAAAGGAAGTATCGGACGGCGCAGAATTTCATGGCTGTGGACTTTGCGGGACTGGTTTGGACTAACATTGGCTGAGATATTACGCACAACTATACCCAGGTCAGAATAGCCATACTGATCAGCAACCTCCATAGGAAACGGTGGGAGCAAGAAAAGGAAGAATATGGTTTTTATATAGGACGTCGAGTAAAATCTGTATGTCTTTGTTATTGAAATGTTTGCATATTTAGGTTAATACTCTAATCTTTTCATAGAAATTCGCGAAAACAAAACTTTGATATCTTTTACATTGAACCTGTGTCCTGTGGAGTGCTGATTATAAAGCTTATTTCTTTTTAATACATTTGTTTCTAATTATGATGGATATTGAAACAGAGAATTTTATGATCTATAGTTCGTAAATAATTGTATCTTCTTGTGATTTCAAAAATTGCTTAATATCCTTACAAGTATTTTATTTGTCGTATTATATGTGTAGGATAAAGCCATACTATCTATTGGTAGACTCTTATTAATATCTTATCTAGAATTTGGAGCCCCAAAGCAGTTAAAATAATGTCTAATATCTTTATTGCAAACTCTCTTCATTTCAGAACGTTTAATAGTTTAGCGGTTGCCGACGATTCTATGACAAATGATCTTATAGAATCATGAACATTCTATTAATTCTATTAAAGATTTCTGCGAGTCGGCTCTCTGTAAACCGAATGTCCACAAAGGATCGTTACTTGTTCTTTTCACCAATAAATCTAGCATAGGAAGGAAATGTAATTTTGTTTTTATTGTTTGTTTAACGTTGAGATATTATTGACTGAGATAAAATATTAAGTGTTCCTCAAAGTGAGTTCAAATTACAATGATGTTATTACAGGAGACAGTTTCCTTGACTTCTTCTGGAGTTAAGAAAATGTTTCTTTGAATACGAAATCTGCAGTCGACAAATATAGTTACTGTGCTAGTTATTTATTAATTATAATAATAACGTATATTCTCACAAATTTCTAGAATATTACATGTGGAACTGAATTAAAGTACTACATGATTTTCATCATATATGGTTTCAAGCCTGCATTCTTCACTTAATTTGATTACATTTAGTCAAATAAAACTGTACATGTGAAAATATAACCCCAGCGCTTAATGTATCAATAAATTAATTGGCAATCTTTGGGAATTTTTTGCGGTTTTAGTTAGAGGAGAAATCGTGGTTAATGGATTTTGCCATATCAATTTGTACTAATCTTTCGACATTTTACCTACTATTTTATGAGGCACCTTAACGGGTATTTACTATTTGATCTTAAAACAGTGAATGGACTAGAAAAAGCACAAGGCAAGAATTGATATCTAATTGGTCTTCGTCGAACTGTGACCCATGTCGATTCTACCTGTGATGCTGTACATAATCTGAGTCTCTATTTGCCTAATTCCCTGAATTGTTGTTTTAACGAAATTAAAAACAGAAGCAAGAATATTGGTTTCGCTTACGTTGATGATGTGACCTACAGTGTGGTTGTTCAACTACAGTCGATAGCACAATTCTGTTTTTCATGTTCCTGGAATTATATTTTGTTTAGAGATCTTAAGTATTGTCCAGTACAGTGCCGAAAGTTTTAAAAAATATGTCTGTATATTGGTTATATATTCTTTTTACTATCTTATCTGGGAGCCGAGTGTTTAAAGCAGTTAAACCAACGTTCAATATATTCAGTGCAATATTCATGACTTTTTAGAGTAGTGATCAATTTATTTGTTTCTGTTGGGATAGATTGTTTATCACATATTAATAAAGCTCTAAGTATTGACAAGTTAAGAGGACATAGTTCTAGAACGATGAAGGTGTGAAGTAGTATTCATTGGTATAAGTTGGCTTTCTGTAAACCGAATGTCTCAAGATATCATTACTTTTCCTGTATACACGTATATCAAAAAAAGGAAGGAACAGCTATGGGTAATTGCTTGTCACCTTTCATAGCCAATTTATTCATGAGTAAGTTTGAAATCGAAGCCAGTCAAGGATTCGAATATTTCTCAAGGGTATGGTACAGGTATGTGGATGATATTTTCGCGATTTTTGATACAAACAAAGCAAATATTGATGCTTTTGTTTCTAAATTAAATAGCCGGTATGATTCCATTAAATTCACTTACGAAGTTGAGAACAAAGGACAATTGCCTTTTCTAGATATTTTAATTATTAAAAATAATAATAGATTAGAATTTGATATCTATAGGAAAGACACAGTAACAGATAGATATATTTCTAATGATTCATTTCATTGCAAACAACATAAATTAGCCTCATTACATTTTTTAGTTCATCGTTTGGTCACTTTCCCTCTGAATAGAGTAAACTTTAATAAAGAAATATAACTAGAGTTAATGATTATGACGATGACTTAGTAAATAAGCTAATAAATAGACATATGTTTAGGTTTAATATTCAGAATTTCACCTTTTTTTTACACGCGAAGAAAATAACACCAAGTATGTCTCCATACCATATAATCCGAAATATAGCAAGGGACTCAATAAGGTATTTAATAAGGTAGGCCTCACCTTAGTCTATAAGTCATCAGACAATCTGAGGAATATCTTAGGAAATCCCAAAGATAAGATTCCTAATTGTGAGAAAAGTGGAATTTATGAAATTAGTTGTAATGATTGTGACAAAAAGTATGTTGGGCAAACTAAAAGGTCAATTAAAACAAGATTTAAAGAACATTTAGCACACTTAAAATACAATAGAACAGAAAAGTCTAGCATTGCCGAACATGCTCTTGAAACTGATCATACTGTAACATTAGATAATCTAAGATTAATAAAAAATGTATCTGATAGGAGATTGTTGAACGCATACGAAAGTATGGAAATCATAAGATGTAAAAGTAGTTTAAACAAAGACAGAGGGCCTATTCCTTATAGTCCCCTCTACTGGTTACTTGACCGGAACTGATGGCCTTGCCTATGTCATTAGTTCCGCTTGAGTAATTCAAGGGTTAGGCTAAGTATAAATAGGGTAGATTTGTAGTTTAGCTTTAGTCAATCATTGCTCTTGATGAAGCTAACATGGTTAGCGAAACGCGCGTCGAGTGCAAAAATAAAGTGTTTGGTGTAGTGGTGATATATACTGAGTAGTATATCATTGTGCTAAAGATTCCACATTCCCAACTTAATTTAATGAAATATATATTTTTTTACTGCAAAAGAATTAAGAAGAATTGCAAAATTTTACTTAATTTGTACGTTCAAAGGTCTATTGCACTGACGATTTGATGAACTGGTATATTCTCGTTATGATTTTTGGAAGTCTATAAAATCGAGCAATTTTCCCTGTGCCAGTTTTGACGTTGAATCCCTATATACAAATGTTCCAATTACCAGTTCAGCTTCTATAATTTTAGACAAAATAGTAACATGTCTGTTATCTATATATTTCATTTTTCAAGGAACATCTATGAAAAACTCCAGGAGCAGCCATGAATTTTCCGTTATCTCTGCCAGGGGCGAATATTTTTATGTAAGCCTTTGATAAAAACCCGCCTTAACTTAGAGTTCTATAAAACCAAAATTTGAGTGCAAATATTGTCAGAACATATTTTTAATCTGACGCTATGATAAAAGAAACCTGAATTATTTTTGAATCACGCAGTCAACAACATCTAGACATACAATTTACAGTGGAAACTGAATGACATGATACCTTGCCTGTTTCAGATGTCTTGGTACACAGAAGAAGGAACCGCAGCTTGGGATATTCAGTGTTTTAATCGTCAATAGGAAAGATCTCTGAAGATGCCTAGTGCAATTGCAGTTGAAACGTTGGAAAGTTAGGCCAAATTGCTCTATAATCTCAAAAATCAAGATTTCTCAAATTAACTGACCTTTGATATACTGTTTATCTAGGTTATGCTTCATATAATTTAAAAAAATTTTGCGGTTACAAATGACTGGAATACATCCGACCACTTTTATAGATGATAGCCTATTTCTTGTAAGCCTGTACCCAGTCTGAAAAAAATTAAAAGTTATAAATTTGATTCATTTTTTTTATATATAGCTCATAGATGAATAGAACCAAGACATTAGAGAGATTTTGCAACGCTTATTTTTCACATTCCTTTTTACTTATCGTTATCTCAAGCATGTGCAGTATTAACGCGAAGGAATTGCAAGGTTAGGTTAGTATTCATCTTTTATATAATTTTTTTATCATTTCATGGTCCAGTACCGCTTATTGGTATTTAATGGTTCTACACAAGATTCTAAATTAAAATGTGTATATAAAGTGTATAACAGGTTTTTATTACTGCCTTCAATATTTTCAGGCTAATATGAATGAGCGATAAATAAAATTTCATTTGAAATTAGCACTACACACACTCTAATGCTATTGTGCCAAAAATTGCAAAATCTCAACATAATCTGAACACTAATTAACTGTTGTCAGTATTATTTGCAATAAAACATTATCATTTCATTTTTACTCTGTTTTCTTAGTGGTTTGTATAACTAAGCAGGAAAAAATAACAGGCCCTACCAAGAATAACGAACTTCAAATAACCTCTCTTATAAATTCCTAAATAAGGGAAATCGTTATCCCTAATACAGGATTCTTTTATTTTGTTTCAATACGCGCAAGCTCCAAATGGTGGACGCATGCTTCAAATAACGATAACAATTTAATCCTTATATTTAATTTCTTCCCTTTACTATTGAGCAAACTCCAAACGGTGGGCGGAAATAAAGATAAAGATAAAAACAGTGGCCTATCAAAATAAGCGTTGCAAAATCTCTCTAATAATTCGATATGGGGCACTAGGTACAGGCTCGATGGGACGACAAATTGATTTAATGTGATGCGAAAATAGTAGGTCAGTAAATTGTTCCTTTTTATGAAATACTGTCAACCGAAATACTTTGTTGTAGCTCATATTCTTCTAAAGGTTGTCCACGCTTGAAACATCAACGGAAGTATTTGTGAAAAAATCATCGTCCGAGATTTTTGCGTTTTTCGTGTATCTAGATTCCGAAAAACATAGTTATCCATCCTGGTCTGTCTATCGGTTGGCGGGATAACTCTCGAATGAAATGAGATATCCATTTCAAATTTAGTATCTAAATCGGACCTATAAAAGGGATAAAGTCTATAGTTTTTGAGCGGTACCGTTTAACGTAAAAGGGATGTCAATACATTTTTTGTGATTTTAATAGCAAGACGGTGATTTTTTTGTTTTTTTCTGTTAAGATAATAAACAAATTTTAAGAATAATTATTTGCAGTTAAACTTGTAAGGGATGTGGTAGAACATTAGAGTGGTTGCTTCCTCTATATCGTGTTATACGTCCTTTTCAGGATTCTTAAAGTTACGAATTCCAAGAATTATATAATTTTTTTTCATTGCTCAATTTTAATAGGGTAGTAAAATATATACGGGGTTAAAAGTGTTCGGCGGATGAAGCAAGAGCGGGTACTTAGTAGAATTATACAGCCTGTTTAAGGTTCTTGGAGTCGAGGAACCTGAAAATTAATTATTTTTTCTATATTTCTTTTGCAATTTCTTTTATTAATATGTCATCATCTTTTTCTCCTCGCTTCATGATCTTCTTACATCCATTGTCGGATATGGGCCTCCCCTTTTATTCTCCACTTATCTCGGTCCTGTGCTTCTTTTGTCCACGCTAGGCCGGATGTAAGTTTTAGATCGTCTTTCTACCTGGTCTGAGGTCTGCCCCTTGAAATCTTTCCCAACCAGGGTCTCAAATCCTACATCTTCCTATTCCGACGATTGTCCGGTTATCGCATTGTATATCCAGCCCATCTCCATTTTAGGCTTGCTATATGTTCTTTTACATCTATTAGTTTCGTTTTTTCCTAACATGTTCGTTCCGTGTCCTATCCTTTATCCTTATATTCAACAACTAACGCTCCATTGCTCGTTTTGTTTTGGCCAATCTAACCATTATATTCCTAGTCATTCTCCAAGTTTGTGCTGCGTAAGTGAGAACTGGTAAGTTACACTGGTTATATACATTTCTTCTTAGTCTTAGAGGAATTTTCCTGTTATTTAGGATGTATCTTTGTTTACCAAAAGCTGCCCATGCCAGTCTGATTCTTCTTTCTATTTCTGCGGTTTGATTGGGTTTACCGCATTGTATCATTTGTCCCAGATATATATATATATATATATATATATATATATATATATATATATATATATATATATATTCTTCAATCAAATCTTTCGTTGTCTATCCTTATGTCTTGCGGGTTATGTTCATTTGTCATGGCTTTTGTTTTCTTATTACTTAATTTTAATCCCATTTTTTCCGATTTTTCCTTAATATCATTTAACATCTTTTGTATCTTCTGCATTGGTAGATATTATTATCACATCAAGTGATGTAGCCTATATCCATTTACATTTATTCCCATCATTAAACAGTTTAGGGCTCATTGGATCTCCCTGTCGCACTCCTCGTTTTATGGGTATAGGTTTTGTTTTTTTGTGTGCTTTAATTGTCATCTTCGTATTATTATATATCGATCTTATTAGCTATGTGTATCTACAGTCAATTCTATTATTATTCGGAGCTTTTTCCACCGCCCAGGTTTCAATACTATCCTTTTGATAATAAATAAAAATTAGGTAAAGTGTTAAATTATATTCTGTCGCTTTCTCAATGAGTGTTCGGATAGTTAACAGGTGATCACTGGTGCTGAAGTTTTTTCTGAAACCTGCCTGTTCAATTGTTTGGTTCGATTCCAGTTTGTTTTCTAGCCTATTGATGAGGTATCTAGTAAATAACTTATAGGTCTGCGACAATTGGACGGTAATTATCCAATATCTTCTTGTCACCTTTCTTGAAGAGCAATATTGTTCCAATTAGTTGGTATTTGTAACTGTCATCATAGAGTGGGTCATATTAAGTTATTCTTCAATGTAATATAGTCAAATTGAGTTTTTATTTTAGAACTGCTTGTTTTGCGGTGAAAATACTAGGTAAATCTTCACTAATTTTTTATTTTAAAAACCACACTTTCTTAATTTAAATAAATCAATCTCTACATTATAATGCATTTGAATTCTGTATTCAATATACGTTTATTAAATGTAGTATATCCAATTTAGACATCCTGTATTTAATAAGGAGTAACTCCCTTGGAAGTGAATTTTTGATAGTGTGTGGTATTTAAAATGCTCCCTTAGGAACGAAAAAAGACTCTTAAACTGCTTTTCTGAAATTTCTAGGCACTTAACGATTTTTAAAGACCGTATTTTGCTTATTTTGTGCTAAACCTAAGGATGTATAATTGCCATATTATTGTCACATTTTTGCTTAATCTCAAGAACATAAGTAATTTTTTATTTGATTTTATTGTTTACTAAACGTCATAACCTTTTTTCAAGAATAAATATCCCTTTTTACAATATTCCTAATCTGGGCAACATTTTCGAGTAACTGAAGCAGAAAGCAACTAATTCCACTTACAGAACCAGTTATATCGCGAAGAGTAAATGACACATCAAGTAGAGTGTCAAGCGGGACACACAAACAATGTGAATTTGCTAGTTTAAGATCCTAGGGAGCTTAAGCTCGCTTTAGAAAGCTTTTGTTGTTTAGACCAGTCTGCACGTATTTATTTAGTTCCCTAATTATCCCATAATAATCTCTGTCCACGCTGAAAGTTGTGTTATTTACCAAGTTTTTGTTGGCTTGAATGTCTTTGGAATTAAAATTTGAATAGCCTTTACTTATTTGTCTGATACTGTAATCATGAAAAAAATCACTCTTCTTGTATTTCTTCACACTTCAAGGACCCTCGAATACGAAAAACAGAGTTTTCAATCAGTCATTCAGTCGATCTACTTTCTTCTATTTGTAAATTAACTCTAGAAAAAGAAGAGATCGATACCAAATTTAGTACTGGTATAAGTAGTAAAAAAGTACGAAAGGAATTTAGGTTTTGAATGATATCCAGTCTTCTAGTTACAGGTTAACATAACTCTTCAGAGACAATTATTTTTAGTTAAACATTATAGCCTGGCACGTTGAGGAGCCATTTTATAGCGTCTCTTTTGCGGCGCTATTTTGCTCCTTATGTGTATCTTAATTTTGAGAGTGGATTAAAATATCAGCTAGTTCGTTTTTTTTTACTGGTAGAGTACATGGAGATCGAGGTAATTTTTGTACGCCTTTTGAAAATAGTCTCTGTAGTTGTGTAAAACTTGTCGTACAGTTTTGGGCACCATTCATTTTAGAATAAAATTAATCTAAGTTCAGCTCAAAAAATGAAAAAAATACTGAAGAGTTATTTAGTTGTTAAAAAAATTGAATATAATATGACCCGTATGTCCTGAAAAAAAAAGCAGGTAGTTCAGTAAAAGGCTGCATTAACATAGGGAAAAGTATATTGACAAAATAAAAATCCTTGCAGATATTACACTCTTAAAATTACAGTAACTAAATAAAAAACTCCTTAGTCTATGAGAGTGTACAGTGTATGAATTACTGATCCTAAGTGTAAAAAAAACAAAAGACTTTAAAAAACACAGTCTAAAAGTTTGGAAAATTAACTCTGCGAATTACACGTGTTGAGTGGTCTTTGGAAACACACTTGTAGACAGAAAGCGAGATATTTAAACTGGTGTACTACTGACTTAGTGATTGGTTTCTCCTTGTGGGTTTTCCATAAGCTGCTTGATCTCTCCTGGTGAGATTCTCATAAAAAATAATGTCTCAACCACTGCTTTCCTATTCTTTTTTGGGTGGCTAATCACTTTTTGACCCGAAATGCCTGAGGATGAGCAGGATATTTTAAGAATGGAAGAAGGCCTTAAATTTAAGAGCTAGAAACGACAACGACACCCATTTGGTGATAAAATAAACCGTTACCCACTACCACATCCCGGAGAAAAATGAAAAGCCACTACCACTTGCTGGAAAAAAAAACCACTACGGTATACTGGCGGAAAAAGCTTTTAGAAATTCCATATGACTGTTTATATATGTTTTGCCCCTTCTTCAAAGTGACGTCTTTAAAATGGCTCACTTTCGGGACGCTAAATCAATGCAAACTAAGTAAGTTATACACGGTTGAGTTACACTAATCAAAAATTTAAATCACTGTTTTAAGTTACACTGCTCAAAAATTGAAATAACTGCCTAATCAAATATAAATATTGTAATAAAAAATAAATTATAGCAAGAATAACCGGTCAATTGTTTTTAAACTAAAAAATTTTGTTACACACAAAACACATCCCAAATGAGGTTTAAACAAAATTTGTTTCCAATCTTTACTGAAAACTGATGACTTTGAAATTTTTGTTTTTTCGATATACCAGATAAATTATTAAAGGTAATGCACTCGTGATAATTTTCATTTAATCTATACCCCGTGGAGAATATGCCAGAATTTTTTCAAAATTTTTTGATCAGTACTTTTCGAGTTAAGGTAGGGGGACAGCAATTTTTCACAACTTTTTAAAAATAATACGAAGGAAAGTGTGCGCAAGTATTACATTATATATATTTTTTTTTACTCGTGTTTCCACAAGCTTTCATTTGACACCACACTCGGTGACCTAGTAAAAAATTTTTTTTTCACTTCCGATTTCACCCCTCAAAACTAACCCCTTAAGTCAAAATTTAACTTTTAAAACTACATGGCTCTGATGAGGCCATCAATTCCTATATTAGTACCAAATTTCAACCTTCTATGTGAAATAGTTTCGGAGAAAATCCCTACAGTGTATTACTTTTTTCTGTCAAATAGAAGGTATACCTTTTTACAGAATTAGAAATTATTAACTTATATTTTACAACTTAGCCACAAAATTCATCCTTCTTTTTTTTTATCGTAATTGCAGAAGTGTCTTTTAACAACTTTAGATTAGTTTTTCTACAAGTTTATTTTGAAGAAATTGAATCGGTATTAAAGATTCTTGGTGTTCCTGTTTGTTTGGTAGACATTATTGCTTAGTTGCCAAACTTATAAGAACGTAATAGTATCTTAAAATAACTAAAATATGGGTGTTAAATATGCACTAAATTTATTATGATATTTTATAAGAAACAAATTTAAAAAAATAAATAAATTTTGCAAAATTATTTACTTATTTTAAATGGTAATGGTAATTTTGTTAAATGTATGTAATATATCTTAATATTTTAATACGAAATTGGTCAGGACTAGATTACCCATATCTTTGTACTTGATAGGCTCTTTTCAGTATTTTTTGGTTTATTTCAAATTATTAATGGTTTCTTACGAAATGTTGATGTGAAACATATTTAACTGTATATAATTTATCTATTTTGTCTAGATACTTTTTTACAGTACCTTTGTGTTGTAATGTTGTCAACTATGCGTTAAACGGCATATTTTTCATAATTATTGAATTTTATAAAATCAAATCATCATTTAAAAAAAAATCTTAATTTTTTTTGAAAATGGAAGGGTAGTCTTGTGATTAAATTAAAAAATTAGGTAAAAGTATATTAGTTTAAATGGAAAAGTCCCAGATAAATAAGCAATAAGCCGACTTCAAGGAAAAAAAAAAGGAGTATTTGAGAATGTGCTATAAACTGTTTAGCGTTGTCAAAAAAATTAGTACATTTCTTTATTTTTGTCCTGGATACTATTCCATCATTTACACATTTAAAGAAAATACGCTTTACAAATCTGAAAAACTCATGAAAATCCATTAAACCGCTCAGAAACTAAAATCAGTTAAACATGATAATATTTTTTAAAATTTATTAACAGTTTAATTTCAAAGCGAGCACTAAATGGTTTCACACATTTTCACTTTTGTTTTTGATATTAAAATTTAAGGTTTTTCGAAGAATGATGAATAAAAAGGCATTATCATTTTTTCTTGATAGTTTTATGTTATAACCTTACATTTAGTCTAGTAAATTATCGGGTTTCTCGTTTAGTTTTCTATATAAAGCATTTCCTGAATAATGTTTTTTAAGTTGAGGCATTATTTTTTGTCTGGTTGGTGCAGGTTAGATTCCCTTAAAATCACTCCCTCAGATATAGCCTATATAAACGTTTTTTCAAGCTATATAAAATTGTATTTGGTCCAGTCGATTTAAATTCTGAATAAACGTTACCTTTGACTGCATATCGTTATTATCTGCGTGCTTCAAAGTCACATTCGAACTTTTCTTCAGCCAACGAAGCTGTAAGTAAAGGAATGGGCTAAATATTAAAGTGTAGCAGCCAAGCGGGAATTCATCCATGTCTGCGTGATGCAGTGTGGTGTAATATTTTATCTGACATTATTAAAAATAACCGGCCAAGTGCAAATAGGACTTGCAAAATTAGTGTTCCGTGCGTTGGTTGCTTTTAAGGGTTATAGAGACCTGGAGTTTTTAAAAATTCGAATTTCGAATAATTAAAAAAAAATTTAAAAAAATTCCATTCCATTGGAAAGCTATGGCATTAAATGTGACATGGCGTCGGACTGGGATCACTACCTGCCTTAATGCACTGTCTACAATATTACTAAGTCAAGTTTTAATATTTTTTAACTCTTTTCTTTTTAATCTTAATAATTACTTTTTCTACGAGAGGTTTTTTAAATTTTTTTAAATTTCTAATAGACAATTTTTTATAAATACTTAATTTTTTATTTTTGAAAAAACCCTTCGACAATTATTAACTACTACATTATTTTACAAGATTAATTTTTATTTTTGCAGATTGATTTATTTTTTGTGAAGTTATCCTGCAGACAAGGGGGCATCATACTTTTCATCAGTGTTCCATTTAACCCGATAAAAAATAGTGTTAACATTCTTTTGTATTATTCGCTTCATAACCTTAAAAATATTCTTTTAAAATATACATACTGTTGTGTATGTAACCCCTTAAAATAAAAAATTTTGATACACAGACATAAAATGATCAATGACTTCACAAAACACGCCTTAAATGAGTTTTCAACAGAGTTATTTCCCGACCTTTACTGAAAACTGATAACCTTGAAATTTTATTTTTTTTTATATGCCAGATAAATTATTAAAATTAAAAATAATTTTTGTTCAGTCTCATTTAACATTTGTCATTTGACACACAACTCGATGACCTGTACAAAGATTTTTTTTCACTACCGATCTTACCACCCAAAACTAACCCCGTAAGTCAAATTTTAACTTTCAAAAAATACACAGCTCTTATGAGGCAATAGATTCCTATATGAGTGCTAAATTTCAATTTTCTATGTCAAATAGTTTCGGAGAAAATCGGATGTGACCGACGGACAGACAGAAAGGCGGTTACACGGACAGACATACACCGAAGTGATCTTATAAGTGTTTATTACGGAATGCTAAAAACTTACTACAATTTTGTAAATTATGCCCCAGTAACACAAAAGATGCATAAATATTGCAGAAAAATAATATGCAATATTATAAAAGGATAATTTGTTGGCAAACAGTTTACTCTCGAAAAAAAGACACAGTAAAATAAAAGCGTACTAAAATTGTCTACATCCTGTAGTAAAATGATTGATGGTGAAAAATTAATTAAGGAGTTCTTTTTCAATAAAAATCTTTTTTCAAACTCGAGACTTTATCCTCCGTTTTGCATTAGAGAAGGAGGCGTTCGATATTTTCAGATACGAAAAAATATATGCACTAGAAAAATAATTATAAGAACAGCTAAAATCATTAAAACCACAGACATTTCACATACTAGATTCAATGCTATTTATTAGGCACTACAAAAGGAACAGTTTTTATAAATAATAATAGCGTAATCAATTCTATTAGAAAAACCATGAGATTTTAAATTTCGAACGCACGCTTTACTTTTTCATTTTGTTTGTTTATTGACGCCCAAGTTGGGCATAGGCTTTCGGTAATTTATTTTCTCGTTATCACTCCACTTGGAAAAAGCTATTTAACTATAGTGGAAGCAGAATAAGCTTTACTTCATTTTAACTTAACAAATGCAACCGTACGTAAAAACACCGATTAACCTTATTTTGCGACAAACTGAGGAGTTTATTTAGAACTCAGTTCTAGTTGACGTTGATTCCTAAATTTCCAAATGCAGGCTAGCATTGGTATAAGAAGAAAAGTATACTTACCATTTCCATGGTAACCATGAGCATTGCAAATAAGTACGTTTCTTTTATCAGAAATAGAATTTTTGCTTGCGATTTTGTTTATACTGTGCAAACAGTGAGGCTGGCTAAATAATAGCGCATTGTGAGAGTAAAGTGTCAGTGCGAAATGGCTTCTCGGATGATTCACGTTTCGTGGTGTTGAACAATAGCTATTTGTTTACAGCTGTTGAAATAATTTTTATGACTACTAGCGCTAAGTGGTGTTAAAAAAAGTGATTTTTTCATTGTGGTTGGTGTAAGTTTGTATTCATGAAGGCTTAAAGATATCCTTCTGTTAGTTTGTCCTATGTCAGACTTATTGGAAGGGCTAAAAGGGATGCTGCATACACCCCGGCTTTCTAGCCTTTTTGGTTGTATGTTGTCGATGGGCAGTCTTCGGACAGAAGGCGACTCACGAAGAACGTTGTGTCCTTCCTGCTCAACTCTTACGTAGTACATATATCTCAAATCAAGCTTAAGTAGGGTATCACTTGGAGCACTGACTACTGGAAATAGAACCTTTCTCGTCCTGGTTTTCGTTCTGGACTGGGATATATGTGTCCACCACCAAAAACATTCTTCACTAAATGCGACGAAGACGTTCATAGATATTAGGCCGGCTCCTATCTAGCTTGGTTTTACACAGGCAATGCAAATAAATAATAGGTTGCAATTACCTAATTTTACCTGGATGTTAAATGGTTTTGGCTATAATAATCTCTGATGTCTATATTTTTGTTATAAGCCTTCCTAAATCATAGCATAGTAGTTTTTCAAAATATATCTTATACAGTTTGAGGTTATATGGCAGAGATTTTGCGTTCATAATGCAGTTCTTACAACAATAGCATGCTGGTGCCCTCTGTATAATACTATTAATTTTTAAAGACTCTGAGTCTTAATATTGAGTGTACAATTTGTTTTGCTTTCAATTATAACAAACATCTAGTACCCGCATATTGTAATAATTTATACTTTCACAGATTTCTGTTAACTTGGAATGTCGAATTTTACCATCATTTATATTTATATTTATTTTTCTTTTTTTGTTAGAACAAAACAGATTTTTTCGATCCAAAAGAAAAACACCCCGAGGAAAAGCTTTTGATCTGGACGTAGATAATTCGGGGATTATCTAGGGGAAGAGGAACAAATAGTCTTGAAATAACGCAGGATTTCCTGAAAACGAACATATCAGATAACAGGTACGCTGGTGTCCTTGAGATTGTGTTATGTTATGCCTTTATATTTGCTGTAAACGGGAATCTAAAAAGATTTGATTTATTTATAAATAGTTTTTTTTTATTAAAAAATAACCAAATAAAAATAAATTCCAATATCTTAAATACGAAGATTTTATAATGAATATATATATATATATATATATATATATATATATATATATATATATATATATATATATATATATATATATATTATTGTTTATTAATTAACATAATTAGTTATACGCTCTCAAGAAGTCTCTGATATATTGGCATAAAATATGCAGCCCATACTTTTCTATAGTACTTGATGCTACGACTAGTAGAAGACTTCACGAAAATCTGTTTAGTGATCCTGATTGCCCTTGATTTTCCCGGAAACCTTCACATAGACGATGGAGTTTTATCATAATTTTTGACAAATTCTACCACAAATTCACGAATTGGCCTGTCGAGTTATAAAATTTTATCAGTAGAATATATTTACTTAGGTAATAGACCAGAAAATTGAGCTTGTCCTAAAACTTTTGCCGTTAAATTCCTTGGAACACTTAGCAGCGTTTCTAGAAAGTCTTCAACAGTCAACAAAATGTTTCATGTAATTCAACCCTCAGGTCATTATTATTTTTTATTATTTTCAAACGGCATAATTACCTTTCTAAATAAGACCACACAAAAGGTAAAGTAATATTCTATGCTGTCAATCGTCTACACAATTTTTAATTACCTATATATAGTTTTTATTCTTATTACATATAAGAAGAATATATACAGTTTCACTCTATGCTATCTTATATATATGTTAAAATATTGACAATTAACAAAAATACAGTATATTGTAAACATACATCCATCCAAACCAAATGGATGTTGGTGTTGCATTTAGTAATATTGTTTATTGTTTTTTGGATTTTAGGAAAGAAATGTGTAAAAAAGTCAGGACGATTTTCATTAGATACATTGCACATCGGCTATTTGCCTTTATGTTAGCTCATTATTTTGTAGTTTTGTTAATTACATAACTCTAAAACTAATGGAAGCAAATGAAGACTGACAGTAATTATAGAAAAAACTGAGTACATACATATAAGTGGCCAACAAAAATATCACATACTAGAAGATAGATCAAGGAACAAAGAGTTACAGATATTTGGGCTTGAGGGTTTCATAAGACCGAGCATTGGACTTGGCAAATGGAGAACGCAATAATTTAGGAAGGAAGAAGATCACGATATTAAAGAGTATATTCTAAGATAAAGCTATAAATAGGGAGAGTAAGAAAAGATTATACAATTTTATTCCCGAAAACATTTATAACCTAGGCTTCAGAATCATGCCCTATGAAAAATAAAACGTTAAGAATGCTGCGGGCAACAGGCATTGAAAGAAGATCAGCGGAAAAAGCGAGAAGAGAAATAGCACCAAACAAGAAAGTCAGAGAAATAATGGATATAAAACACACAATCACGGAGGACGTAGGAAACAAGCATCTTATTTAGTATGGGCATGTGTGGTGCATGGAAGATTGTGGACTCCTAAGCAAGAAGAAAACCGGGAAGATCTAAAACAAACTGGACGTAGGATATTTAAAAGGAGATGAGAGAAAGAGAACTGGAGGATGATATATGGAATGATCGATGAGGATGAAAATCGGAGAAAGTCGGAGAACGTTCTAAACAGATGAATGATGAATTATTTTGTTTAAAGAACATTCATAGATTCATTCACCATCAATTACTCACTCATTGGTTCTATCACATTTTACATATTTTCCATGTCCAGAGTTTCCTTTTATTTCTTATTCAACTTTTCCAAACTTAATGGTAGCGGTTTATATTTCGTACTGTGCTCCTCTGTAATATTTATTATGTAGCGCGTAAGCAGAAAATTCTATTTTATATTTGATGAATTTATCTGACTACTGAATCTCTGTATATTTGAAGGATCAGGCAGCTCTTCTACCCTGATATATTCACTTGACGAGGAAACACAACATACTCTTTTATTTTTGAGTCTTTGTAAGCGGGCCAACTCCATATCTGATATGTGATACCATGCCCGCTTTTCATGCAACTATTGTTGTCGTAATTCTCTCCTAACTATATATTATGTCAGTTTTCTCTATCTTCTTGGCTATTATATTCAACACTGTGGAGGGAAGACGTCCTAAACCTTTTTCGGTTATTTTTTTTTACCAAAATATGCTACAGAAATTGCTGACGGATTTTCTAATTGGTAATATTACAGTCATTATTTTAAAAACTTTACAACTAGATTCACTAAAAGGTTCTTAAACTTAGACCATTTTAATTTAAAAGTGGTAGTTCTCCACTTGACTTTTATTACTGGGAATGTTATTTTTCAGAAAATATATTTTTTTAATTTTTAAACAGAGAAACCAATTTTCTAGTATTGTACTGCACCTCATCATAACTTTAAATGTTATACTGATGAGTTTGTCAATTTGTCATTAGTTAAGTTAGACCAGAACTACTTTCTCTTGGTGAATAAGGCAGTTAATTTTTGAACGTTAACAGTAATTTATATTTTCAGAATATGTTTGTATATTTATACATGTTAGACTATTTTTCACACGAAACATTCAGCTTATGCCATTAATGTTATACGCGAAATAAGGCATTGTCGATACTAAATATCACCATTTTATTTTCTATAGAAATAATACATTTTATAAGGCATGTGGATTTTATAGCACTTTAGATACTGGTATTAAAAACTAACAAAATGTTTTAAATTTTTTGGATTCCAATTCATTGGTATATATATATCAATCGGTCTTATAACGTCTTCCGTCTTGCGATGCTTAATTTCCACTCCTCCTCTAGATCTCTCTCTAGTACCATACCAACTGTTGGGTTCTGATTTCGTCCACTATATCGTACTTTATTTCTAAAGCTCGTCTTATCGTGTCATTTAGTATGCGGTCTTTTCTGGCTGCTCGTCTCCAGAAATCTATTTAGCTTTTAGTATTTTTTCTGTTCTTTCCCTCAATGGCCACACCTGGGAGCTGTAAGTTATTATACTTTTCACTATTGATTTGTAAATTCTCTTCTTATTTTCAATGGTTATGTTTTGTCCCATAGTATACTATTAAGCATTGCAATCGCTTTTCTTCCTTGGATATTCCTCTCGAATATTGCTTCTTCCAGTGTTCCGTCCCTAGATATTCTCGTTCCCAAATACTTATAACTGGCACAGTGTTTGATGGTGTGTCCTGTGGCCAGTTTCAAGTCCTACTGTTGTGCTCCGACGCCCATGTACTCGGTCTTTTTAATATTGACTTCAGGGCCTCTGAGCGACTACTACCTGGTCGTCTGTAAATGATAGCGTGTACAATGTAGTATTGTAATCCAGTGGTAATCCCATACTGCTGCATTTCCTTTTCCAGTTCTTCATTGCACTCTCCAAAGAGATTTTAAATCGCGTTAGGGATATACAGCAGCCCTGTTTGAGACCCTTTGTGACCTGGAACCCTGTTGTTATACCATATTTGGTTTTCACACTACTTCTTGTGTCTTGGTATAAGGATTTTACGGCTTTAATTATTTCAATGCTTACATTACTCTGTTGTAGTGTTTCAAACAATCTCATTAGGGGCACGCTGTCGTAAGCCTTTTCTAAATCAACAAACAAGACATGGACTTCCTGATCAAATGTGGTTTTCTTTTTTAGGATTTGTGTCAGTGAGAAGAGATGGTCTATTGTGGATCTTCTTGCTCTAAAGCCTGCCTGTTCTTCAGCTTCTACGTCCACGTATTCCGTTTCTATTCTATTTTTAAGTATTTTTCCGTATTCTAATTCATTGGTTCAGTGTTATAATATTTAATAGTTTTTTACCTAATATTTTATTCCTTGAGATATGCACTATTTTACTTGCCTTGCTAGAGACAAGTACTGTATTCGTGAAAAAATGCCAGATCATGAAAAACAACACTCATTTCCGTCCGTTTATCTATCTGTCTGTGGGTCTGTTAGCGTGATAACTTTCGAGCGAAACGAAAATCACTTTTTAAACTTGGTACATAGGTAACATCTAACAAGGAGGTTAAGCATATAGTTTTAGAAGTATATCGCTTCAGGCCAAAGAGATAAAATGAGTGGAGGTCGATAAATTTTAAAAGGATTTAATAGTAATAAGGAAGTTTTTCTCGTTTTTTTTTGGCGAATGTTAAACAAATTTTATGGATAAATATTTATAATGAAACATAATATGGGCGAAAGTGGTAGGGGAAGAGATTAAACGGGGTTGCTTCCTATTTATCATGTAACCTTTTTTGGGTTTTTAAAGTTTAGAAATCCAAAAATTAGATTATTTTTCATTGATTTTACCCACCAAGGGGCTGAAGGTGGCGGGGGTAGTTTAATATTGTATGATTTTAATAGCATTTTGAGATATTTACCGGTTTTTTGTTTGATATACTGGAGAAATTTTAAGCATATTATATAAAGTAAAATATGTAAGGAGTTGAAGGGTGGAGTACAAAGTTAATTGGGTTGCTTCTTGCATATGGTGTTATAGGACCCTTTCAGGGTTTGCGGAATTTTTCTTCTTCATATGCCATATTCGGTCACCCGGACGTTGGCGATCGCTCTGTCTTCAGCCAGTTCAAAGAGATCTCCAGCCTTCTATATGCCTGTCCATTCCCTGATATACTTCAACCAGAATATCTACTTTTTACCAACTCCATACCTCCCTTCAATCTTTCCTTTCATAATTAACTGGAGGAGGTAGTATTTTTCTCCATGTAATACTTGGTCAGAGTAAGAAATTTTGCTACATTTTATAGTGATGATCAATAATCTTTCCAAATTTGCTCTTCTTAAGACTTCGTCATTCGTCAGCAAATAAGTCCACGATATTCGAACCATTCTGTGGTGAACTCACACAACAGTGCTGATCATATGTGGTATTTGATCATATGCTGTGTGAGTTTGAGGTTCAGATTGTCATTTTTCTAAAGCTAGTACGAGCTGCTTTAATTCTGCATTTTATCTCTAAGTTGTCTGTAATCGTACTTCCCAAGTATTTAAATCGCGGACTCTAGGAATCTGAAAGTTATTTTTTCATTACTTTTAATTTTAATGGGGCAAGGGTAAAAGATGTAGAGTGGTCTAATATTCTATGATTTCAATAATATTATAGACATTTTGTCAGGTTTTTAGTTACGATAATAAACAAATTTTAAGCATATTTATTTATTTAGTACATATATTGTATATCATACAAAATATAAGAGGAGAGTAGAGGAAATGAGTTAGAAGAGTGATTTCTTATTTATTGTGCTATGGATATCACTCAGAATTTTTGAGTCAAGGAAATGACACTTTACATTATTTATTGATATTTTCAATATTAACAAGGGTCGAGGGTGAAAGGGATGGGAATCATTATATATTGTACAGTTTCAAATTTTGTGTGAGTTTTGGTTGAGATATTTTAAGAAGGGTCTAGCCGGATAAGGTACTAAAATCAGCCTTTAAAACAAATGCAGTGTAAGTATATACATCTTGTAGGTATGGTTGAGAAAAGCCCGTCCTGTTAGCTATAATCTCAAAATTAGTGTTTTTTTTTTTTATTTCTCTCTTACTCCTACAGCTTTTGGCCTTTTGATTCAAAATTTAAGTAGGTAGTAGGTAATAGTTAGTACTCTAATCTGATTTTTCTTTCCCTTTTTAGCGCGAAATTAAAAAAAAAATTAAAAATTTTGATAGAAAAATTAAAAATTTTGATGGAAAACCCAAAGACAATCCCAGAAAATCCATATGTATTGAAATGTATATACCGTGTAGGTATGAAACTCAAAACAATACGTGCAGATGTATGTCGTAAACATGCCTGTCAAATTTCAGAACGATCGGAGTACACAAACACAAAGTTTTGCCAAAATAAACCAAGAACCAACCTAAAAAATCTTCTTTTTTTTTTGGCTGTCTAAGTATAATTCTCTTTAATTCTATCAAGTTTGTCATTTCCTCAGCTCCGATTGATATGAAAACTGAAATCTGGAGATTTTTTACGGTAACAAATACATAAAATACTCAATATAAAATGCATTAAATAAATAAATATACCTAATTATATAGTAATAACTTTTTTCCATTTTTTTAAGCATATATTTATGTGTGCATTTGCATATATGCGTATGTGTGGGCTTCATTATTGGAAGTACAAAATTTTAAAAAAAAAAAACGATGCTCAAATAATAAGATTCGTCGTATCAACTCAAAACATTTATTAGCGCGGGATCAGTTATAATTTTTTGTAATATCAAGAAAAAAATTTTACCTTCAAAAAATCATGTTAAAAAAATAAACTTTTATAAAAGTAGTATACTTTATTTTTTAACTTTTTTCTTACAAATATATTAATAATTATTTAATCTTCATCACTGTCATCATTTATCAAAACTTCCATCTCAACATGTCGAAATATATCAGTTAATGTTTGTTGGGATCAAATTATTTTGTCTTTGTACCGTCTATGAGATAAATAAGAAACAATGGCTGCTATATGAGAACAACAGGCCACAGTTCGCACACCATTAGCATAACCATAGCAATAGCTAATGATTGCATTATAGTTAATTCAAGTTAGTACTCTGTAAAGCACTTGCAAATGAACAATCGCCTGACTTAATTGACACATGCCGGAAAAGAAAATTTTTAATCCTTCTTCCGTCATCTCAGGAAAGTCCGATATTTCATCAACAGTTACTTTTGGACGATATTTCATCAACAGTTACTATTACGTTTCCTCTTGCATATTTTTCGTCTTTAACTTCTTCAGGTAAAGTGTTCTGTACCGACTGACGTAATAACATTTGATGGACGATTTCATCAGCATTATGAAGGTCGGAATTCAATCTCTTCCCAAACGTATTATTTAAAAAACATGCTGTTCTCACATACAAACTGAAGTTTGCAAGCATTTTTTTCTTATTAAAACTTTGTTTTTCCAATAATAAAACCCACATAGACATACATACTTGCACACGTAAATATATGCTTAGAAACATGGAAATTAGGTACATTTATTTATTTAATGCATTTTATACTGAGTATATATGGGGAAAATGTAGATTTTATGTATTTGTTACCATAAAAAATCTTCAAATTTCAGTTTTCAGTTTTCAATTAAAGCTGAGAAAATGACAAATTTGGTGGAATGGAAGACAGCCGAAAAATGTTTTTAGGTTGGTTTTTTGGGGATAACTTTGCGGCCCGTAATTCAATCGTTCTGAAATTTGACAGGCATGTTTGTGACATATATCCGCACATATTGCATGAGTTTCATAGCTACATGGTATATACATTTCGATATATATGGATTTTTCCATCAACATTTTTAATTTTTCCGTCCAAATTATTAATATTTTTTTTTTGAATTTCGCGCCAAAAAAGAATCATATTAGACTAACTATTACCTTCTACCTCCTCAAATTTCGAGCCAGCCAAAAGCTGTAGGAGTACCAGACAAATAAAAAAAAATACTAATTTGGAGGCTCTGGCTGACAGGAGTGAGTTAGAGGTTTGAATATGTCAGGATAGGCTTTTCTCAACACTACCTACAAGATGTATATACTTACATTGCATTTGTTTTAAGGGTCGATTTTAGTACCTTATCCGGCCAGACTCTTTTAGCTAATGATTTATGATAAAAGATATATAAGGTGAAAGGAATGGGTTAGGGGGTTTAGACAGGTAGTTGTGCATATGTAGTAACAAACTTCTATTTCAGTGTTCTTGTTTTTTTATTATTCCCAATTTTAACAGGAAAAGTGTGTACAAGGGATTGAGATCTGGTTACAGAGTAACCTAAAAAATGCTAAGTAGATTATAGAAACATTTTAGAAATATAATTAAATTGATTTGATTGATAGATTGACTGGTGGTAGCTTCAAGATTATAATAGAACTTAAAAAAAATCTTTGTCTTGGTTTGCAAAGTCAGTCATCGAAAACATTTTTTTATGGGCACAGCACACGTACTGCAGGGAGATCCCTACAGTGCTACAGGACCGGCGCGTGTGCGGAAAAAAGCGATTCACTTTGATCTGGAATCGCTCTAAATTGTACTCGGTAAGAACATAGTGCTGGGAAAATTCTTCCATAGGGATGAGATTATCCATATAAAACCTTTTTGAAAAGGGCTACACAAGGAGTGACGACCTCATACAGATGACAGAAACTTACCTACCTCTGGCATAGTTGGTTAATTATTATTTTTAGACCCCCTAATAAAGAAAAGAACTTATCCTCTGCAATACTTGGCTATACGTTTTAAGATTCTTAAATCGCGAAAAATATATATTACCACTCCCATCGGTCCGCCTATGCCATTGTCAAACTATTCGATCTATATAATATTTGAAATGGATGAAACTTACAGTTCTTGAGTGATATCGTTTCAAGTGTTGATATGTTGTATAATATCATTCACGTTATGAAAATTTACTTTCCTTTTATTGGGAAAGTCAAATTCAGTACTTATTTTAGAACTAAATGTCTGCAAAAAAAATGATGTGTATTCCAATTTTTCTTTTAGTGTGCTTTCTAAATTTTATCTTTGAAAGGAAAGATAGAAAGTGCCAAATACGTATTTCTAACATATTGGATTTTACCATCACTGCTTAACTAAGTTAACAGACAAGAAATCTACAAGTTGGCAACACAGTTGGAGTTCACAAACTAGGCCAAATTTTGTTCATACAGATCTCGTCTATGTCTCTAAACTACCTTAAAATCTATAAAGTGATTTTCTGTCAACTAAACTAACTTTGTATCTTTTGCTAATTTAGAAGGAGCAAATCTAACCTTATTTATAATTATTTTTTATGTCAGTTGTAATTATAAATTAATTTGTCGCAGTGCATCTTTTATTTCATAATACTTTTTTTTGTTATTTATTATTTGTATTTATATTTAAACTAATCCTTAATTTCTGTTGGTTACATTTTTTTTATTAACTACTTTGTCTGCGCCCAACTTTTACTAAACAAGTAACTCCTTAATTGAATAAAGATTATTTTAGGGTGTTCAAGGACGTAAATCTAACCCAAGCAAGACAAGCTTTTTGAAATGCTTCGAGAGAACTGACATAGGCTTAAGGAGAACATTAACTAGCAAACCCACATTGTTTGTAGTTCTCGCCTGACATTTCTCTTGATCTTACCAAATACCGGTTGAGGTAAAGAGGGTCTATCTTACGAATTAGTTTGAGTTTACTTTATATGCATGAACATTTTTATCGAAAATAATTACGAAAAGAATATAAAGAAAGATGTTTTTAGTAATTGATTTCGAAAGGATAAAGAAATTTTCTTCTTTATATAATAAATTTCGAAGGCAGACAAAAGAAAAATAGTTCTCTGGAGCCAGTAACATTATAGAAGACAATTCGTCTCAATATTTTACATAAATTTTCTTTTTAAACAAGTCTTAATTAATTTTTCAATATGGTATCAAATTGAAAGCTCTACCAGGTACCATTCTCGAAACTTTGTTATGGAACTATTACAAAAGTGTTCAAAGAAATCGGTTAAGCGATTTTCAAAAAAGAGTAAGTAAATTTCCATAATTCTCTTTAAACTATACATTATATCGGCAGCAAATCATTTCACTCCCTTCTTCTTTATGT
Source organism: Pachyrhynchus sulphureomaculatus (assembly GCA_019049505.1). Classification (NCBI taxonomy): domain Eukaryota; kingdom Metazoa; phylum Arthropoda; class Insecta; order Coleoptera; family Curculionidae; genus Pachyrhynchus; species Pachyrhynchus sulphureomaculatus. The sequence continues at coordinate 164,596,238 of CM032449.1, read as the reverse complement.
TTACTTCAAGTATAATGTTATCAATTCGTTCGATAGACCGACAGTCAGACAGATATACTGACGGAACTAGGACCCTATGTTGTTTTTTGGAATCTAATAACCCTACGAATAAGAAAAAACAAAAATCTTAGAGGGTGAGTTTTTCACGAATACAATACTTTAGCAAGGAAAGTAAAAAACAATAATTTCTCTACTGTGTATATAAGTTTCTGCCAATTTAACCATTTTTATGTCTAAAATTTCTTCTATAATCAACTTAACATTTTTTTTTTAATTTCCTCTATAACAGAAATATTATGTATAATCTCTTCTACATAGTATTTCTGTTAAAATTGGAAATAAGAAAAATACAAATACGGTACAAAATAACGTATATTACAATATTAGGCAACCACCATTCAAACCACCTACCTCATCCCTCTCACTACATATATCTTTCTCTATAAATAATTATGCTAAAAGTATATGTAATACCTCGACTAAAACCCACAAAAAAATTCTTACGATACTATTGGAACTAATGATTATTGACGCCCATCATCCTGGTATTATGAGAATAATGAACAAATAATGTAATATTTCCAACCACAAATTTTTTTTAATATAATATTGAAACTTTTTATGATTATTGACCCCCGTCATCCTGATAATATCACAATATTGAAAAAATAATGTAATGTTTCGATTCCTTCACTCAAACACCCTAACAAAGACCTAGTACTCAATAAATACGAAGTCACTCTTCTCCCATTCCTACCCCTTTGAGCCTTTATATGCTTTACAGTAATTACTATTCTTAAAATTTGTCCATCATTTCAACTGAAAACTGGGAAAAATTCTCAGAATGCTAGTGAAGCTATACAAAATTTGACTCCTCACCTCCCACTTATTTTACGCTCTTCCGCTATTAAAATTGAAAGTAATGAAAAACAAATTAATTTTCAATATCCTCGACTTCAAGAAAGCTCTAATGGACATATAAAGACGGTATATACGAAGCAATTCCTCTAATCCTCTACCCTACCTCCATATTTATCCCCTTGTATATTTTGCTGTAAATAATAGGCTTAAAATTTGTCCATTACATCAACCAAAAAACATGGCAACATTCTTAAAATACCGATTAAACTATACAGTATTTAGCGACTTCCTCTTCACCTGTTTTAACCCCTTCCCAGGCTAAAATTGAAAGTAATAAATATAAGCCAATTTTTAGACACTTCGAGTTCAAAAATCCTGAAAAGGACATATAACACGATATATAAAAAGTAATCTTTCCAATCTTCATCCCCTCCACTCCTTTCAGGCCTTTTATTAAGTTTATCTAGCCTCACCAAGGGGTGAATAAAGAAGATGAAAGGTCATCTTCTTCGCTTGAAGCGATGTTGCTTAAAAACTATAGGTATTATCCCTTCGTTAGGTATGTACCTATTTCGAAATTGTTAAATAGTTATCGTACTAACAGGCCAACGGACAGACAGATAGACAGACCAACCAATTCAGTTCCTAAATGATTGGCAAGAAATGTGAAAATCTACCTCTAAGAAAAAATAATTTTCTTTGGTGAGAAATGTCGTAATGAACGATTAGTTCCTCTGTATGCAGAAGTTCTTTTAGTACTCCCCACCCCCGGGTCATCCATTTTAAAAGGAGAGTAAATTTTAAAAATTTCTCTGCATGAAACTGTACTTTTTTGCTAAAAATCTCCATCCCCGGTCACCGATCTTTAGTATATTGTGTTGAGCTGGTCTAAGCTTTTGAGTTCTAGTACAAAAGGGGGTTTTAAGTTATCATTTGTTATTTTCTTTTTTCCCCTTGTGTATCCATGTCTCCTCTACGCCCCTTCAACCTGACTACGCCGCTTATAACAAACGTGCCAGTACTTCGAAGAGTTGTTAAAAACGAGTGATTGAGAAATTAAATTAATTCTAAATACTTAATTTTAGCCAAACTGTGTACGGAACAAAATTATAGTCAATAAAATAATTATTATGGTCCAAAGGAGGAATCTCTGGGGATTGTTTATCACTCTTCCAGGCAAATTTACTTATGACCAAGTCGGAAGCCGAGGTCAATCAAGATTTTGAATCTTGAATCGATTTTTAATACAAAAGAATCAACGAATCAGACGAACTTATTTTTATACCGCTAATAAAAATTTCTGGTTCAGTTATAAGAAAGGAATAATAAATTAGAATTTGACATTACCAACGATTCGTTTAATTGTTGGGAACACGAATTTGCCTGATTATCCTTTTTTTGGTCGGTTGGTAATTCGAATGCCGCAAAATTTAAAAATGAAAGGAATCGTATTAGAAAAATTGCTAGGACCAATAGCGACGTTAAGAACTTAAGCGATTTAATAGATAAACATAGTTTATGCAAAATACTCATAATTTCATCTTGTTTACACATGAAACAAATAAGACGAGGAATATCTCAACACCATATAATTACTACAGTAGGAAACTCAATAAGGCATTTAATAAGGTAGGTCTCATATCTTCCTAAGGGAAGTGTGTATTTTTGGAAAAAATACTCTCAAATATTTTACCGTTTCTTCACAAAAATTGTATCTTTACATTTCTGTCGGCTGCACGATAGCTCATGAGCAAAATGAGATATTGATGGTAGCCATTTAATACTTAAAGAAAAAAAGGGATCTTATGTCTTTGAGCAACAACGCTTTAGAAGAAGTGGGTAAATGGATTTGGAGTATTGTAGAGTTTTAATAATATTATTAAACAAAATCCTTTCTCTCGACTCTGATAATCAACAAATTTTAAGCATCATTATTTATAGTTAAATTTAAAATATGATAAGAGGGTGAGGGAGTAAGTCAGAGGAGTTGCCTTGTATATATATCGTGTTATACGTCCTTCTTATAATCAATAAATCTGGAAATCTTTTAATTTTTTCACTATTTTCAATTATAGCAGAAAAAGTAAGCTGAGGAAAACGTCAAGTTTCATTCCTAAAACCTGTTCAATTTTTCATATTATTAATGTCCCATCATAAATTGTCATTTCCAAATAAAGATTAAGTTATTCTTTAATGTTAAAAACTTAATTTTATTAATTCTTTTAAAATTGCGTGCTTCTCATAAACTTAGAAAAATATCCAATTTATCTCTAAAAGAGTAACCACAGTAGATTAGCTCTAGGTTAATCATATATTCTCCTTTTATATCTTGGTAAAGTAGGGTAAGCGATTTTAGTCTACGGGAAGTTATTGAGAAACATAACTTTCTATCTGAGCCAGTAAATACCGGAAAACTGTTCACGTGCAGGAAAAGCTTTTAAAAGGACAAAGGTAGGTTTTCGGATAAGTTTAACTAGCAAATCCATATTATTTGTAAGACTTGGATGACATTTCTTTCAACTCTACTATATAAAAGTGGTCTGTAAATTGGCGTTTTTTATTAAATTTTTTTATAAGGAATAGAGAGATCCCATTGTACATATACCATGAACGACATTAATAACATTTTTTTTAATATCTGGGTAAATATTATATCAAAACTAAAAGAATTGTTTTATCTGATTTGATATTGGCTTTTCCTACTATATTTTTTTTTCTTAAACGAATGCATAAGCGCAATGTAATAGTAGATAGATGTATATTAGAATATATATTTTCCTAATTTTGTTAGTTGTTCTGTAGAGAAATGTAGAAAATATTATTCGATATAAGATAAAAAGAATAAGCAACACATGACCGATTAATACTTTAGTATTTTCTATTTCCTTATTATTATAGGTATTATAATAGGTAGTTAAAGTGGTTGTCGGAGAGAAAACCCCCCTTCTCAAGATCTGGGTGTGATCACAGATACTAAGAAGTCCCCGGGTAGCTTTACAAACCAACTCGTGCTTATTTAACGAAAATATTTAGAATCGAATGTTATGAGCAAATTACGATTTCTGGAAAAATAATAAAATGTTAAGAAATTAAATGTTTTTGGTCTTTCAAGTAATGGCATAAATTTATATATTTGTTATTCTGGCTTTTACCATGTTTATTTGTATATATATATATATATATATATATATATATATATATATAATATATATATATATATATATATATATATATATATATATATATATATATATACAACTTTTTATTTGTCGTAAAATCAAAATTTCACAGCAGCGATTTAAAAAAAAAAGTGTGTAACAGTATAGTTTCTAAACTTAACGGATATATAATAATGTGCTCGGCTTCGCCTCGGGCAAAAATATTCACATGATTATATGTAATGTTAGTCTTTAGGCAGTCATACCGCAATATACTATTATGCTCCTTTTTACAATGTTTGCATGTTTTATCAAAATGGTAATTTTCTTCGTAAGAACTATTAAAATAACTAAAATTAAAATTAATTAAAATTAATTTTAATTAATTAAAATTATTCGCTGTTGTATCTGGCAATCTCTATTATGGCCCAAAATGGTAAGGAAATGTCTGTCAATCACATAAAATTCACAATGAAAGTAGCCTAGAATTTAAAAAATTGCGTTTTTTTACACTTTGTCCCAGATATATTCCAACACAATGACTCGGTTTTGTAAAAAAACTATGTAATATTTAAAATTAGATATAAAAACTTAAAATTTACGACCAACCCAAGCCCTGGAAGTGCTTTCTATTTTTGGACAGAGGGGGATGTCCGAGATATATATAGATATATACATATATATATATATATACACATACACACATATATACACATATATACACATATGTACATATATACATATATATATATATATATATATATATATATATATATATATATAATATATATATATGTATATATCTATATATATCTCGGACATCCCCCTCTGTCCAAAAATAGAATACACATATATATATACATATATACATATATACATATATATATATATATATATATATATATATATATATATATATATATAAGTATATTAAATAAGAACATTCCTCAGGACCTACATGGGCTAATATATAATCCCAACAATTTTTTGTTTCTCTACATAGAGGTATAATATTTACTGAAAAATTCTACTTAGTATATATTTTTTAACCTGCCTAAAAAGGTTAGACTAATACTATAATTACAACAGTCCCACGCGTAACCAAACCAAATAGTTGTCTGGATTAAAATGAAACTTCACACAAAATTATTTCAAGTGAATAGACGTCAATCAACAGAAAAATAAAACTTGTAATCTTTACTGGAATATAGCATATGGCCATAAAACTTAAATTTGAACTGACGCATGACAGCTGAACTATAAACTTAATATTGTAAAGGGAAAAAAAATCCTAAACATACACAATCCTATATATCATTTGTCCTAAAAATTTTAATCATCAGGTTTGCATTGGTTTCCGTAAACCATACCAAAAATCTCTATGACAGAATCAATCTGACGATGCAGAAAAGAAAACCCAAAGAGGACTACTCACTTCGAGTCTTGAAAAATGTCCTCCATAGGCCTTATGCACGAAAAAAAGAATTTAAAACACAATTTTTACTAAATAGGTATATTTTCCCTTTTTAAATTTTCCCTAAAAAATAAAACAATTCTCTAATTAGTGTGCCGGAGAAAGGGGTCTACCCCTTAAACATCATTAAACATCTTCCCCTTAAACAACATTAGAACATCTTCATCTTATATATCTCTCACTCCGGAAGTCCAAATTACTAACAAAATTACAGGTCACGTACATTAAAAACCAAAATCTCTTAATTTCATAATCATTAAAAATTCAAAACTAATCTAACTATTCTTGGTCGAATAAATAAGTTTGGCAACTACTCTTTTGATATATACTAGACTCAAGGGTTTATTTTTGGTTTAAAATTATTTATTTATCAAAATTAAGCTTTTTCAACTGTTAATTAAACAACAATCATAGAGAAAACCCTATATTGTTTTCCAAAAAATATTCACTAAGAAAATTATCTAAAAGTTAATATTCAAAAGGTAAGTTATGTTCTAAGTTAACAAAACAAATTAATCCTATTTTTGTTTTTTAAAATAAGTTAATTTAGAAATGAGCATGATTAAAGCTTATGCTTATCCAGAATAATTAAAAAAATATTATGCCATTACTTAAAAGACCAAAAACATTTAAATTTTTAACATTTTATTATTTTTCAAGAAATCTAATTTCATCCATAACAAGAATAGAAATCTTATGAAGTATTGTGTACCATACTTGTGGAACTATATCTTCTAATATTTTTTTGTTAAATTATCTGTAGTATTATAGAAAATTGTATTACATATTGCTTAATATTAATTTTCTCATTACTCGTATTAGAAAAAGCATATTTTAAAATTTTATCTGATAGCAGGAAAATAATTCAAACTGCTTGAGAAATCACATGCTAGTAATATAAAATAGTAGTATTTAAAGTCTACAACAACTTTCCAATAGAATTTAGATTTAAACGTCATTTCAAATAGGGATATAAATGTATAGAGTACTACCAAAATATATATAAAGTTATAATGCAATGAAAGTTAATAAAATTCATTTAATTTATGGTTAGATCTATACACAGTCTGCTGAATATAATATAGTATGTTTTTTTTAAGATTAATCTGTAATTATGCTAGTACCAAGTTACATTAATCTGAATGCCACGTAAGACGAGAGGTAGTTCTATTTAAGTGTAATAAATTAAGGCAGCGAAGGAAGTCTCTTTACACTTTGACAGTTTCTATCGTCGGGTTTTGATTAAGATCACTAAAATTAACACAATTAAAAACTTTAGAACGAAAACTGTAAACCATTGTTAGAAAAAGCATACTTACCTACTTTTTACTTTTACGTGTAGCGTCTTGCCAGTATTGGGCAGAGTCAATAGCAGTTTTATTTCCAATCCGTAGGTCGTAGCCGGAATTTCACATTGTGAACAGGCATATAGGTGTTTTATTGCCTGTTATGCCATTTTGGTGGTTCTATGTCTGTACGTGAAAGGAAAGATCTTAGAGAAGCCAGCCTGCTGGGTTGCATTAAGCGTTTGCTTGAATCGTTCTGTATATTCTTGTGATTCTTGACGGATCTTCGGTTCAGTATAGCCTGCAGCTTTATATAGAAGATATATAGAGCACACTATATATGTTAAAGTTGAAATCAGCTACAGAGTAATTCAGTCGATATCACATGGTATACCTCGTTATAACTATGTTCTCAAAACAGCTGTATTTTTTAGGAATGAAGCACATAGTACTGTGAAAAAATGAATGACGATATTGAATGGACATATTATTGAAACACGGTTTTCATAGTTTATATTAAAGCAATTTTATATACTTTTTTAAAACAATTTTACTATACTAAAAATTTCACAGATTTCGTCCATTTATTTCAACTTATACTCAGACAACTCACACCATCCAAAGATAATATTTAAAAACTAGTAATTCTATGTAAAATTGCTAGTAAACGACAAAATTGAACATCACCTAAACGATAAGCTGAAACCACCTGAGAGTTATTGTAGAGAGGAGATAAAAGTGGCGAAGCCATACTGAAAACAAGGAGCAAAGATTTTTTGTTAATATTTACTAGGTACAGTTTTAAACATATTTTCCTTTTATGTGCGATTTCAAAAGCATCGGCTAATTACCTCAGATAACAAGAGAGGAGCCATATACGCTGATGCATTGTACTTAATCATTTTTTTATAGTCTATCTTTCCGCCACTATTTTATCCTTTTTTTTACTATATCTCTGTTGAGATATATTGACGGGGATGTCACAATATCCATCCACAGCGCTGAAACATATACATTTGTATTTCATGGCATAGCGCGCGTAGTACGATTACGGAAGTTATTGCATTTTTACATTAACTAATGCCTAAAAATAGACACACCACAACCAGCCGATTGCCGAAATCGAACTAGTAACCATAGCTTTCATATATAGGCTCTTAACCTACTACTCTGTAGAGGCCGGCACGTTCAGCTTTTACAGAAAATAAAGTTGCCAAACTTTGTGAATCAAAAATCAATTTAAAAATATTTGGTATTTTTATACTATAAGCTATAAGAAAGCAATTGAAATATGTGACAAACATCTATCATTATATATTATTTGTGGATTTTGATAATTTACAGAATAACAGCAACTAGTGTAAAAACAACTTCACCTGTTTGTAGACTCTCAAGTTACGTCTAAAGATTATTATTAAGTATGCCCATTATAATAATAAATAGATTGAAAACAGTATCAAATTCTGTAATTATTGACCAAGCACTCAAAGGTTTTTTTTCGAATATGAATTAGTTTTAGAATTCGTAATTACTATACAACTGATGCTAGAAACAAAATATCTTTGGTCGTCGTTATATTCATAAGAAATGATTGCGACAAATATAATTGAATCGTTGCGTTATGCAAAATCTATAGCAGAAGAGGGTATGTTTCCTACGTTTTGTATCCATTCTGATTGCTTTGCAAACTCCCGTATTTACTCTTCGTAAGGTGTAAGGTGCAACTGTTTTCTTTTGTTATGATATTGCATGAAGAATGAAACCTTTTAGACTTATCTAGTCTACCTTGTCAGATTTCAATATTTACTATCTATATTTCTCAAAAATCTTAAATTATTCAATAAGCATCATACCTTAGCTTAATCCTTGAAATTATGCTTCATGAAATTTTAGCTAACCTCAAACTTCGAGAATACTAAGACTTAAATAAAGATATCGGTATAGTTACTTATCCAGTACTTCCATCCCAAACAAGCAGTGCAGGAATAAAAATACTAAATCTGACTTTCTCACATTAAAAGATACAGGGGTTCTTTCTAACTCTCTATCAAAGAAAATCTCGCAGATTTTAAAAAATATATATTTTTCTGCCTAACAACTGTCTATAAACAGATTTAGTGTAGCATGACTTTTGTTGTTTCATTCCATCCAAAAAAAAATGTTCATACCTTAAAATGTGACAATGCAGCGGCTTTCAACTCACTCTTCTCTTAACTGTGCCTTATCCATTACGGACATTGGCTATCAGCATTGCGGTTCTCACTTTGTTAACGGCAATTCGAAATAGCTCAGTTGAACCTGGTCCGAACCAACCACGCAAATTTTTTAAGCACGAATGGCATCGTCTACCGGATCCTCTTCTTGCTTGTAATTTTCCTTGGAGTATTTAGTTGTAGTATGTAGTATTAGTTGTATCGCATTATGTGTCTTAGATATTGTAGCTTTCTTGTTTTCCGTGTCAGTATGATTTTCCTACCTTTGCCTATTCTATTGACCTATTCATTTGTGATATGCTGCATCCATGAGATTTTAGGAATCCAAATTTCGAAAACATCCAGTTTATTTATAATTATTTTATTCACTATCCATGCTTCTGCACCATACATCAAAACACAGAAAACGTAGCTCAGGAACATTCTAGTTTTAAGTGTTTGACTCAAATCGTTAACGAAAATACTGCTCTAGCCTTTTTGATTTTACTTCTCCTTTATAATACCAAGTGCCATAGACAGTAGTAACCAAATAACTAAACTTCTGGACCTGTTGTACTATGTCACCATTTACAATAAGCGATTCCTGTAAGTTTCCCTGTTTCGCCACTACCATGTACTTTGTTTAGATTCTCGGAGTGTTAATTACTCCTTAATACCAACTGTTGCCAGTCTGTTAAATTGTTAGTAATAATGGCAGTATCATCGGCATATCTTACACTGTTTATAGATACTCCATTAATCCTTATACCTGTTTGCCCTTCCAGAGCGAAATATTTTCTTAGAATACAGATTAACTGAAGTGGGAGAGAGAGAACACAGCCTTGGCGCAGTCCGCTCTGACTGAGGAAATTTTCAGTCCCTAAGGTGTTTCTTCATATAAATAAATATAAATCGTAGGGAAATTTTGGATCTTTCTTCCACAAACCCTCTATTAATTGTGTACTCTTTTGCCATATATTTAATAAGAAAAATTTCCTTGCAATTTAAAAAACCGCAGCATCAACGATCCGAGAGATTACTTAGTGTTTGTCATCTTTCGAAGTAGACAGCTCTTATGAACTCATTGTAGGAGCTCAGTAGAACATCCAAATCTTGTCCCCTAAGATAATACCTCCTACTATTCTCTGAGCTTCCAAATGAGTCTCAGTGATTTTTACCTCGCCAGTTTTTGCTAAGGTGTAAGAAGTTTGGGCATTCACCGTGAAGAAACTTTATTCATTCCTAAATCTTAGTAGCTAATCTTGAAATCTGTAGTCTCGAATACTCTGGCTTCTCTGGCAAGAACTTCATTCGCCGATATGACAGCAGCAATTCCTCATCAAACTTGATGGTTCCTCCAGTTTTTACCTCAACTGGTCTTTCCTATTTGGACATCCTGTATTGACTCCCGACTCCATCGATAGTGTTTAAACTGAAATTTCACTTTGAGATACATAGATCGGCATTACCTAAGATATTCTATTATGATTAACTTTTGATCCGTTTTACTTCTTAGCGAAAAGCTTTATCACTGCGTGATGTTCAAAATTACTTTCGTTCATTTTTCGAAAGAAAAAATCTTAAAAACTAAAAAGCGCAACAAATTCGCTCAAAGACGAAATAATTTTTAGATATCTAAAAATAAGACACTTTTTCTTATACATAATATTACTGCTAAAATCAGAAATAATAAGAAAAATAACATAATTTACAGATTCTCCGACTACAAGAATCTTCAAAAGGACGTACAATACGACATATATACTTACAAGTTATTCATTGTCTCCAAATCCAGGAAAATTCTTAAATTATCGACAACCAATTTTTTTTACCACTTCCCTGAAGCGGCATTGCTCAGAAATTATGGGTTTCTTATTTTACTTCAAGCGTTATATGTGTAAGTTTATATTTTGTTTATTCGAAAGTGGTCGACCAATAGACCGACAAACCAACGGATAAAAATCATAATAGAGTGATTTTTAGTTTGTATATTCACACCATACTTTCCCTGAATAGGTTTAGGCTGCGTGGATTAACGTTTTGTGGCTGTACCGATGTCCTCGGATTGTGGAAAGAAATTGAATGATGAAGCTTTCAGGATCAACATATTTCGAGAGAAAAGTAGTCTCCTATTCGGATCTGTGGGTGGGGACTGATCTGGGAGCATCAATACGCGGGTATCACAATTTTAAAATAGATTTTTGTAACATACGAGGTTTAGACTAGAACATACAGTATACTAACCAGCACAGTCAACTTTCCCTATCCTCTATCCGACTTTTATTTCCGGTTTAGGCGTAATTTTGGAATCTGTTTATTTATTATAAACGATCTCTCTCGAACCAGTGGAGGCTCTGAAGCCCTGAAATTTTGATGTTATGCAGTTAAAAATAACTTAGCAAACCACAAGGCATATCTGCTGTCCGTACTGACTAGCATGTGATACTAACCTTAGAACAGTTATGGCTGCTGCATTTACAGCTGAATTATCCAAGTACCGAAATTGCTATTCTGGGCGACTTTAATGTCCACAACATCAACGGTCTTGTGGTATGTCCGGAAAGTTTTGTTTATGGCTCTCAGAGAGAGTTCTTTATAAGGGCAGTTGACGAATTTTCTTCTAATACTTTAACTATCAAAGGAAGTTCCCCAAGACTACATCCTGTTTCCTACTCTCTTTAAAATTTACATTAGCAGTCTTCTAGAAAGAACCCAGAATCCAATCTGCAGCTTTGCAGATAAGCTTGTTTCTTCAGTCACTGCTCGAACATCGGCTACTCATGTAAATATCCACAGACAGCAGGAAGTCGTTTAACTAAACAAAAACTTGAAAAAAATTTTATCTTAAGGTGACAGTAGCAAAGTAGAATTTACCGCTACAAAAATTCAGGATATAATTTTCTCTAAAAAGTTAACGTTGCTGAATCCAAAATAGTTATGTCGGGATACTCCATTCCTTTGGCTGGTCATTAGTTTGGAAGCAAATATATCTTGACCTAAACATATTGCGAGCATAGAAAAAAAAAGCTTTTCCAAAGCTAGAAATATTATTTTGAACTAGAAAGCGATGAAACACTACTCCTCTCTCCCCAACATACACTGCATTTCTTGGATTCTACAAATATTTTCATGCAAGGTATTCAACAGATTTAGCCCATATAATGCCTTCCAGAGCGATGCTAGGAATACATATCGAGGTAACACTTCACATCCGTATAAGGTTACGCTTGCCACTCCTCGTATAACACTGTTTAATCAGTCTTTTAACATGGAGGACCTCATCCCTTTAAAATCATTTACTCAAGAGTATGTTTTCCACCGAGTACGCGATTCAAGACCAACGTAAGTCGCTTTAACGATTTCCCAAGTGCTATAGCTATAAAAAAAGAAAATCAAAATAAGGTAGGGACTGTTCCATAAAAGTTACACTAGGGGTCGCAAGCAAGACAATTCAAATAGTTTGACAAGCAGCTATCAGCACAGACGACTCGTAGATTCCAGTAATTTAGCGAATAAAGGCAACTGGTATAAAGATAACTACGTTTCAAGTGCAGGGTGAGGAAAACTAAAAGACGAATCGACAAGAAAACTTCAGAGGGTGAATTTAATCTAGAAACTCGCATGTTTGTGGATTTTCAAGTAGTGTTTCAGTATTCTCAGTGGGTCGCCGTGCTCGTCTCATTAGAGAAGAGAGCAGGTCGCCCGTGTTTCACACAGAGGATAACGAAGCGGCGATAAAGCCCTCTTTGATAATGGAAACGGGATTAGTTTATAATTTCGTTACCTGCTCCACGGTAAGCCGTCTCTTGCCATAAAAATTGATAATATTCCTTTTTATTTCGGCTGAATTTAAAATTGAAAGTAAATTGGGCGGATACAATTTTTCTCGTTAAAAGTTAGAAAGTAAAAATGTTTCGTGGGATATAAAAATTTAATTTAAACATGCATATATTTTACAAAGTGAAAAATTATAATGTGAAATGATCGTTTTTATTAGATTTATATATTACTTTAGGTAAATCAATGTGAATATGAAACAAAAACTGATGTCATTGCGTGGAAATTTAATGCATATAAAGTAAATCAAAATGAGTAAATTAGACACGTATTTTAATGCTGATCTGGAATAAAATTGTTGTTGTTTTTTTTCCAAGTATGAAATTTATCTTAATGTCGGCATCTATAGACTGAACTGAATCTTTAATTTAAACCTGCTTATTATATTTTGATAAAGCATAAATAATTTAAGTATAGAACAGTTAATATATTTGTAATTACATAAAAACTACCTTCCTTTTGAAACGTTTAGAGTCATTAATGTAATTCCACTGTTATCAGCTATTTATTTTCTGTTAAGCCTTAAAATAACGCAAATTAAAAATTTCACCTTACTATAATAGTTGTTTTATCAGACAAAAATCTAAACAAAATAAAAAATGCCAAAATAAGTTGTTATTCTAATCTCCTAAGTTCATTTCTTATTGGATAAGCAGTATATCATATCGCCGTACATTAAGATGTCATTTCATAAAATTGAATTATTCACATAACAAAATATTATGTGAAATAATAATATACCTTAAAACTATATTCATATTTTTCTTAAAATCAAGGTAATAAATTTACGTACGCGCTAGAAAATTTAGAATTTTACAGCTAATAATAAATCAATGATCCCCGAAGAATGCTCGGTATACAGGATGGGTATTGACACATATTTGAAAATATGTGTCAATAGTCTAAAAATATGGATAAATTTTGCAGATGGAAGATATATTGTCAACTCGAACTAATTTAAAATGATTTTTTTTTTAATATTGAGTTAAGATGTCAAAAGTCCTATTTGGTATTCTCAATGATGAGAGGTTTGGGTATGTGTGCGGTATCTATATATTGCCTGGACCGTAGGAATCAGCGCTGGATAGCGGGGCATGGTTCCGCCCCTCTGGGCTGATGGGGGGTGAAGCAACACTGAAATGTTTAATAACGCCCCCAGCTTACATTACAGTTAACAAAACCATATATATAAGTATATATAAGTATATATATATATATATATATATATATATATATATATATATATATATATATATATATATATATATATATATATATATAAATATATATATATATATTATATATATATATATATATATATATATATATATATATATATATATATATATATATATATATATATATATAATGTATAAATGGTTCCGGATATATCCGGGTGTGCATCCGTTAATTCGATGTTCGATGGACAAGATGAATCACACACAAATGTGACATATTGTCAGGACGTATATCTTACGCGGGCTATAGTTATTAAATATCTCCCTTAAAAATATTTATAGACTAGACTCAAGTCGCCCACATTCAAGGTCTAAATTAAACCAATTTTTCAATTGGCTCATTGTGAAATATTGTAATCTTAAATAGAACTAGGTTAAAAACACCACAAAAAAAATGCTTCTACATTAGTGAAGTCTAATCAAGTGTCTGTTACTTGTCCAGTTCTCACCCTATTTCATTTCTGTGAATTCCAGGTAAGTTATTGTCCTCTGATAATATGTTTTGTAACGTCAACTTTTTTTAGAAGAAACTACTGCCTGAGTCATTTTAGAGTTAAATACTACTTGTTTACTGTGTCACCAAGACAGATTTTTTTCCAAGTATTCGTTAAGCTGTAAAACTTTTTGCAATTGGTACGATTTTGTATGGGCAGTTGGTGTTCGAACTTTCAAAGTTAACGAACAAATCAAACTTGATGTCATCACCAAGGCTATATTTTCTCTTTTTCGAAGCAAATAGTTAATGTAAAAAAGGAAGAGTGGGAGAAAGTATGTAGCACTAATGTATAACGGCCTTGAAAATTAATGTATTTGAAAGGAATCCATCAAATTCCACTTGAACATGATCATCTTCGAAGAAAGTCTAGGCAGACATACAATGTTTTTCAATCATACCGAACCCTAGCAAGCAATCTGAACTACCAAATATGATTGAATGCCGTAGAAATATTAAGCGCAAGTGCTCGACAATGGTCATTTGCGTTGCTTTCAAGATCTGTGACGTGCTCTAGGTGATCTCTTGTTTGTCTTAACTTACGAGAGTCATAAATATAGGTCGCTAAATCTAATCAGATATTTTAAAAGATGCTGATTGATAGCTCCTTTGTAATGTTCCATATTACTAAAACTAATGCTTCCGGTACGTAAATGTTTTTCATAGTCTGTAGATGAAAAGTAGTAGGTGATTTTTTCCTTGAATTTGACATTAGAGTGTAAACCAAACAGGTTGACTATGAAATTAGTTTTTTCACCAGATATTATTGCAATAGTATTGTCTCACCGTGCAAGTAAGTGGTTGTAGAATTGATTTGGTGACATTGAGACTAACTGTCTTTGTAACTGACTAGTACATTTTTTCTGCGAGGTACTTGTTTCTGTACAGTGTACATTATTTCCTAAAATAAAATAGGATCATAGAAGATCAATAATATTATATCGTAGTATGAGTGTAGCCTAAGACAAACCCATTTACTATCCAGTGGTATAATTTAACTTATTTTTCTTCTTTAAAGCAAAAGTAGATAAATATCATATACGTACGTGCTTTTTCTTATCTACAAATTTTAAAATATTTACTTAAATAATGAAAAAATTTACCCCTGGAGTATACTTCACAGATAAGACTGGAAAAATATGTGTCGGTGATGTAAAAGTGTGAAAAATTTATACCAAGGGAATTATATTTTACACCTAAATTAAAATGTGAACCAAAAGGTCGAGGACTGCTTAGAATTACAATCTTTCGTTTCCATAAATTGCTTATCATAAAACGAGTGAGTCAAGTGGTCAGAAGCCATTTTTTTTCTAACTGTTATGCAGTATCCCCTAAAAAGTCCACATCATATAGAATGTTTTTTTAAGGTGAGTTTTAGTTTAAATTTGAGTTTATCATTAGTTTTTGAATAAACGAATAGGAAAATTGACCTACTTGATGACAGCCACGTTACTATCGTTATTTTTATTAAAAGAAATTTAATATTTGATTAAGACTGATTGAAGTATTCTAAAAAAATATAAATGGAAAAATATCAAATTATTTAGAAAGAAAAGGCACTTTTGCCTGAGCAATATGGTTTTCGTAAATATGGAGATGCCGAAGTTGCTGTAGTGGATGCTGTTACTAAATATTCAGGGTAATGCTGATAAAAATAAAACATGTCGTTTAGTATCTTGAGATTCATCTAAAGCTTTTAATACTGTAAACAGCAATATTAAAACGTTTTCCGAAAAAATAAATAGTTCGAAAATTATTGCGGTAGCCGTAAGCATTCTGTCTAAATTGGACATATGAAAAGCCCTATTAAAATTTTAACTTGTACTGTATTAGTAGGGTCTATTTTAGGTGTCATTTTTTTTCTGGTTTATATAAATCCCAAATTAAATTCGAATTTAAAAGAATATTTGAATTTATTTCTGCTGATAGCTATATATATATATATATATATATATATATATATATATATATATATATATATATAAATATATATATATATATTATATATATATATATATATATATATATATATATATATATATATAACTAATTATTATGCTTATGAGAATAATATTGAACATGATCATTACTACTCAATTGGCTTCAATGTTTTCAACAGATTTAACAAATATTTAATATTCAATATGAAAATTATTGGATATTCAAGTAAATTAAAATTTTTGACTGCCGTTTTATCTCCAAGGTGTAATGGTGGATCCCCGTTTCATCTTTAGTCACAAAACGACGCTTTGTCCTTTCCTTTAGATTACGCTAAGACTTTCCTCGTATGGTTTTAGTCTGGAGACAACCAACGAGGTACCTATCGTTCATTCGGTTTTTAATTTCTAGAACTTACAATAATATCTGCTTGTGTAGTATGGGCGACATGGAAAAAAGAAATTGTTATTGAAAAGGGGAGAAAGGTGTGTCAGATTTAAACAATTTTATTCTATTTATTTTTACATTTTTTAAATTTTAATATTTTTATTATGCTTTCTTCGGATTTTAAATATTACCATTTTGCAAATATATTTTATTCGATTACTACTACTTACTTTTTTAATATCTACTACTTTCAAACTTTCATTGGTCGATAAAAATCATGAAAAATAAATAAATATGTAGATGTTAAAAGAAAACAAATCGGCCAAAAATTTTCTACCTCTAAAATAAAATTCAGCTTTGCTTCGTACAAAACCGTAATACATAAAAAAATAAATCATTTACATAAAGATATTTAAAAATGGAGAATGTTGAAACTGACAGGACAAATTTGTATTTATATTTCGTAAACTTAAAAAAAAAAAAAAAAACAGTTTTATGTAAATGTACTAATTTCAACGATAAATTCAAACTCTCAACTATTTTTAACTAGCTTTAATATATTATTACTTTTTTACTACTTCCTTCTAAAGGCAAATATTGTATTCATTAAAAAAAAAACGCCCTCCAAGGCTTTTGCATTTCTTCCCGTTTCAAGGTCTAAAAGTAACTCCCTTTATTTCCGTTAGTCTATCGACCTGTGGGCGGGTCCTTCTGCCAATCTGTTAGTACAATAACTCTTGAATAAACATTATACATTGATCAAATGTAATGCCCATAACATACTTGAAACAGAAATGGAAGTGAGTGAAAGCGGTCAGAGTCAATATTTTTTTTTTATGTTTGTTTGTTTTTTTTTGTTTTGATTGCAAAGTCTTATAAAAAGTATGGTAAAAAACATTTTTTTGAAAAAAACAAAAGTTCGTTTCTCAACATAGCCTTTATTAAGCTAAATACATTTAGTTCAGCGAGATTCCATTTTTTTTTATCTCCTCAGGAAAAAATTTCTGAGGTTAGTTTAGGTTCTCACTTGGAGCCAAATCTGGGGAATAAAGTAGATGGAAAACTATTTCGAAGCCCAGTTCGTGCCCTTTGGCGAATACAACGCCGATGTATGAGCAGGCGCATCGTCTTGTTGAAGGAGCACTTTTCGCGCTAATTTAGGTCGCTTCTGCTTCAACTCACTATGCAAATGGTCCAGTAACGTTGCGCAATAAGAGCCAGTCACTATTTTACCTTTTTCCAAGTCAGTTCTGATGATATCCTGTAAGTACCAAAAAAACTGTTCGGCTTTTTTCGGTGCACCTTCGCCAATATGTTTTGACTGCCGTTGTGTTCGGAAGTATGGTGGATCCATGTTTCAACTCCAGTTACAAAACAATGCCAGAAGGTCTTTAGACAACGCTATAACTTTTTTTTCAAAAGCGATTTTGAAATGTCCTTCCCCATGCGGTTTTGGTCTGGAGTCAACCACCGAAGTACCTATGGTACACTCAACGTGTTGTTTTTAGAATTTCATGCAGGATATTATGTACCCACTCATATGAGATGCCTATCCCCTCAGCAATCTTACAAAGCTTAATGCGACGATCTTTCATCTCGAGACCAAGAATTCTATCGACCAATTCTTCAAATTGTTGGGCATCCTGAACGTGCAGCATCTACACTACTCATACGATCATGTTTAAATTCATTTATCCAGTAAGAAATGGACTTAAGTACTGGTGTAGAGTCCCCAAGAACTTCCTTCAGTTCAGTTTCTATTTGCAGTCTATTTTTTATATAAAAACAACAAAACCAAATATTTGATCACTTTTTAGAGCATCTTTAATGAATCGGTTTGTAATAGTAATTTATATATTATAGTTGGTATTTAAGCAAAACTGAAATAATTAATATTCTTCGTAAAATAAAATAAATCGTTTTTGCTCTAATGATTTCCTCGTTAATAATAATTAGAACTGAGACCATTAAAACTCTTAATTAGGAAATAACAATAGTTTTGTTTAATTTATATTTTAACTAACAATATATACCAGTTTTACGCTAGCTTGAATATCTTGTCTCTAAATAGAATAAAACATTTACTAAGAGCAACATAAAGAGCCCCAGAAGAGTATTATATAGATAAGACGGTAGAAAAATATGTATCAGTGATGTTAAAATATGAAAAATTTGTGTCAAGGGAGACCTTATTTCAGACGGAAATATAGATTGTAGTAACTAGCGGCAATATATAATGGACAAAAATAAGGTCATTTTAGTCAGACTTATTTCTAGAAGTAAACTGAAATAAATTGTGAACATATTCTCTGAAAATAAAACTAATTTATTGCGTTTAGGAATAAATTCCTGTTCCTTTCTATTGGCGACCTATATTTTTTGATTTTAACCCTTTCTATCTATTAGTCACATTGTAACTTTTTGTTTGATGCCTTGGGTCTTTCCCGTTATTCTATGTTTTATCTTTATTTCTGCTGGCTTCACTGTTTCTTTTGTTTTTGATGTTTTGGGTGACGTTTCCGCTGTGTGAGTCAGTATACGTTTAATTGTGATGTTGTAAACTTCACATTTCGGTCTAATTCTCAAGTGCTTGTTTCTCTATACTACACCATTCAAGTATGTTTTTGTCTCCTAATGAATGGTTATTCACTTCTGTGGTCATATTACCGAAAGACCATATGTCTATGCCAAGATATTTTTAGCGTCGCCTCTTGTTCCTTAATTGTTTCGTAAACCAGTGAGCTTACATCTTAATGGTGTTTTTTATGTTGTCCTTTACTTTGCTTTTGCTATGATATTTTTAATTCACATTTTCTTGCTGCTTTATTAAATTAATAATGTAAGTTCTGAACTCCAACTCTGATCTTAGTAATCAACACAGTCGTCATTAAAGTATACTATTTTTATTTCCTAATTTCTTATTTTGTAACCATTCAGTTTAGAAACTTACTCGATTACTTCGTCCATTAATATATTGAAAAGTAAGTACGAACTCCAGAGATTAAGCAAGAAATTGATTTTGCGACCTATCTTTTTTACACCAAAGGAACTTAACTGTATTGCAAATTTTATAAAAAAATAGGACCTTTGAAAATTAAGACATAAATTTGACGTCCTTGCTCGGCGTTGTCAAATAGAAGTGAAATTCTTTTCGCGGCGTAAATTGCACGTCGTTATTTTTTCCTACAAAAACTCATTTCCTGAGTAATCTGTCAAGTCATCTCGAGCGATTATCTAACAATTATCACGATCACAAAACACGTGTCCTTACTGGCGCACAGTGTGGCCATTCGAGGGGTGTTGTTTTAAAAATACCTACAGGTCTCAGGATTCATCAATTTAATTTTTTTTTTGTTTTAAATAATCCTGATCACATTTCGAAGAGATCTTCGGAGTCCGATTTCAAAAAAAAACGTAAATTAAGTTAATCTAACGAAAATAATTAAAAATTAGGAAATGAAAAGTAATAGTCTCTAAATCTAAAAGCCTTAAATATAACCCAACATAACCTATTTCAACCTAACACGACTTACCTAACCTAATCTGAACTAGCCTAGCATAGCATAACATAATACAAAATAATAATATATGTAAAATATATGTAAGGTACGAAATGCAAATAATAATCTCTGCTTAAATACAACCCAACCCAATCTAACCTTACTAACTATACTGGTTTCGAGATATAATTCGCTGTCTATACATATATGAATATCAAAAAAAAAAACGGAAAATACTAATTATTTTTTATAAAAAAAATAGTTTATTATTATTTCTGAATGTAATCAAGGGTCCATAATACAGCTAATTATAAATAAGAAAATTAAATAAATTAAGTAAATTTTCATTTTCCTATCTTACTTGTCAAATATATTTTTAGAAATGGCCTTTTAATAAACATCAATGAGTAAGTTCAACACACGATCCTACGAAGCCATCTTGAACCAAACGGACATAATATTTAAGTGATAAAATCATGAGTCATCTGTAAACTACTAGAAAGGTGTAGGCATTCTAATCTATACAAAAGGTAAACAATAAAATTGGAAATGGTAGTTTATATTATTGTCGAAACTTATTATAATTAAACAGTTATCTAATAAGCTTTTGACTGTATTAGAATAATGAATACCTACATAAAAGGGCACAAACGGAAACTAAGCATTAGGAATGTACTGGTGAGAAAATTCACCACACGCAGACAGGCTATTTTGTGATAAACAATAAATATGTAATCTCCTACATACGTTACAGAATTTCGCGTCTACAGAAGGAGAAAATTTACATCTTATTTTAATTACCTGCAAAGAATTTCAAACTTTTAACTAGGAACGAAAATTTAAACAACTGGTTCAGATCGCTACTTATGTTTATTGTATTAGAGCTGAAAATTGTTTCGCCACACTGTATCTTCTTCTGGAGCTTCATTGTCGAAACAATTGTCAGCTCTAATACAATAGCCCACCCAGTATAGCACTGATGAACGATGATTGTAGCTACACAATCGACCAGAATCCGCGGCTCTAACAAACTATATGATATGGATAAACAAAATTCTCTAAACGATACATACGAAGCGGTCAGTCTAACTGCCTTCACCATCCGTTTAACTCTTTATATTTTTTACCGTAAATAATTGAAAATAATGAAAAAATAATAGTTTTCAGATCTTTGATATCAATATCCTCAAAAAGTCGCCCATTATATTTTATACAGAGCCACCTCTCCAACTTATATTCCTTTTGTTTAACCCTTTACAGGTTTTATTAAGAATAGTTGAAAATAGTGGAAAAATACAATTTTTATATTTTTCGACTTTGCGGACATATAATAAAATAGATTGAGCAACTTCTCCAATCCCTTCTCAGTGCTCAAATATTTTATCTATTTGACCCTAAATAATTGCAAATCATGAAAAGTAAGACACTTTAAAATACAAACAAACCTGAAACGGACATATAGTCCGATATAATCGGAACACTCTAACTACCATTACCGCCACTTTAACTTTTTATATGATTGATTATGAATAATTGAAAATAATGAAAAAAATAACAGAATTTTCAGATTTCCTGATTCAAAAAACCTAACCTGAACAAGATTTAAAATACGATACATATTTAATAATTCCTCTAGCCCCTTCCCCTTCGCTTTTGAACCTTTATATATTTGACTACATGTAAATAACAATAATGAAAAAAAAACACACATTTCATATTATTCAACTCCAGAAACTCTAAAAAAGGTGTACCATAAGACACGACATATATGGACAACTCCTCTAACTTTCAGTTCCAAACCTTTAACGCTTTATATATTTTACTATAAATAATGCACAGTAACTTGAAAAATAACACATTTTTCAGACTTCTAAACTTCAAAAACCGACTTATAACACGATACGTATGAGATAACCCCTCTAACTCCCCCTTTTAGCTTTTTAAACCAATACATCATTAAAAAAAAATAATTATGACTGTAATATATTCATTATCTCGACCAAAACCAGACTTCCTGCCATATTTTCTTAGCTATATTGCTCAAAAAAACTATAGGTTTCATGACACTGAATATAAAAAAATGCTAAAAATTTCGGACCGTGCTTGATACTGCCCTTTTGCAAGGGATTAAAAAATGGTGTTGTTTATGTTTGCAAATGTTATTTTAGATAAGGCCAAAAAACTGAAGGTTTTTAAATTTATCTAGCCATTTATATGGTGGTAAATAGCACGAACCCCTTTATATATCCACTCAAGTGAAAAGAAATACTATAATACATTGGTGAGCAAAAAAAATTACCTCAAATTATTTAGCTTCATTTAACACATATCCTAAAATTTATTGATAAAAATCAAAATCAATATTTTTGTATCGGTAAATCGGTTTTCGCATCCAGTGAAAATGCCTCCTCACACCATGACAGAACCTCCTCTGTAGGCGACCGTTTCAGTAATGCAGCACTGCGCATAGCGCTCCCCAGACCTCCTATACACCCGTCTTCTTCCATAATTGCCATGTAGGCACATACGGGACTCGTCGGAGAATAAAACGCACCATTGCTCTAAGGTCCAGTGCACATGTTTTCGGGCAAATCTGAATCGCGCTTGTCTGGGCTGCTGTCAATTTGGATCCGTTAGCTGGTCTCTTCGGAATTAAGTTAGCTTCTTTAAGTCTTCTTCTGACTATCCAACAACTGACAGCCCGACCAAGAACTGGTCGGAGCTCCTACTAGACCTTAATGCTGGTCAAGTGTCGATATCTTAGAGTTGTGTTAATAATGAACCGGTCGCCTCGCTCCGAAGTACACCTTCTTCTTCCTGAATCTGGTCTCCGTGTAAAGGTGCCAGTCTCTTCGTAACGCACAGTGTGTCGGGTAGAACATGCTAGGTGGACAAAATTCATGTTATGATTTCCAGGAAATCTTATTTGTAAAACGTAAACAACACCACCAAACCCCGAATTCCGAGAAAAGGTTGTTTATCAAATTTGCAAGTGGCGAGTCATAAGCGTCAGAAGTCAGGTAATGAGCAGCTCTTTCAATCAATCAGTTGCAATTTAGCGACACTTTCGTGCACATCTTATAGTGACATATTGTAACATTGTGAAAGTTTTTGTGATGAATATTAATACTGAGGGTAAGTACTATTTTTTAATGTATTTTTTTAATCAGAATCTATTAATTTGAATTTTTAGTATTTTTTTTAAATAGCCTATATATTTTAGCGTGTTTTTAAGAAAAAAAAAACTTTGAAAGTTCAGAATATACAGACATTCACCTCTATCCGGGCTAGTTTTTAGATATTACACAGAAATAACTTTATTCTTCGTAAAAATACACATATTGTTTAGCACACTTCAGTACAACATGTTTTTTTTCTTTTTTTTCCAGAACACGTTTACTCTATTTCAAGGGTAGCCTTTTTTGAGGAGTGGTTGAAACACACGAAGAATGAAAAAAACTCGCGTGTATATGACTTTCTTTCTTCAAAATTTCACTTTGGTGACATTACTGAAAGCAGCCAAAAAGAAATAAAGTTGAAGATATCCAACTTGTCTAATAAGTTTGGTGCCAAATGGTTGGCTTCAGGAAAGTCGAAGGAGCGTTTTTTAATTAAAAATAAGAATTGGTTGGATGAAGCAGACATACAGTTTACTGCGAGTTCTTTTGCGCCACAACCTTCAACATCAAGTGAGAATGTGACTCCTGCAGGAAGACCTCGCAAAGATTTCGAGGAATCGTCGTTTTAAGACGAAGAAACGTCGTGTCGTGGATCTCGTAGAATCCCAAAGTGTCAGTGAATTGGTGACTACTGCCGAAACTGCTGTGCGTTCAGCAGGGCAAAGGAAAATTGCCAATGTGATTAGAGACATTAGTGAGAGCCCAGATAATATTATTAAGTCTAAAAATACCAGTTCCGTTAATCCTAGGCAATTAAGTAGTGACGAAGCCTTAGCTTACTATATAGATTCTAAGTCAACAACGCATTCTTACAAACAAACTAGGAAGTGGTCCATGAAGGCGGGGCATAATGTGTTTCCGTCATATTTTAGTTTAAAAAAGTCCAAACAGGCCTGTTATCCTGCAGAGGAGCACATTGCTATAACAGAAACTCGTGCTGAAATAAATTTGCAAGCCTTATTAAATAAAACAGTGGAACGTCTAGTATTAGCACAGAATGAAGTTATCAGCAGTGTGCTCCCAACAAGTTCATCGTTTACACTTGTTAGTAAATGGGGATGTGATGGAAGTTCTGGGCACAGCACATACAAACAGAGATTTGAGAACACTGAATATACGGACGAGTTTCTTTTCGCATTTTCTTTAGTTCCCCTTAAGTTATATGATGGGTCCAAAATTATTTGGCAAAATCCTCGGCCTTCATCAACTTTGTATTGTCGCCCAATCAAATTTATATTTGCCAAAGAAACGAACGACTTCACGTTAGTGGAGACAAATAGATTGTGGGAAGAAGTTAATGCTCTTCTTCCAACACTTATCAACTTTGGTGATTCTCAAATCTCTATAAAACACGAACTTTTGCTGACAATGACAGACGTAAAGGTGTGTAACGCCTTAACGGAAACTAGTTCATCCCAAAAGTGTTTCATCTGTGGCGCCACCCCCAAGACGATGAACGATGACCCCGTGATGTTTAACAGCAATCAAGAACATTTTGGCTTTGGTTTATCTACACTTCATGCTTGGATTCGTTGCTTCGAATGTCTTTTACATATCAGTTACAAGTTGAATATTAAGAAATGGCAGGCTAGAAGCAACGAAGACAAAGCAGATATCCAGGTTCGTTCCGAGGAAATCAAATTGAAATTTAAGAACGAGATGGGACTCATTGTAGATAAACCAAAGCCAGGATTTGGTTCTTCAAATGATGGAAATACAGCCCGTCGCTTTTTTAAGAATGCTGAGATGAGTGCTCAGATCACAGGGTTGGATGTTACAATTATAAAAAAGTTTGATGTTATTTTGAGAACATTGTCTTCTGGATTCGAGATAAACTTAGTTGAATTCAAAAATTTTGTCTTGAAATCAGAAAACATTATCTTAGTCTCTATTCGTGGTACTGTATGCCTGCTACTGTGCATAAAATGATGACGATTATACAGTAAACGACTCATCAGAAGACTCTGATGATGATTATTAGGTTCAGCTACTATTTTTAGTTATGTAGTGCTTGTACTAAGCATGTAAACCGTGACTTGTAATTTTTTCTTTATCAATAAATGAGTATTTTTATTTTACATATAATTACAGTCAGTGTCATTATGCTAAATTTATTACAGAGCATTTATAACATTTATTTTAAAATTAAACAAAAACAATTTTTGACAGGAATTTTCAAAAACAATCTTTTTTTGAACCGAACAGCAAGAAATATGTACCTTAAAAAAATCAAAAACATTTTAAAATACCAACTACTTATGTATGTATAGTGCACAAGTTACCTACCTGAAAAGCAGGTATTATTTGAGTTTATCCTTTTTGTGTCAATAAAACTAAGTAATATGGATTAATTGTTTTATTTTTAATTGACAAATGCAATAAATGATTTTTCATCTGGTTATTATTAAAAATAATAATACAGTGTCTTTCATTTAGTTGCACATTCAAGTTTGTAGAAAAATTCGTGCACATACGCAGAATATTTTGTTTTTGTTATACAATGTTTTGTGCAGCTGGACAAAAAATACAGGTAAGCGAAATGCAGCTAAATGAAAGACACTGTATTATAATTTTTAATTCTAATAACCATACAAAATACCCTTGCCCTTTAGTTCCGTTATCTATCTGCTAAGCTGATGCAATCCTACCGCGATATGCAAGGGTGGCTGTATTACACAAATTTTATCGATATTGAGTACCTGCGGTAAATTGTGAATAAAACCCACATTTATTAACCGATTTTCATGATTAATACCTTATTTTATTTTCCAGATACGCAGCTGTCAGAAAAATGTATAATATTTTGTTTTTCTGCTTTGTTATTGCGCTTTTTTACCGAAAAAAATAATGAATTTTACACGAAAAAATTTTTTCTCTCCATTAATTTCTAGATAACTCCAAAACGATAAAAGATAGAATAAAATAATATTCAATCAACTTTAATAAAATTTTGTTAAGCATTTTTTAATGTTTTATTTATAAAAATCTGACAAGTTGTTCCCGAGTTATCGTTAAATATGTCTGCGTAGCTGACTAATTTAGGGGAAAAAATTAACCACGCCCATAAAAAAAACCAACGCGATGAATTTTTTCTTAAAATAACTTAATATGCTTAGAATATACATAAACAATTGAAATAAGTGAACAAATAACTTTGTCCAGCTAACTTGTACTAGTCGACACACTGTGTAACGTCTGGAGACTCTGGAGACAACTGAGGTGCAGTTGTGCAGCGACTACAAGTTGGATATGCCCTTCTTGCATTAGGGCGGGTTGGTATCCAATTTCCGATGACGCAATTAGTGGGCAGGTATAGCAGAGAACTTGAAGTAAGTTCCGATTGGTGAATGGTAGAGAAATGCACTTGCGTGTGTTTTTATAGGGATGAATAGCGCGCAACAAGTACTTTACTGAGCAAGCAAATAAGGTTCTATCGAGTAAAACCGTTTAAATTAGTAAAACTTTTTGGAAATCCAAATGTTTGTGGTATTATTAGAAATAGCAGAAAATCAGCATTCTAATGATACCAAGAATAATAGCACTGTTTGAAAATTAAATTCAAGGATCTGTGTTAAATAAAGCAATATCGTTTAAGTCGTTTTTTTTGCTCACCAGTGTATGTTTAAAAGTCTGATTTTAATCTGTTCCTATTCCTTTGTTGACTAGTTATTCCATTTACATTTAACCCTTTTAAGAAAACCAAAGTTTTCTTAGCTGTAGGAACATTAACAAACTTCTTAGTTTCTTTTTATTTGATAGCTTAATCTAGACCCCAAGTAACATCCATTTATCAACAAAACAATGCTCGGCTATAACAAGGACTGCTCTTTCTCTTTAGACCTCGCTTTTGTTCCCGTTTGTTCGTCGACCAACCTTGTTATCATTGAACCTCTAATCGTGTCGGTTTCACCACTTACATTTCGTTCCATTTATTTGCAGAAAATGCCACGCATTTTGACGACAACTCGGAAAAATTAATGGTGTTTTTTCTAAATGTTTCAAGAGAACAAAAATATATCCTCGCAGTTGGCTAGATTATAATGAAATTATTTTAAAAGAATTTTTTCAGCGCGCATTTGAATTGAATGTGCGACAATAACTTTTTTAATTGGATATTTATTCTCAGTAAATATCAACGTTTTAGTAACCAGTTTAATTATCATTGAACCTACAATGCTAGTCGAAGAATTACGAGGGTACTTTTTAGTGTTCCGTACTTATGGGATCACTTCAAGGTCCGTCTGTTCGTCTGTCTGTCACACTCGATTTTCTCCAAAACTATTTGACATAGAAAGTGGAAATTTAGGGCTAATATAAAAATTGATAGGTGTTTTTCTAAATGTTTCAAGAGAACATAAATATATCCTCGCAGTTGGCTAGATTATAATGAAATTATTTTAAAAGAATTTTTTCAGCGTGCAATAGAATTATTTGGTCATGTGAGTGGTGGTATGGTGGATTTGGTGAAATTTTGACTAACTGCCTTAGCGACTGCCCAAAAGGACCTGTCATTGCTGGGGCAAGCGAGAAGTTTGCTTCTAATTCGTTGATTGTGTGCCTCCTTGATTTCGTCGATAATTCCTTTGCATCTGTTCCGGGCACGAACAAAGGTGTTACGATTTATGGTGCTAGAATTTTCACGCCATTGTCGGTAGGCAAGCTGTTTAGAAGCAACAGCTTCTTGACATTTTCGGTCAAACCAAGGCTTGCCGTTGGAGGGGTATTTCTTCGAAAAAGGGATGTAAGCTTCCATACCAGCCAAAATAACATCGGAGACCTCCCTGGCGCAGTCAGATGGGTTGTCGAATCGAAAACAAATGTGTATTCAAGGGAAAGTTCGAAAATATTCCATGAGATCTTCCCATTTAGCAGATTTGTAGTGCCAAATCTTGCGCGGCCTAGGCTCCTCTCTGTCACTGATTGGTAGGATACTCGATATCGAAAGCAGTTTATGGTCGGAAGAACCTAACGGCGGATTTACGGTGACCGTGTAAATCTGCAGATTGGTTGTTAAAAACAGATCAAGAAGATTGGCGAACTCCTCGTCTCGATCAGGGATCTGTGTTGGTTCGTCAATAAGCTGAGTTAAGCCGCAACTGATTGAGAATGATTCAGCTTCACGACCTTGTTCGTCGGTAGTATTTGAATATTTAAGCTAGTTGATATTGTGGACATTAAAGTCGCCCAGGATGGCAATTTCGGCACTTGGACAGTTAGTTTGTAAATGATCGATGGTGTCTGCAAGAGAAGCGAAAAGTGTTCTAAAGTTGGTATCACTGGGTAGAGGATACAGACGAACCTTGTCTGTTGAGTCGTTATTTTTAACCACATATCTCAAAAGTTTGGGGGCTCCAGAACCTCTTCTTGTTGGCAAGAGAGGTCGCTTCTGACAAAAAGACAGATTCCAAAGTTACGCCTAAATCGGGAATAGAAGTCGTACCCAGGATAAAGATAGTTGTCTGTGCTGGTCGACGAACTGATCTTGGTTTCACTGAGAGCGAGTACATGAGGTTTATTTGATTGCAGGTGTTGATACACTGAATTTATGTTCGAGTTTAAACCTTGTATGTTACAAAAATCTATTTTAAAATTTTGATTGATAGACCAATCAGAACTGTGTAGTTTTGAAAGTTATATTTTAACTAAAGAGTTAGTTTTGGAGGGTGAAATCGAAGTAAAAAAAAAATTACCAGATCATCGAGTGGAGTGTTAAATGAAAGCTTGTGAAAACACGAGTTCAAGAATATATATGATGTAATACTTTTGCCCACTTTTCTCTGTATTATTTTAAAAAAATGGCCAAAAATCATTGTCCATCACCCTATCTCGAAAGGTACTGACCGACAAATTTTGCAAAAAATTGTGAAATAGTCTTCGTTCTTCAAGTGTAGATTGAGCAAAAATTATCACGAGCCTATTACGTTTGATAATTTATATGGTCTTAAAAAAAAGTTATGAAAACTATGTTTCTTGACGTGTAGTGACATTTTTATAATATACTTTCAAGTACATTACTGCCACCGAGTGGCGAGTCGCTCTTGAACAGAGATATAATTTTATTTTACTTGTTTATTATTAAACAAATATTAATGTGTTTTTCTAAATGTTTCAAGAGATCAAAAAGATATATCCTCGCTGTTGGCTAGATTATAATGAAATTTTTTGAAAAGCATGAGCATGCGACAATTTTTTTAATTGGATATTTATTCTCTATAGATATCATCGTTATATTATCCTGTTTATTCATCATTAAACCTAAATTACTAGTTGAAGAATTACTATGGTCTTTTTTAGTGTTCTGTATGGAATATTTCTGGGATCATTTCGGTGTCTGTTTGTCTATCCGTCCATCTCTGAAACTATTTGACGTAGGAAGTTGAAATGTAGCACAAATATAGAAATTGATGGTGCAATCAAAACCATGTAGTTTTAACTTATGAGGTTAATTTTGGAGAGTGAAATCGGAAGTGAAAAAAAATATCAATGGATTCTTAAATCTGGAGGTAATAAGCGAGGCATGTAAGTATATTAAACAAAGCTGTAAGGTTGTTGCTAAAAAACTCGACAATTATATTTACATCAGTAAAGGCATAAATACAATTCCAGTCAATACTAAATAAGCCATTAGGAAAGTTGCTGAAGTAAAATTTTGAGTCATCTCTGTAAGTGTAAATGAAACTTTGGGCCTAATCTTCAATACTCTCATCTAGCAGTTCATTAAACAATAATCTAAAATATTTTCCATCATAATGGCATCCACGAATCAATTATGTATTTAAAAGGACAGTATGGTATGCACAGAATGAAAACAGTATACTAAGTTGTAGTATTGCACGATCATCTCAGATATTAATTAAGCATTAGGAGATGGTGTTATTATAAAAAATATCTGTTTAGGAGAATTTACACAAGAAGATATTTCGTTTTTAGTATTCTATATGGAACACTTATAAGACTACTTCGGTGTCTGTTCGTCTGTCTATCCATCTGTCACACCCGATTGTCTCTGAAACTATTTGACATAGAAAGGTGAAATTTGACACAAATATAGAAATTAGTGACCAAATCAGAGCCGTGTTGTTCTGAATGTTAAAGTTTGACATGAGAGGTTAGTTTTGGAGAGTGAAATCGGAGGTGAAAAATTTTTTTTTTACCACGTTATCAAGTGGGGTGTCAAATGAAATCTTGTGAAAACACGAATTCAAAAATATATTGTGAACTTTTAACATCTGAAAAAATTATTGAGACCCTGAGGAATTTTCTCAGATGTTTGAATAATCAGAAGCCTCCAGCTGCTGGGTAGATGTTGTAACTCGATGAATCTACAACTTTTGGTATTGAGTTAAGTCTAGTGGAACCTCCAGTTATCGTACAACAACAAAAACTTTGATTCTCCATGAATTTGAACGCTTTTTTCTAATGACTTGATGACTTGCTTCAAGTTTTGGATCGTCTTTCTATAATCCTCTTTATTTATTGTGGATTCTTTTCCGCATATCTAATAAGCAAAATTCCTTCACAGTCCCAAAGAAGGTTGCTATTAACTCACCAGAAGACGACCTAAATTTTTTCTTCTTTAGAGACGAAGAACCTTTATTAACTCTTTGCATTGACTCCTGACTCACAGGAGGATCTCGATGGAACACCCAAGTCTCATTTTCTGTGATAATTCGCAAAAATATCTGTTATCGCTTTTTAAGGTCTAATGTCCTTGAAAAATTTATTTCGTTGGCACTTTCTACTCTGGTGTAAGAAGTTTGAGGATCCGTAGTACAGAAACTTTTTATTCTGAAATATTTGTGCGTAGTCTTAAAAACTGTAATACCGGATACTTTAGCTTCTTTAGCAGGTACTGGGATTTACATTCTTTTTTTTATCATTCACCTCCTCGTCTGAGTAGCGATTTTATATACTAAGGATATCAGCAAGGATGTCGTAATACCCGTCAACGTTGCCCAAGTGCCGAAACATACCTTTTAGACAACACACATATCTGCAAAAAAACTACTATTCATATATGTGGCCAGACCAAATATACTTAAATAAATTAATAAATAAGTATACCGACCTGCCGGGATTGGAATCCGAGACCTTCAGCGGGATAGCAGCAAATTCTCACTAAGTCTCATTGTTTCCACACTTCTAAACTCAACAAATGGCTCCTATCTGAGTTCATCCTGAATTGAGCCTTGGACCAATTGAAAATGTACAAACCAAAATTTTACTTGAAAGTAAGATCGATCGTCATTGCTTACAAATAAAATGTTATTTCTTAAATACCTTTTGGTACATTTATCTGTTTATTGAAAAACTTTGCCACTGCGCAATACGTCAAATTACTTTTACTCATTTCAAGGAATAAAAAAATCGTAAATACTGCAAAGAAGCTCGTACAAAATTTCGTCTGTCACTTAAAATAGCGACAGTAATTTGTCGACCGACAATTACTTTTGTATGAAGTCATTTTCGTGATTATATTACTTTAAAAAAACTCTCTTATTAACTTCATAAAAGTTAAAATTTTAAATAATGAAACGATGGAACATATACTGAGAATATATAGTATTAATACACTTTACACAATTTGAGAGCACACAGTTAAAAAAATAATAATTATTGCTGTTCATCACGAAAAATTTACCTATTTTCATACCGAATCCATGTGTCCAAGCTATGTTTACACTAAACCCGTTCAATTATATAATGTTCTATCACAACTGTTTGATTGCATCGGCGAGAAATGAATTCGCCAAATTTACAATGTTATCAGATATCTAAAATTTAAAAGGTTCCTTTTTTCATTGA
The DNA here is from genome assembly GCA_019049505.1 of Pachyrhynchus sulphureomaculatus. NCBI lineage: Eukaryota > Metazoa > Arthropoda > Insecta > Coleoptera > Curculionidae > Pachyrhynchus > Pachyrhynchus sulphureomaculatus. The sequence continues at coordinate 164,563,890 of CM032449.1, read as the reverse complement.
CTTTTACCATATCATTAATTGTCTACCCTAATGAAGTCAATAATTTTAGCGAATATGCAACAAAGTAAATAATATTATGTTTATTTTGTTAAATAACTGTGAAAACTTAAATTTCAGTTTTAATAGATTAAAAATAACCACATGTAACCAACTATTAAAATTAATAAATATAAATGGCAACACCCTCACGATATTTAAAACGGTTTTGTATAATACAGCAGATTGCCAACTTTTTACATAGCATTAGGACACGCTGAGCGATAGACTAGAATACAATTCTAATATTTTCTACCTGAATTATTTAGATGATTAATTTCGTCATCGTCATCATCAGCTTATACCGTCTACTGCTGGACGAAAGCCTCTCTCAAGTCTTGCTACCTTTTTCTGTTCTGGGCCACTTGTACCCAATTTTCAGCTACTCTCTTCAAATCATTAGTCAACCGACTTGGTGGTCTCCCACTACTTTGATAGGCCACGTTATTCAGTTTTATAGTGTCGTTTAATACAAGGTTTTTGATAATTTGAGCCCTAGATGGATTGATTTATTAAACCAACCCTTCTTGAAGCATGTACAGCATAGTTTGGGCTTCTTGCATATTGTCTGTTATATAACAATGTGGTCGGCAAAACAAAGGTGATTTAACTTTTCACCGTCAATGTTAAGCTCCATTTTTTCCCAGTTTATTTATTGTCGCATACTTTCTAGAAATGTTACGAATAGCTTTGGAGAAAGCGTATCAGCGTGACGCACTCCTCTTTCGATTTGAACGTTGCTGGTAGCTGGGTTAGTTTGTGTTTTGACATTTACGGTAGCATTTTCATATATGAATTTAATTACAATGATCAATATGACATTTAGTAAACTCTTCCAAAAGTATCTGCTGGTTTACAGAATCAAAAGCCTTTTCGAAGTCCATGAATACGAGCTTCAGATGCTTTTTATATTTCTATACATTTTTTCGATTAAGACCTTAACTGTAAGCAGATGGTCGTTTGTTCCATACCATGTGCGGACACCTTCCTGCTCTTTTGAAAGAAAAAACTATTTCTTAGACGTTTGTTAATAGTTTATGTATATGACTCAGGGGGCTAATGGGTCGTTAGTTTGAAAGATCTGAAGTATCTCCATTTTTATGCATAATGACAGTGGTTGTATTATTTCATTGCAATAGAGTTATTCCTTCCAGGAGGCATTTATTAAATAACATTTTCAGAGCTATGATAATTTGTTGTTCTCCTCGTTTAGTTGCATCTATTACAATGTTATCCTCAGCCGGGGCTTTGTCTCGTTTCCTGTCCTTCATGGCTGATTTGATTTCCTCTTTTGTGATCTCTGGGATGTCTTCCGACCCCTGATTTAGGACATTTGGTATGTTGAGTTTTGTTCCTCTATCGCTCTATCGTGTATATTATATATATATATATATATATATATATATATATATATATATATATATATATATATATATATATACATATTGTTTGTTATAATAATACTATATATGACCTTATTCTTGCATATGTCCTTCCTTCTTATTGTGTTCTTTTTTCTTAAAACTTTTAAGCTCTTATTTTATTCTACAATGTTTTCAATTTCCTCCTCTGCATTTTTCTGTATTTTGTTTTTTTTTAATTTCCTTAATATCTCCTTATTTATCGTCCGGTATTCGTCTGTAGTCTTATCCATTATTTCTCCCCTTTGCCTCATTAACTACTTTACACTTTGATTCAATTTCTGTTCTCCTTGTTGTTTTGGGCAAGTTTTTTCAAGGGCATGTTCGATACTATTTATGTGTTTTCAAATATGTTATTAACTGTTGTATTTTTATTGTATTCCAAGGAGCCTACTCTCTCCTTTCTATCAGAATCTACATCTTCCGGGGCTGTCCATATCTTTTTAAGGATCATGTTGTTTCTTTCCTTTTTAATGTTTATAAGTACTTTTGCTCTTACAATATGGTGGTCACTTCCAACTGAACATCTATGTAGGACCTTTACATTTTGGATCATGTCGTTCCTATTGCTGATTATGAAATCTACTGCACTTTTTGTTCAGCCATCTGGGCTAGATCATGTTCATTTTCAGTTTTTGTTCTTTTTAAAGAAGGTGTTCGTTACGTATAAACTAATCTGTAAGTGTCTTCTCTCTTTCGTTTCGATCTCCTAGCGCATGATGACCTATTATAGTTTCATTTTCGTCCTCTTTGCTTCCAATTTTGACAATGAAGTCACCGCTCACAATCGTAAAATACGTTTTTTCCGTCTTCTAGAATAGAAAATTTCTTCGTAGTGTATTTCTATTTCATCTTCTGAGCAGGTGCTCGTTGCTGCATAGACCTGAATGATTTTTACAGAGTACCTCCGATTTAGTTGGATGATTATATATTCTGAAATTAGTACCTTCTAAACATGGTTTTGGAAGGATTCAAGAGCTTCTTGAGGTGATGAAAATCACTGTCTGCGCATTTTTTTTTTGACGTTCGGGAACAAAAAGAAGTCGTTAAGCGATAAATCAGGTGAATACGGGCAATGAGACAATAATTCGATGTTTTTCTCCGTCAAATAATCAATTGTTTGACGTGCTGTGTGAGAGTTGGCTTTGTTATGATAAAAAATGATACGACATTTTCGGTTGTTTTTCCTGATTTCATCGATGGGAAAAAAATTGTTGTATACCATTCAGCATTAACTGTTCTTCGATCCTCTAAAGTAATAGTTGCAACATGTCCAGTATAACCAAAGAAACAAGCGATCATTTTCTGGGAAGTGCTTCGCAAACGACCCACTTTTATTGGATTCGGTTCATTTTGGAACACCCAAACAGTTGATTATTGCTTAGTTTCCGGCTCATACGAATATACCGAAGTTTCGCCTAATGTTACGATGTTGTATACATATTTTGCATGTCCTCGGTCCAATTTTTTGAGCATTTCCTTACACCAATTGACAGAAGCCTGTTTTTGAGTTTCGATCAAATTATAGTGAATCCATCTGCAGTCTTCGATATGCCTAAGAATGCCTCTATCTCACGGTAAGTAACATGCCGATCCTCTTCAATCATGTTGGGCACAGCATCGATGTTTTTTGGAACAACAACCGATTTTGGTCGACCCTCACGAAATTCATCGTTGGCGGAAACACGACCATGACGAAATTCTGCACCTACCAAAAGTTGGATGAAGCGATTCAAGGCATTGCTGTTGAGTTAGAGCTTTACCAAAATTGTAAAAAAATCATCCAATGAAAACCTTCAGGTGAAATATCAATTTATTCACAAAACTGTTTTTTTTTAATGCTCACTGTAAACAAACTACTCGGCCAATTTCTGAGCTGCCACTGTTTCAACAACAACAAATATCAAATTTTACAACAATGGTAATGTAACATCTCAATAGCGTTACCTAGTGGTCGTTTGTAAAAACGTAAAAGACTGCCCTCGTATAACTGAAACCCGTTAAAAAGGCATGAACTATTTATTATTTTTCGTAAACTGTAGCTACTAATCTCAGTATTAACGAGAGAAACTAATGAAAATGTAATTTGAATTCTTAAATTCCCGAAAGAATATTTTTTTTAGATATGTCATTGTTCACTCGAATAAATATGGACATATATAACAATCAAAAATAAATTTCTTTTCAAATTCAGACCGGTAAACTAATATCTTTTGAGTGATAGAGTGCTACTAAAATCATTTTTCGATTGTCAGAGCCTGTTTCTTCAACAACCGCTTCATTATTTTTACTGGCTTTATTTTTCGGTCATCGATCATTTTTAACTAAGCAGACAATAGTATTTTCAAATAAAGAGAGGACTCTAAAAAAGATTTTATGAAGCAAAGATTAAGTTACCTTTTTATAGGTTGCCTTATTAAAAATAGATATTACAGTTCTATTTAAAATTTGCTTTCTATACTTAACTGTACCAGAATACGATTTCGTCGTCAAATTTATAAACCTGGTGTAAAAGCAAAGGAACTAAAGATTTATCTTTTCTGCTTCTAGAAATCTATTAAAATTTTTTAGAATATTGTGAAGGAACCATTTGATTACATAAAAAAAAACAAACATTAAAGGGTAGGCTAATTATAAGCGATAAAATAATTTATTTTAAGCATATGGCAATACTTCAGCCATAGCATATAGACTTTAGGGCGATTGCGTTTTCTGTCGCTTGGACATTTTCGTGGTTTTCTACTTTCTTATTATCAGTAAATTAAGTCGGTAAAAAAGAGGGAATTCACAGGCTGTTAAATCAGGGTAACACGGAGATTAATTCGGTAATATTATATATAAACAACAACAACAAGTAAACTCCTGATTTTAAGGAATTCTTAGATTTGGTTTTGTTATTCAAAATTATACTCCCTAAGGAATTACTGGTTTGGAATGATATTTTATTGTTCTTTTTTATTAAATGTTTGGAAATTGTTCTAGTTATTTTCCCTGTGTATGTGAGTGTACTAAATTTTCCTTTTTTGTCATTAATTGTGGGATAAATTAGAGAGATTGCTTGTTTAAAGGATTTTTTATTCAAGATATTATCTGTAATGTTGGGGTCACATCCATTATTAATTGCTATTTGTTTGATTATGTTGAATTCTTTGTTAAAATTAGTTTTAGTCATAGGGATATGTAACAATCTATGTATGAAAGAGTTAAAAGCTGCCATTTTGTGAGGTTACGGGTGGGATGAGCTATTGTGTATGACTGTGTCAGTATGTGACGGTTTGTGAAAAATCGAGAAATCGTGTTTATTGTTCACTTTTGATATAGATATGTCTAAGAAATTTATAGAGTTATTGGTTTCTAATTCTATGGCAAATTTAATATTAGGATGCAAATTATTTAGGAAGTTAATCATACATTCATACATAGATTGTTACATATCCCTATGACTAAAACTAATCTTAACAAAGAATTCAACATAATCAAACAAATAGCAATTAATAATGGATAAGACCCCAACATTATAGATAATATCTTGAATAAAAAATACTTTAAATAAGCAATCTCCCTAATTTATCCCACAATTAATGACAAAAAAGGAAAATTTAGTACACTCACATACACAGGGAAAATAACTAGAACAATTTCCAAACATTTTAATAAAAAAGAACAATAAAATATTATTCAAAACCAGTAATTCCTTAGGGAGTATAATTTTGATTAACAAAACCAAATCCTTTCCTTAAAATCAGGAGTTTACTTATTAAATTGTGGATCTTGTATTAAAACCTACGTAGGACAAACTGGTAGATCTTTTGAAACTCGCATTAAAGAACATAAACATAGTTATTTAAAAAATAAGAACAATTCACATTACGCAACTCATATAATAAACGAATCTCATAATTTTGATGATACGTTAAAAATCCTACATGTAGAAAATAAATCTAAAAAATTAAATTTGCTTGAATGTCTCGAAATTAACAAACGGAAAAACTCCAATCAATTATTAAACGAACAGGTAGACTTAAACCATTCCCCTTACTTAATCTTTATTAGTTCTCGGAAATAGTACCACAGATTTGCATTCTTAAAATAATTCTGTCTGTAAATAATAAAATAAAATGATTAGCATAATCTTAGGTAATTAAGGATAGTTTTAAGCACTATTTAACCAGGATTACTACCAAATATTTTTCTTTCTTATTTACTTCTGAAGAAGCCATTGTATGGTGAAACAATTGTCATGTGACTTTAAATATATTGGAAATTAAAACATAGTGTTGTTTTTATATAATTTTAATATGAATTTCCAACAAGTATCGGCTAACACAATCAAAGATAATTCGGTAATAGTTAAATAATGAAATTGTCTATCAATTGCTGGGAAACAAATCGTTACGAAGGTCCAATTTGTCGATCACACTGTGGGGTAGGCTTGTTAATTTCTATTCTATAGTTCTTGGCCGTTTTAAAATAGCTGTGATAGCTACATCATCAGCTAGTAAGCACACATAATTCTAATTTAGGTTACTTGGATGAAATTTGGGAATGTTTGATGTAAATAGATTGAATAAGGTGGGCGATGGCTGAGAACCACGACGAATGCTTGTCCTTATTACCTAAATGGCTTAAATTTAAATTGTTGATGGAAACTAAAAATTTTTGATTTTCCAAAAAGAATATTATCAGCTGATTACTTTTTATCCGTTATGTCATAATTTATCGAAAGCCTAGGTACCTCTCCACACTGTTCGATTTTCTCTTGAATTTCATTAAAATTGTAGAAGTTTGTCGAACTGTACAATGCTTTTACGGAAATCAACTTGTTGATTTAAAAAATATTTTTTTTCTCAAAAAAATTAATATTTTACTTTTTCTATGATTTTACTAAGTTTTAACAAACTGATAAGTACAGTATTTGCTTCATCGGCTTCAAGAGTCTCACAATCTCTTTGAAATTATTTAAACTAAAGGGTGTTTCAAAATGACCTGACATTTTAAATTGAGCGCCATTTTTTTTTGTAGCGAACATAGAACACTAATCTTTGACAACTGGCATTAGGAAGTGTTGAGGTTTAGTCATGGAAAATTCTGCAGAGACGGTTCGAAAAGTCCGCACGTCTTTTGGTCATCATAACGCACTATATCGCAACACTGTGGTACAGTTAATCAAAAAATTTGAGGTTAGTGGTACAATTCTGACCTCGAGAAGCAGTGGCCGTCCTCGTAACGGCCGGTCGAATGAAAACATAGCCGCAGTGAAGGCGAGTGTCGACGAAAGTCCTCGACTCGTCATCGTGTTCAGCAATTGAACATTTCAAGATACTATGCGCAGCGAATTTTGACGAAAGATCTGCATTTGTATGCTTACAAGATCCAATTGACACCAGAACTGCAGCCAGCAGACCATGCGTAACGCCGTACATTCGCCAATTGAATATTGGAGCATCAACAAATCGATGGTGATTTTTCGAAGAAAATCATCTTCAGTGATGAGGCGCAATTTCAACTTAGTGGCTACGTAAATAAACAAAACTGTCGAACTTGTGGAACTGAAAATCCACAAGTGATCCAACAGCTTCCCATGTATCCAACACGAGCCACTATTTGGTACGGATTTTGAGTTAGAGGAGTAATTGGGCCGTACTTTTTCGAGAATGCTGCTGGAAATGCGGTTACCGTCAATGGTATCATGACATGATAACAAACGTTTTATGGAATGAATTAAACGGCATGGGCTTGGAAGACATATTCTTTCAACAAGATAGCGCAACCTGCCACACTACGGGAGACACAATGCAGTTATTGCAGACGACGTTTCATGGTAGTGTTATCACGCACTGCGGCGATGTGAATTGGCCACCAAGATCGTACGATTTGATGCCATTGAACTTCTTTCTTTAGGGTTTTCTGAAAGGAAAACTGTATGCCAATGATCCACAGACCATTCCAGAGCTGAAGAAAGAAATTAGACGCACCATTAATAAAATTAGTCCGCAATTATGCCAAAACGTCATTGAAAATTTAGTCGAAAAAGTGAACGTTTGCAAACAGGGTCGAATATTGTGTTCCACACATAACTTCCATGTTTGTATCTTACATTAAAATAAAAACATTCGTATTTTTTTAAAAAATAATTCGTTTCATTAATAAATTAAAACGTCAGGTCATTTTGAGACACCCTTTACTTGTATACGTCAATACGTGACAAGCATTTATTACTTTATGTGTTTTAAATTTCAGTTACAAAGTTTAACAGAAAGTTACTCACAGCCGCTTAGTTGAGAATTATTTTTGGCCGTTTTTAAAACACGCTATCACTCTTACCACTAAATTTAATTATTGAAAGGAACAAATGTCAAAAGACAGCGACGCAATATTAATAAGAGTTGTCCTATTGGACACCAAAAAATATAACTGCAGTAACTGTTACTTCCTTCAACTGTTGAAAGGTTCGGTTTCTTTTTGTACTAAACTCATATTTACACATTTTTATTATATAGTATTATCGTTGATTAATATAATCTAAAGTGTTTTAAACTGTTCGTTATCACATCATGGTAACTCAGCAGCATTTTGATCTGTTGAGTGCTGCTAGACATACTGCTATAAAAAATAATATGAAACTCTAGAGCAGGGATGCTCAAACTTGAACTGCTGGCGATCTACCTCAATATTATTAGACTACAATCGATCGACTCTGAGAGGCTGCAAGTAAGTGTGATGCAGGATTGTCGTCTAGGTAGGGTGTATCGTGTCAAGGTAAGTGTAGGTGTGCTCTAAAATGTCAATGAAAAAACTCATAATTATTCAAAATTGCGAGTTTATTGGTTCTTACAAAACAAACGAGTTCTAGTGTCTAAACTTAACTAAAGAGTGACTTTAGATGTTGAAACGGGGCACTGCATGTCCTCAGCATACTTTTCATAAGATGGTATGTAATTACCGAGTGCTAATCGCAAGCATGATGACATATGTTCGTCAGTTAGTCGATTGCGATATTTTGACTTAATTATATTCATTTCAGAAAATGCAGACTCGCACAAGTAAGTTGACCCAAACATTGCCGTCAGTTGAAGGGCGATTTGCCTTAGATTCGGATATTTATCTTCAGATATAAAACACCAGAATTTTGTATCAGATGCTGTGGCTTTGAGATGTATATCTGATATAATCTGCATTAACTCATTTTCAACAGAACATGAGTCCATGTTAAACTGACTTGCTATTTCAGTAGCTAATTCCTCAATGTTTTTACACGAAAAAGGATAACTCATAAATGATGCGATATTTGCCAATTTACTGAAATCATAAAAACGTATTTCGAATTGGCCCAAAATATTTGATAATTCTGCCTCATAAATATCATAATTCAACTGAGGAATCCTTGCTTTCAAGGACGGAAAATTTTTCAGATTCTTTCTTTCAGTTGATCTATCATAAGTTGCAATTTACTTTTTAATGTGTTTATTGCGCTAATCATCTCAATAATATTTTTCCTTTACCTTGAAGCTCCAAATTAATGGTGTTTAAATGCATTGTGATGTGTGTCAAAAATGCCAAATCAGTCAGCCATTTTCCGTTTTTCAGCATCTGAGTGTCATCACCTCTTTCGTCCAGAAAAGCTGTTATTTCGGGCAATAATTCTTGAAACCTTTCTAGGAATTTTCCGCGACTCAACAACCTGACGTCCGTGTGAAGAAACTATATCAGTGTGTTCAGCTGACTCACTATCTTCCAACTGCAATTTAAAGAGCCGTCGTTGCAAGCTACGTGCACGGATAGAATTCACAATTTTTATTGCAATGCCCATAATCTCCTCCATGTTTAGAACTTTTAAACACAAAATGTGTTGATGTATAATGCAATGGAAGGAGAAAAATGAAGGGAAATCATCATTAGCTCGACACAATACCACAAAACCATTTTCGTTTCCAGTCATTGCTGGTGCTCCATCGGTTGTAATGCACACTAGTTTATATATTGGTAGCTTGTAGTTTGTTACAAAATTGAAGAAAACGTCATATATATCTTCGCCACGAGTCTTTCCTTTCAGAGGAATCATTGTTAAAATCTAGCCGACATGTCATTGAATACCATTCGAATAAAAATACACAGCTGGGCAGTGTCTGTCATATCGGTGGATTCGTCGAACTGTAAAGAAAAGTATGTACATTCCATGATATCATGTTTTAGTTTATCTGCCATGTCCTGACTCATGACTTCAACACGTCTTGTGAGAGTCGGACGAGATAACTGAAGTTCTCTAATAGCAGACATAATCTGTGTTTTATTTTTAAAATCTCCAAATAAAGTCTCACTCGCTTCAATAAATGCTTCCTTCACAACCAATCCATCATCAAATGGTTTCTTGTGTTTCGCCAATATATGAGATATTATAAATGACGCGATCGTTGCAGCTTTTGATTCTTTGGCTGGTCTTTTGAACATAGTTTGTTCTTTTTTCAAACAAGTTATCAAATCACGTACTATTCGTTTTCTTAATTCACTCTGTGATGGAAAATCCTTTTCATAGTTTTTACGAACCGTTTTATGATGCCTCTCTAAGTTCCCACGCTTAGGTATTGCAACTGATGCACGGCAAATGAGACAAATGCACTTATCCTTTACCATAGAAAAGAAAAATTCTTCCTCCCAATCATTATTAAAATGATAAGTTTTACTTTTTCTTCACCGCACTCATTTTGGACTATTTTTTAATAAACTTTGTATCGATGTATCGCCTTCAAGTTACAACTCAGACTGACTCCTATTCTTGCAGGCGCAACATTTATATCGGCGCGAACGAAGTCTCGAATGTTTCCCGTCAAACACGCCGCCAGAAGTTTCTAGAAAAATCGGCGGGAATCAAAAACGCGGCTTTTCTTTGACAAGTACCGCGCGTTCCTTTGATAAAGCCGCCTTTTGCCGCTAGCAGGGGGTTATTACGATAAAAGAAAGTGATGGGGGGGTTATTCTGGCCTAATTGCGGATCGAATAAATTTTAGTAGTTTATTCATTACATTTTGTTTTAGTTACCTAAAACAAAACCTGTGAATAGTTTTATATCGAAATTTTTTTCTCGAGATCGACTCAAAAAGCACTCGCGATCGACTTGTCGATCCCGATCGACCGTTTGAGCACCCCTGCTCTAGAGGAATTTGCACATTTAATTTCGTTTTACAGAGTTAATTGACATTAATGGAACATATATATTTTAACTTTCCAAGGATTGTGAATTTTTGAAGCAAACTAGCAAACTCTATTGCGGTCATTGTTGACTAAGTAAAATAACTTTGCCACATAATATTTCCTTTGTTGGCAGTTATTTCTTTTTCTTAAATAGAAATTCATTATACCATTCCTTAGGTAATAACGTAAATTTACAATACAATATGTATTTATGATCAAAATAGAAACCTGTAATATTGGTATATTGTTACAATGTAACAGGTTCACACAGCTATGAGTAAATAATCTAATAAGAGAACTTTGTTCTAGCCAGTATGATATAAATTCCGAGCAAGCACTGATCAAATTAATTTTGATTCAATTACCATTACTTGGTAACTTAAATAAAATAAATGGGCTACACGTCCATTAATTTAATTCGTTGTTTTAGTCATACATATATGTAGGTATAGTGATCATTTATTTTATATTTATCTAATGTTAATATAAGGAATTTTATTGATTTTTATTAGTATTTGTATGCACAAGAGTATTTCACGAAATGAACCATAGTCACAACTTGTCGTTATTTAGATTATTTTTAAAAGTTTTTTGTATTATTTTTATGCTACCTAATTCATGTTTGTATAATACTAGAAAGAGTATACGAAATTACATACTTACGACAAAACGCAAGATATTGTTAATTATACCTCAAGGTTGGTTTTCCTATATACCTATATATATATATATATATATATATATATATATATATATATATATATATATATATATATATATATATATATATATATATATATATATATATATATATATATATATATATATATATATATATATATATATAATATATATATAATATATATATATATATATATATATATATATATATATATGTCTGTCTGTGTGTCCGTTAGTGCGCTTATCACTCGAGAAACACTTATCCGATTTAAGTACTTTTTTTTTAAAACATACATAACATATGTTCTCTGGCCAGGTCACAGGATATATTTTATTACGTTAGGTAACATAAAGACTAAGCAGTGACGATAATAGTGAAGCGAGTCGGAAAAAAATTTACCTCTAGCGCGTTCTCTTGCAAATACACTGCCTAAACCATTAAATATGGAACAATATTATGTAGCAAAGAATATAATATACATAAAATGCAACGTCTCTCTGTCTGTCTGCCTGTCCGTTAAAGCATTTATGATTTGAGAACCATTTAACGGATTTACATGTTTTTTTTTTAATTCATATATTTGTTCTCTGGCCAGATTATCTATAATCTTCTATAATATATATAAAATGCAACGTCTCTCTGTTTGTCTGTTTGTCCGTTACTGCGCTTATCAATTGAGAACCACTTATCCGATTTACATGTTTTTTTTTTAATTCATATATTTGTTCTCTGGCCAGATTATCTATAATCTTCTATAATATATATAAAATGCAACGTCTCTCTGTTTGTCTGTTTGTCCGTTACTGCGCTTATCAACTGAGAACCACTTATCCGATTTACGTGTTTTTTTTTTTAAATCATACTGGCCATTAATTCATATATTTGTTCTCTGGCCAGGTTATCTATAATCTTCTGTAATATGTATAAAATGCAACATCTTTCTGTCTGTCTGTCTGTTCATTAGTGCGCTTATCAATCGAAAACCACTTATCCGATTTACGTGCTTTTTTTTAAAAATATACATATGTTCCCTGGCTAGGTTATAGGATATATTTTGTTACGTTAGGTAACATAAGGAATAAGCAGTGACAATAATAGTGAATCAAGTCGGAAAAAAGTTTGCTACTAGCGCGTTCTCTTGAAATACACTGCCTAAACCAGGGGTGCTCAAACGGTCGATCGCGATCGACAAGTCGATCGCGAGTGGTTTTTGAGTCGATCTCGAGAGAAAAATTCCGATATAGAACTATTCACAGATTTTGTTTTAGGTAACTAAAACAAAATGTAATGAATAAACTACTAAAATTTATTCGATCCACAATTAGGCCAGAATAACCCCCTCATCACTTTCTTTTATCATAATAACCCCTTGCTAGCGGCAAAAGGCGGCTTTATCAAAGAAACTCGCGGTACTTGTCAAAGAAAAGCCGCGTTTTTTTTTTATTCTCGCCGATTTTTCTAGAAACTTCGGGAGGCGTGTTTGACGGGAACATTCGAGACTTCGTTCGCGCCGATATAAATGTTGCGCCTGCATGAATAGGAGTCAGTCTGAGTTGTAACTTGAAGGCGATACATCGATACAAAGTTTATTAATAAATAGTCCAAAATGAGTGCGGCGAAGAAAAGTAAAAACTTATGATTTTAATAACGATTAGGAGGAAGAATTTTTCTTTCGTATGGTAAAGGATAAGTGCATTTGTCTCATTTGCCGTGCGTCAGTTGCAATACCTAAGCGTGGGAACTTAGAGTGGCATCATAAAACGGTTCATAAAAAAAAAAAAACTATGAAAAGGATTTTCCGTCACAGAGTGAATTAAGAAAAACGAAAAGTACGTGATTTGATAACTTGTTTGAAAAAAGAAAAAAAAAACCATGTTCACAAGACCAGCCAAACAATCAAAAGCTGCAACGATCGCGTCATTTAAAATATCTCATATATTGGCGAAACACAAGAAACCATTTGACGTTGGATTGGTTGTGAAGGAAGCATTTATTGAAGCGGGTGAGACTTTATTTGGAGATTTTAAAAATAAAACAGAGATTATGTCTGCTATTAGAGAACTTCAGTTATCTCGTCCGACTGTCACAAGGCGTGTTGAAGTCATGAGTCAGGACATGGCAGATAAATTAAAATATGATATCATGGAATGTACATACTTTTCTTTACAGTTCGAAGAATCCACCGATATGACAGACACTGCCCAGCTGTGTATTTTTATTCGAATGGTATTCAGTGACATGTCGGCTAAGGAAGAGTTTTTGACAATGATTCCTCTGAAAGGAAAGACCCGTGGCGAAGATATATATGACGTTTTCTCCAATTTCGTAACAAACCACAAGCTACCAATATATAAACTAGTGTGCATTAGAACCGATGGAGCACCAGCAATGACTGGAAATGAAAACGGTTTTGTGGCATTGTGTCGAGCTAATGATGATTTCCCTTCATTTTTCTCCTTCCATTGCATTATACATCAACAAGTTTTGTGTTCAAAAGTTTTAAACATGGAGGAGATTATGGGCATTGCAATAAAAATTGTGAATTCTATCCGTGCACGTAGCTTGCAACGGACGACGGCTCTTTAAATTGCAGTTGGAAGATAGTGAGTCAGCTGAACACACTGATTTAGTTCTTTACACGGACGTCAGGTGGTTGAGTCGCGGAAAATTCCTAGAAAGGTTTCAAGAATTATTGCCCGAAGTAACAGCTTTTCTGGACGAAAGAGGTGATGACACTCAGATGCTGAAAAACGGAAAATGGCTGACTGATTTGGCATTTTTGACAGACATCACAATGCATTTAAACACCATTAATTTGGAGCTTCAAGGTAAAGGAAAAACTATTATTGAGATGATTAGCGCAATAAACGCATTCAAAAGTAAATTGCAACTTATGCTAGATCAACTGAAAAGAAAGGATCTGAAAAATTTTCCGTCTTTGAAAGCAAGGATTCCTCAGTTGAATTATGATATTTATGAGGCAGAATTATCAAATATTTTGGGCCAATTCGAAATACGTTTTTATGATTTCAGTAAATTGGCAAATATCGCATCATTTATGAGTTATCCTTTTTCGTGTAAAAACATTGAGGATTAAGGTACTGAAATAGCAAGTCAGTTTAACATGGACTCATGTTCTGTTGAAAATGAAAGTGCAGATTATATCAGATATACATCTCAAAGCCACAGCATCTGATACAAAATTCTGGTGTTTTATATCTGAAGATAAATATCCGAATCTAAGGCAAATCGCCCTTCAACTGACGGCAATGTTTGGGTCAACTTACTTGTGCGAGTCTGCATTTTCTGAAATGAAGATAATTAAGTCAAAATATCGTAATCGATTAACTGACGAACATATGTCATCATGCTTGCGATTAGCACTCGGTAATTACGTACCATCTTATGAAAAGTATGCTGAGGACATGCAGTGCCACGCTTCAATATCCAAAGTCACTCTTTAGTTAAGTTTAGACACTAGAACTCGTTTCTTTTGTAAGAACCAATAAAACTCGCAATTTTGAATAATTATGAGTTTTTTCATTGACATTTTAGAGCAGACCTACACTTACCTTGACTAAAAAAATGAATATTGTACGGAAAACTAATATCTATGCCACGAGACAACCTACCTAGACGACAATCCTGCATCACACTTACTTGCAGCCTCTCAGAGTCGATCGATCGTAGTCTAACAATATTGAGGTAGATCGCCAGCAGTTCAAGTTTGAACACCCCTGGCCTAAACCATTAAATATGGAACAATATTATGTAGCAAAGAATATAATATATATAAAATGCAAAGTCTCTCTGTCTGTCTACCTGTCCGTTAGTGCACTTATGATTTGAGAACCACTCATCGGATTCGCCGGCACTGCTAGTACATATATATATATATATATATATATATATATATATATATATATATATATATATATATATATATATATATATATATATAATACATACGCTGAAAAGTTTTTGGTCTAGCTACTTAAAACATACTTTTTTTTTGCAAAATTCGACTTTATCAATATAGTCTCCTCTAAGAGCGATACAATTAGTGTAACTCTTTTCTAACATTTCTATACCTTTCGTGTAGAAGGATTTGTCTTTGCCTTCAAAATAGGCATCAGTTTATGCGATAACTTGTTCATTGGAGCCAAATCTCTTTTCCGCGAGCATTTTTTTGAGGTCTGCCAATAGATAATAGTCGCCAGGGCCAAATCTGGAGGATACTGTGGATGAGGAAGCAACTCGAACTTCAATTCATACAATTTTTCAATCATAACCATTGACTTTGTTCCGGTGCATTGCCTTGATGAAAGAGTCCTTTTTTCTTTTTGATTTGGAGCAGTTTCTTTGCGATTTCTGCCTTGAAACGCACCAATAACTTTATATAATATTCGCTATTGATGGTTTTTTCCCTTCATAGCATAGCCGATGAAAATTATTCCGTGCGCATCTCAAAATAAAGAGGTCAAAACCTTCTCAGCTGACTGTAGTGTCTTTGGTCGCTTCGGGTGGCGTTCACTGGTTGCTGTCCACTTAGTTGACTGCCGATTTGATTCCGGTGTGTAGTGGTGGATCCATGTTTTATCTCATTGTCACATATCGTATGAAAAAAATCTTTTTGTTGCGCTTACACAGGTCCAAACAGCGCTCAGAATCATCAACACGTTATTGTTTTTGGTCCACTGTGAGCAAACGAGTTACCTATTTCCAAGAAAGCTTTCGTGACAAACACATTCTTTTGATATCTTTAGATTGTCAATTATCTCACGAACGATCATCCAAGACAATTTTGTGGAATTTTTTTATGTTTTCCGGTGTAATCCCCTCATTTGGGCGTCCAGAGCTTTCAGCATCATTTGTATCTGTACGACCGTGTTTAAACTCAGCACACCAGTAAATGATGAGTGATTTTCAGCAGGCCGAATCCCCATAACACTTATGAAGCCATAGCTTTGCTTGAACGTATTTGCTCTCATCAAAAAAACAGTGTTTAATCAACACACGAAATTCGATTTTTTCCACTGCAACTTACAAACTAATCTTCGAAATGTAATGAAATTTTGACACGTATCGTTTGAAGGTTCATACTTCCTAAAAATCATATGGATTTTTTTGAAAAGGGAGACATCTATGTGTCAGGCTAAAAACTTTTCAGCCTAGGTATTGACATGCTATGTAAACAATATTACAACACACATAAATATAAACCATCCACAATATTTGAGTAAGTATTTTTCCCCAAAAATTTAAAATCTGTTTAGGTCTCGAAAATCAAAGAACTAAATGAACATAACAAGTTGTTACATACTTACTGTAAGAAAATAATGCAATTTTTCTTTAGATTTTCATAAAGTTGTCTACGAGAGTAGATGAAGAATTACTTATGTTGTCTCTTCAGTAAGGATGTTATGTAATTCTAATCGCTGTCAAATTGTACGTGTGTACAAGGGCTGCTCAAAAATGGCTTCGTCAATAAACAATTAAAATCATTTTAATATGTGGCTAAAAGCTGCTAGAATACTTAATGAAAGATACCTTTCATGGTTCATCATTCGATGGTGGAAAACTTCTTAAATATCTTTAAAAGTTATGGTTCTGTAAATAGCCGATACAAAGTCCGTCATCCCAGCTCGATTGCTAACGAAGAAGCGAACTTTAATGTAATATTATTGACTGTTGACAGTCGTCAAATTGCGCTATCTGAACAAGTTGAATGTCAGAGCCGTCGATCAGAGGAGTATTAATACAAAATAAATTTCGTGCTTGCAAACCAAAATTCACGTTCAAAGTATTAAAATAAATATTAATGTACTTGATTTTCTTTATATTTTACAATAAATTAAGACGGAAGAGTGTCCTTTAAAAAACAAAATCCTCAAGCTACAAGTATTAGGGTAAGAATATTCGATAATGTGTGACAGTTGCGGTTTTACCTAACCGCCTTATAGCGGCTCTTTTGATCTGAATTGAGGACGTTTATTTGTGTTTTTTCCTAGGCTTATATTTTGAGGCTTGCCGTCTTTAATACTTGCCCAAATTAAAGCCAAACCAATGCATTCAGTAAAATTATAAATTACAAAATATATATTTTGTAGTTTTTGGTAATAATACCTAGTGACCTATATAATATATCGTTTTTGTTTGTATCGTTAAAGTAATACTGTCTTCGATTATTTACTTAATTTCGAAACATGTCGCAGATTACAGAATTAATGTGTAAACTTTAAATAGGTACGCGTGCCATTCAAACTTGCTTGGCGTGCCCTGCTATAAGGTATAAATAGTAGGTAATTTAGGAATATAGCTAGTATAGTATGTCCTCTTGGTAACTAAAAATTCAGGCTTCTAGCTCTATCCACAACGAAGTTACAGGAGGGAGTGCCGTAAGTGGCTTCGACAAAAGGATGGTACGGCTATGCTTTCTGCTCGACTTGATGGGGGCACTGCCGTGCCCCCGGATAAAGTCATAGTTTGTTTAGGATTTGTTGAACTTCACCCCATTCCATATAAGGAATTTGTTTGGCAAATCTGCTCTGAACTTAATGTCAAATAAACACCCTAACATTATCTACCTAAATCAAATAAACACCCTAACATTATCCAAGATATCAGTTACGGTCTACGTTATATGTAGAAACCGATTACGGTCCGATGAAAACCGTTATAGGAAAGATTAGAATGTGAGTAAGTAGTAGGACTATTTTTCATGACGCCCTGTATAGAAAGCCTAGTTTATCGTTCAACCTTTTTCACAAAGTTATATATTTTACTCTGAGTGCTGCGTGTTTATATCCGAAAGCACCGAAAATGTCGTTCGGAGGGACTACTAATTTAAAAATGTCCAAGATATTTGTGACTAAGTGGGTGAAATTCCATTTCGTAAAAAAAGTCTATGATTTGCCGAATTGTGGCTGTCTGCAATAGGAAAACGGTAATAAAGAAGTACACAGTTACTGTCCGAAGAATAAGTTGAAAAAATACTCACTTGAATGAAAAAGAAATTAAACCGCGGTTGGGACAGCTCAGTTTATTCAGACCAAGCTTCTTCTTGGAAACGTCTTCTAGTCATACTTATTTCACTCATACCAAGAGAGTTGTAAAGAATATTATTGCAATTATAATAATAAAGAATCACCTTCTGGGTCATAAAAATATTGATATATTTTTTTCAGTTCACTATCTGAAATAGTTTTCGCGTTTTACTTTACACGCCGTTACTAAACCTACGAAATTTGGCTTGTGCCTCTCTGGGTTCATTTCAATCTCGAAATGTATAAAAATTTTAAGATGGATCATATGTGAAACGATAAAAAATCAGTCTAATTTGATAGATTTGAATCACAAGAACTAAGACTTTTCATCACTGTTCTGTTTCGAAAATATAGTCTCATGTATTTTGTGTAGGCTGTGCTAATACGAGGCTGGTTTGAAAAGTCCGTGCAAAGTCCGAGAGATGGCACCACCGGTGCGTATCGAGGTCATGTTTAGTTAGTAGCATCTCTTGAATGAACGCACACCAAGTTTCAGCCATATTGGTCTATTTCTTTGTTTTGGCATTCGTGTGAATCAAGGAAGTCGAGTGATTTTCAAGAAATGGACGAAAAAGAATTTCGTGTGGTGATTAAACATTACTTTATGAAAGGCAAAACGCCTCAGGAGACTAAAGAGAAGCTTGATAAACATTATGGTGACTCTGCACCTTCGATTAGAACAGTTTATAAGTGGTTTCAAAATTTTCGGACTGGCCATATGGGCACAAGTGACGCTGAACGTTCTGGATGGCCTGTGGATGTTACGACTCCAGAAATCATTGATCAAATCCATGATGTGGTGATGGATGACAGAAGAGTTAAGGTGCGTGAGATTGCTAGTGCTGTGGGCATCTCGACTGAACGGGTACATAATATTTTGCATAAACATTTGGACATGAGAAAGCTATCTGCAAGATTGCTCACGCTTGACCAAAAACGGAATCGTGTGAAGTGTTGCAAGGATGGTTTGCAGCTGTTCCAGAAGAATCCGGAGGACTTTAAGCGTCGTTTCGTCAGTGTGGATGAAACATGGATACATTACTATACTCCTGAGACCAAACAACAATCTAAACAATGGGTTACCAAGGGGGAATCTGCACCAAAAAAGGCGAAGACCGTTCCTTCGGCCGGAAAGGTTATGGCGACTGTCTTTTGGGATTCGCAAGGGATAATCCTCATCGACTATCTGGAAAAGGGTAAAACTATTACAGGTGAATATTATTCATCGTTATTGGACCGTTTGAAAACCGAGATGCAAGAAAAACGCCCGCGATTGGCCCACAAGAAAGTCCTTTTCCATCACGACAATGCACCAGCACACACCTCAGCAGCTGTGGTCGCAAAATTAATGGAAATAGGATTCCAACTCGTTTCACATCCCCCCTATTCTCCAGACTTGGCTCCCTCGGACTACTATTTGTTCCTCAATTTGAAGAAATGGCTGGCGGGACAAAGATTTTATTCAAACGAGGAGATGATTGCAGACACTAATAGATATTTTGCAGACTTGGACAAATCCTCTTATTCGGAAGGGATCAACAAACTAGAACATCGTTGGACGAAGTGTATAAGCCTAAAAGGAGACTATGTCGAAAAATAAAAAAGGTTTACGCCAAACACATAAGTAGTTTTTATTTTGCACGGATTTTTCAAACCAGCCTCGTATTTGACACAGTGTTTTTTGTAACAACCAAAACGTTGGTGTAAGACTTTTCGGAATTTTATAAAATCTATAAGTACTCGTTCCTCACCGACTTTCTGGTAAAACTTAAGTATTTGACATATCGGCAATCCGGGACCTAAGTAGAAATTCATCCAGTATCCAAAATTCAAAGACTGCAAGACAAGAGTTTTGAGTTGTAACTTAAGCAAACTGGTTTTGACAATATGTAGAAGAATTGGCCATACGTATCGTTGATTAATCGGGTGTTCACTGATAAATGTGGCGGCCCTAGCCCTGTGCTCATCGTGCCGGGTTCCAATATCGGCAGATCAGTGTACTTATTTATTAATTTATTTAAGTAGTAGTTGTTGCAGAAATGTAATAGCGCCTGTGGCAGCACTATCGCGTTGTCCAAAAGGTCCTGTGAAATACAAATATATGTTCCGTAACTTGGACAACGTTGACGGATATTACGAGATCTTCATCGATATACTTCCAAAGAACGTAATCCCTATTCAAGCGGGGAAATTACCGATAAAAAAAAATAGGGTTGTTCAATACGAACAAGAAGAATCTTGTCCTCGATGTTACCGAAGAGAACGAAATAAGAATAAAAAAAATCTACCATGGTTGTGTGCAGATAAAGTATAATATAAATACTGAAATAAATGTGTGAGTTTCTTTTAAGTATTATTAAAACTAACTTTAAAAATATTGTTATTATGCTCTACATTCGTTGACCTATCCCAGATTGGTGGATATGGTTAACGATTTCAGAATGTTATTAAAGATTTCTCCATAAACTTATTTCGGTGAAAATTGTCCAAGAAGCTGCTAACATAAAAATCACAAACATTGCTGTCCGTTTTGAATTAGGGGTATTTTCTACTGCATGTATGCAACTAATTCAAAAACTGTCTGCTAATATGACAAAGTCAAAGTGCAATCATAAGAAAAACGATAAAAAAATCAATCCAATTTGATAATGTTTAATCACAAGAACTATGAATTCTCCTTGCCTTGTTGTTACATTTGTGACAGACATTTTTTTTTTGTCATTCCGTACTATTAAATGACATTGAATCCTGGACTAATGAACGATGCACATTTAATCTACGTATTGACTGAAAATTTAAAGACTCCAAAATAACGGGACCATGTGGCACCAACTATTCATTTATCTCAGACTATACGGTCATGACTCTGAGATAAACCACAAATATGTAATATTTGAATATGAGCCAGAGTTAAATAAGCAAAAGCTGTTGGATTAAATTTGGAGTCTTGCCAGGCAAACGTGTCTGTGTGACATTGCCGTTTAAATAACTTATTTTAAATTGGGTATAACAGGTATATAAGACGCTTAATATGTATAATACCTGTACAAGTGTTCATTATATATTTCTTGAATATACTAGTGGCCAAAAATGAAAAGGTTTATGTATGAATTTATAGATTTTAGATTAAAAACCATGTAAAATTAATATTCTCGAAATATATCAAAGTTAAATTAAACTTCTATAATATATTCTTACAGGAGCTACTGATATATTTGATCCTAAAATTTAAAATGAAAACTGATGTAGGTGTCTAGGCTCAATTTTTAGGATAAACACAATGGTGAAAACCACATATGGATATCTAGTACCGTTTCAGATATACAGGGTGTTTTTCAAAAATCTGCATTTTGGAAAAAGGTTTGTAAATCTTTTCTTATTGAAAATTTTTGATTTCTGTAAAAACATTCTCAAAGCACTTTTTCACGTGGATTTCAACAGCCTAAGTTACATTTTTTTACAAGTGATATTTTAATATTTATTAAAGCAAAAATATATTTTTTTATCGGGCTACCCTGTATATTTTTCCTTATTCGAATAGTGCTTCAAATTACCATTCTAAAAATATAGCACACTTTATATTTTGCTTAAATCTACTCCAAAATATAAAGGTTTTCAGTTTTTAATGCACATTTTGTGAAGTAGGCTTTAGACGGAGCGGCCATATGGTTTAATTCAATTGTTAACTCGTAGTTGTCAAATTTTACTTCAGGATCAGTTATTGAATTGTCAAATAAATCGCAATGAAGTTTGGAAATTACGAAAAATGGATATGATAGTGTGTGTCGTACAAACCGGAGAAAATTCGAAAGCGGCAAGTAATTTGTACCACGAACGGTATCCAGAGAGGCACCAACCCTTCAAGGATATATTCGCTCGATTGCGACATAAACTAGTTATTAGTGGCTAGTTTGAAAAGAAACGATCCAAAAATTATGCATCAAACAGGGACAAGGAGTTTCTGAAGAATTGTAACCATGCTCCGAATTTTTAATTAAATTGCATTTGGACAGACGAAGCTTATGTACGCAATGCAGATATATTTAACCATTACAATTCTTATACGTGGGCACAAAAAAATCCTCATTTAGTTGTGAAGCAAAGAAATCAAGTCAGATTTAGTTTTAATGTGCTGGCAAGAATTTTTAGAGACAGGGTTACAAGTCCATGTATTTACGAACGCACATTCACCTCTCGGAGATATTTATAAATTTTAAGGCAGCAAATAGAACCTCTTGTTGATGAACTGCCGTTAATGGACCTTAGAAATATATTTTTTCAACACGACGGTGCACCCCCTTCATAACGTTGCAGTTATCAGTAATTTTTTATAGGCCAATTTCGACAATAACTGGATAGCCAACCAAGGTCCGAACCGTTGGCCGGCAAGGTCACCGGATTTAACACCCATGGACTTCTGTCTCTGGGGAAGATTAAAAGACCTAATTTTTAAATTGCCGCCAAACACCAGGCAAGAGTTAGAAGTCGCAGTGATACAAAGTTTTGCAGCTCTTACTCCTCTTGAACTAATCAACTCGGTAAGAATTGTCCAGAAAAGGTGCCGCCTATGTGTAAACGAAACTGGTCGACATTTCGAACATCTCTTATAGAAAATTGTTTTGTTTTAGTTTGCTCTACTCGGAATAAATTGTTTTATTGTTGCTTTATTTTATTTTCTACATAGTTTAAACTACTATAGCATTTAGTAAATTACATTGTAGTTATGACTCTTAGAGTTGCTTCTGGGATTTTTTTTTACGATTTGACTGCTATCGGTAAACAATTGATATTGCCGCTCCGTCCAAAGCCTACTTCACAAAATGTGCATTTAAAATTCGCCTAAGAATTGAAAACCTTTATATTTTGATGTAGATTTAAGCAAAATATAAAGTGTGCTATATTTTTAGAATGGTAATTTGAAGCTCTATTCGGATAAGGAAAAATATACAGAATATTCCCTATAAAAAATGTATTTTTGCGTTAATAACTATTAAAATATTAGTTGTAAAAAAAAATGTAACTTACACTGTTGAAATCCACTTAAAAAAAGTGCTTTGAGAATGTTTTTACAGAAATCAAAAATTTTTAATGGGAAAAGAATTACAAACACTTTTCCAAAACGCAGATTTTTGAAAAACACCCTGTATATCTGAAACGGTACTAGATATCGATATGCGGTTTTCACCATTGAGCCTCAGACACCGATATCAGTTTTCGTCTATCTCCTTTAGATAAAGGGGTTTACCTTTAAAAGTGTCCAATTTGGACCACCCTGTACAGTATGAATAACTTCCTAACCGAATAAATAAGATGATTAACATATTTTTTTATGAGGTGTAGTATTGCGCAGATTATCATATCGGATGGACAATATTATTTTGAATTATAATTCTAACCTTAATTATATTTTAGACGATTTATTTTCTCGTTTTAGGATTAAGAGAGTTTTTCATATTACAAATTTAAAACTTCAAAATTTTTAGCTTAGCTAGAGACTCCGACGAAGGCTACGGGTCTGGTCAATTACACAGACGAATCAAAAACTTCGAGTAGAGTAGAAATTGGTATATAAGCAGAAAATCTCAAGTGAAGCTTTAGCATTCCACTAGAGAGAACTGTATCAATATTTCAGGAAGAAATTCACCCAATATAAGCATATATCCTCAAGAATATTAGATGGGACAATCGCAACCAAGAAATATATATATTGTCTCAATCAAGCTACTCTAAAGACTTCAGACTTAGGTCAAATTGCGATGAAGTGTAAACCTTACCTATTATAATTATCCTTTATGAAAAACAGGTCAATCATCGCTCCTGATGAAGCTAATATGGTTAGTGAAACGCGCGTCCAGCGCAAAAATAAAGTGTTTGGTGTAGTGGTCATATATACTGAATAGTGTCATTGTACCAAAGATTCCACATTCCCAATATAGGAATAACAGGGTTGAACTACGGTGGCTTAGATTCTAAGACATTTGGGGATAAAAAATAATGAAAAAATAGACGAATTAGCTAGTTTCAAAGCTATAAAATCATACAGGTGTACAAGAGAAGAGTTCGGTATACCAATTATTATATTTATAAGATCCCTTGGGTGTACGTATGTCTATCTGTCATACTCGATTTTCTCCGAAATTATTTGACATTGAAATTGATGGCCTCATCAGAGCCGTGTAGTTTTGAAAGTTAAATTTTGACTTAAGGGGATAGTTTTGGGGGGTGAAATTGAAAGTGAATTTTTTTTTTTACCAGGTCATCAAGTGAGTGTCAAATGAAAGCTTGTAAAAAGACGAATTTACAAATATATATAATGTAATACTTACGCATATTTTTCTTTGTATAAAATTTTGAAAAAATCTGGATTATTCTCCACAGGGTGTAGATTAAACGAAAATTATCACCTTTAATAATTTATTTGATATAAAAAAAAAATCAAGGTTTTATCAGTTTTCAATGAAGATCGGAAACAAACTTTGTTTCAAACTGATTTGAGGTGTGTTTTCGTAAGTCATTCTTTTATACCACCGTAACAAAAATTATTTAACAATCAAATCAACGCACGGAACACTAATAATACGCAAGTACGACTTGCACTTGACCGGTTTTAAGATGAAAATGAGACTGTGAGCCTTTCTTCTATTGGCAATATAAATATAATATACCTAGGTATTTCACATTTTTCAAATTTAAATAATATTTCTTACTTACATTAATAACATGAATTTTAGATCCAGCTTTAGTGACGGTTTTTCCAGCTTTGTTGACAGCTGAGTACAAGAAGTTGCCAAAGGATTTGGCTCCAGCTAAGGCCTACTTTATACTGTAATATGAGGCAACATATTTGACAATAGTCTTTTTTTATATCAGAGGTTCAACATTTAGGCAACAATGTAGCAGCAGGTAGGGAAAATATTAGAAAAATGCTTTACCAGTTACAATACCATTAATAGATATATATCAGCAATATCTCGATTGTTGGCTCGCAACATCTGGCCAAAGATGTGTGAGACACGTGATTGGTGGCCCATTCAATGAGTCCTTTGTTTAATAAGGACCCAGGGCAAAGTAATGGTAGGACTGGTAACCGGCCACTGTCACCTGAGGAAATATTTACAGAAAATGGGTATCCACAATAGTCCCACGACCTACTGACCATGTAATAAGTAGGAAGAAACTTCTATGTACATCCTTTATGAATGTGTGGCTTTAGCTCGGAACGGACACAAGTTGTTCAAATATTTACATTATGGCGGCAAATTAGCGCTTGAAGGGCTTGGAAAGAAGCTAATAAACATTCTTAAAGAGGCGACGGTCATGTAACCAAGAGAGGAGAGCACAGTAGGCCAAAAAACTGCAAAGCACAAACAGACATAATCGCCTACCCCAGCTACAATCAACCAACGAACCAACCAATGACTAACGATTCATCTGAGCAGATTACTTATGCCGACTACTTTTGTTTCAAATCTCTATGCTCTCGGTATCACTGTCGTCGTTTCAAAGTATTCCACGGTATTACGAAACGGTTTTAGAATAGTCAATCTATCATAAATATTTGCAGCACGCAGGTTTAGTTGTATAAAAACTTGTCTATCTCGGTCGGTTTGCTATGTTTAACAAACGCAAAAAAACAATGGAAAACAGTTACCGATCAGTGGAATTACTTTCAATAATATCAAAAATTATGGAAAAGGCTATTAACCTTCATCTATTAAAATATGTGGAAGATTTTAATATTATTATCGAACATAAGACGGCTCTCGAAAGTAAAGATCAATAAAAGATTTTCTTATCCTGGTCACAAATATTAGAAATAACCTAAATGAGCATTATAGGGAGTTTCAAATAGTTCCTCTGAGTACATCCAAATCAATCGACTGTCTTGGACATCACAGATTATTGGCTAAGCTATACTATTATGGTATATGTGAAAGGTTTTTTTAATGGTTGCAATATACTAAAGATTCTTTCTGGAATAATGGAATACCAGCTGCCCATGCAGGTATTCGCAGATATTAGGGAGTCAGAACACCCTACATAGTACGTCAGGACACTCTCTTTCATTAATATCTTCACTTAACTTGCTAATACTTAACCTAAAGATGTTGCTTGCTGCTATTATTTCGAACTAAAAGATTGAACATTCCGTAACAACTCTTGATCTTATACAAAGCCAGGGCCCTACTCTCAAAAATATTTTTAGATGTTACCCACAAAATCATTTGTCGACTTGGGTGTCCAAGATGTACCAAAAACTTTAGTTCTTTGAAGCGTCACAGAAAGAATTTAATCTATAAATACTTTCATATGATGAACATTATTCATGATGTAGCCTTGGACTATATGAATTCTTTCAAAGCAGTACGGGCTAGGAAAATGAGTTAGGCTGATACATCACATTAATACGTTTATGTCTGGTACTTTTCCTATCAAAAACGCAGTTATAAAGATAACCTTTAGAACGATATTCCAAAAACTGTGTTTCCCACCGAGTACAACACACGCACTGACCTCGTAATCATTTACGGATTTTCCTGTAGCGAGTATGCTACGCTTATAAAAAATACATGCCTAATGGACATTTAAAAAAAAAAAACACATGTTGATGAAAACAGTTTATTTCTTAAATAAAGTACATACATTAAACATTAAATATAATTTACGAATTAATAAAATTTAAATTTTAGTGGATAAATTTCGAATCAATATTATTAACATTTATAGTAATTACCATTACAGCAAATTTACATCCTAATTTCATACGAATTTACATCTATATGAAATATGCTAATAGGTAAAAGTATACTGGGACATTGTAAATGTAAAATATTTAATAGGCCGTTTTCTAGCCTGCAAACAGGTATATCATGCTTGTAATAATAAATTGAAAAATTAATACCTATAATTAATTAAAAGGTCCAGTCTGAGAGTTGTTCATTTAAAATAATGAATACAATTCATGTGAAGCGGGAATTTACACAACATTGTAGCAAATGTCTTTGCGAAAACGAAACTGGCAAAGTTAAAAATGTTATTTTTCATGATATAAACTAACATAAATAATTATTAGTAAGAAAAAAAAAAAAGTAATTATGGAAATTTACTTCTAACTTCTAGTAAAAATAATTATGATTTTAAGGAATCTAATTTAAAGTAAACTTAAAATTAAATTAAACGGATGATAAAATATAGTAATAATATAATAAAGGATTAAGATGGTAAATTATTAAATATACATGGCAAAAGATAAGGAGATAGTTTTCAGGCACTTTCAATTGATGCAAGAAAAATACCAACATGCAATATAACATTTTTTTTTAAATGTCGCGTGAGGAACCAAGACTTAATTACATAAGGTTTTGAAATCGGTTCTAAAGATTAAAGCGAATTTTTGATTATAACAATTCTATTCTATTCTATGAGACCAATTAAAATGGCATAAAAACAGAAGATGCCTCGACTATTTATAAATGATTAATTGTATACATACATACATTCATACATTCATATATATATATATATACATATATAAATATATATATATATATATATATATATATATATATATATATATACATATATATATATATATATATATATATATATATATATATATATATATATAATATATATATATATATATATATATATATATATATATATATATATATAATATATAAATATATAAATAAATAATATATATATATATATATATATACATATATATATATATATATATATATATATATATATATATATATATATATATATATATATATATATATATATATATATATATATATATATATATACATATATTATATATATATATATATATATATATATATATATATATATATATATATATATATATATATATATATATATATATATATATATATATATATATATATATATATATATAATATATATACATATATATATATATATATATATATATATATATATATATATATATATATATATATATATATATATATATATATATATATATATATATACATATATATATATATATATATATATATATATATACATATATATATATATATATATATATATATATATATATATATATATATATATATACATATATCTATATATATATATATATATATATATATATATATATATATATATATATATATATATAGCTAGCTGTTTAAATCATACATACTCGTGGCTTGTGGTTTATGCGCTAAGTTTGTGACGCTAATTAAACAGGAACAATGTTTAGTCATTCCAAACTATTAATTTTTGCTGCTTTAACATTTGGATTTTTAAAAAACAGGAAATTCTCGGACTTTAGAAAAAATTTAATTATGCATATATATATATATATATATATATATATATATATATATATATATATACATATATATATATATATATATATATATATATATATATATATATATATATATATACATATGGGTCACTCTTCTTCAACCGGACCCCCACATTAGTCTATAAATTGACGCAATTTATGAGGACACAATCTGGTCCAGATTAAAACTTATGAAAGTTGTTCTGAATTTTGATGGCATATTAAGAAATCGTGCTGGTTTGGGCTCAATACCGAACCAAATCAGAAAATGGATTTCAGAAAATTTCGAAAAAAAAAAAAAAAAAAAACTACAGTAAAAACGTAATTTCCTAATATAACCGAAAGTTTTCTCTGATAATCTTATTCTACCTCAAAAAACCTACAACTTTTTTATGGCCTTAATTTTTGAAGATATTTATTACAGCGTATTTGCTATTTTTTAAAGAAATTATGTAACATCCAAAAAATACGATTTTTCGTTGATAGAATCATCGTGATTTTTTTTCAGAATTTTTCAAGCATTTTTTAACAATTCATCATTTTGATCTATTTTCTTACGCTTTTTTCGTATATGTTTTCAATAAAAAATGTACCTAGTTTGAGTTTAATTATTACCCGTTTAAAAATTTTGAAAATTTTATGATGGCATCGTGTTTCACACGAAATTTTACATCGAAAACGTACACGAAAAAATATTTTGTCCTAAAAATAAGGTTTTTGCACGGGCAAATTCTCAGGTCCAAATAACGAATTGTTAAAAGGTTCTTCAAAAATTCTGAAAAAATTAATGGTGATTCCGCGAATAAAAACAAGTATTTTTTGTCACTTACATAATTTCTCTAAATGTTTTAGTTTCCGAGTAAAAAATTGTTGAATATCCAAAATATGGCAAAGACGTTGTGATAAATATCTCCGAAAACTATATAAAAAAAACTTTTTTTTTTTTACAAAACTTTTAGGTTTTTTAGGGTAGAATAAGATTATCAGAGGAAATTTTTGGTTATATTAGGAAATTATATTTTTACCTTAGTTTTTTTGAAATTTTTTGAAATTTATTTTCAGATTGGGGTCCATATTAAGCTCAAAGTAGTATAATTTCTTAATATGCCACTCAAAATTCAAAACTATATATTATTAGCCTAATATTATATACATATACATATATAAATTTATAATATATATATATATATATATATATATATATATATATATATATATATACGTATATATATATATATATATATATATATATATATATATATATATATATGTATATATATATATATATATATATATATATATATATATATATATATATATATATATATAAATAATATATATATATATATATATATATATATATATATATATATATATATATATATATATATATATATATATATATATATATATATATAATATACATATATATATATATATATATATATATATATATATATATATATATATATATATATATATATATATATATAAATATATAAAATTTTGTACGTCACAATACCCAGCTGCTAGCACCAGATTCAAGCCAGCGACCCTTAGACTTGTCAGCCTTTCAAATAACAGGGCTATCGAGGGCGGCATATTCCCAGTTAATTAAATAACAATTTACCAAAATATAGACAATGGCAAAATTGGCAGATTTAAGAATAGATAGAAAGAATTATCAACATATAAATCTATAGTTATATAAATATGGTATTTTTCGTGAAACAATTAAAAATATATAGAAAGTCACAGTACTAATTTGAGAGTGTATATTCCCTAGTTATCGGCCCACTATATTATTTTCTTGGACATTGAAAAAAGGCTAACATAAATGTCATTTAAAACAATAATTTTAAAAATCGGTAAATTTATTTTAGGAGTGAGTTGTTCTGCAGGTCTGCCTTCACTACCAATATTTTCAAACAAATATCTTTCTAGCCGATATTGCGTAGCCAATTCTTTAAACATTAAACATGAAGAAGAAGAATCGCTATACACCGTATCTACGCGTCGCTTAATTTCTGCCGGACTTTCGCCTTATCTCTGTAAAAATTTAAATACTCGAATTCAAACATTTTAAAATATTTCGATACAGAATTTCTATTTACGATTATAGCCCAAGAGTTGACTCAGTTAGATCTGCTAAGACTTGTTCTAACATGTTTGGACCGGATACCTTTGAACTCTACTTCATAATTCGTTAATTGTGATAACACATGCATACCTGTAAAACGAAAAGACCAATTTCAACCTTAAAATTCCGCGTTTTAATTTAAGGCACTCCTCAATTTGAAGGGGTCGCTTTTAATAGTGTTTTACTTAACAAAGACGATATCATGAAATATAATATGTGGCAATTTCCACTGTTAAAATTACTGGGTATCACATTTGAATAGAACACAAATAAATTTTTAGTACTCTAATTCTACTTACATAGTCAACTAATTAATAAATTTTAAAAACAACATGTCGCTATGTTAACTATTGAAAATTTTAGTTAAATAAATCATAAACTAACCCGAGAAAGGAAACGGTAGAGCAAAGATAAATAATAGTGTAGACCTTATTTATTTTAACTTTGTCAGTTTGTTTTACTTACGCTATAAATTGAATATGAAATATTTTGTTAGTTTTGGTTAGGACTTCTACATCATTTAATTGATAATTAGGGATAAGCAAAAGTGTAACTACTTACTGAGAAAATATCCTATCGCTGCTTTCTTATCAGCCGGTTCCAAGGGTTATAATAATATAATAATTATTTCAATATTACCCCGTTAGGATTCTTAGTGCGGAAATAGTTTCGGTAGCATTGCTGGTAGGATTTTGATAAATTATCGGTAGAACTGGATTGAAAGTTACCGGTAAATCATCCAAAGTAAAACTTAAAAAAAAATGTTTTGATATTCCATAAGTGTATTTTCCCGTATATTTACTTGTGAATTGTATTCTTTAGATTTTTATATAGCTTTTTTGTTACAACTCATAGTTTGTTAGCAGTTTTTTTTGTCTCGGGTGTAAAACTAATAACTTAAAAAAGGAATTTAATAGAATTTTTGCCCCTTTATGTTATTATTACCAGTTACGGTGATAATAGACTTTACGTATTCATAGTCGATGGCTAGACACCTATAAATATATATATATATATATATATATATATATATATATATATATATATATTTATATATATATATATATATATATATATATATATATATATATATATATATATATATATATATATATATATATATATATATATATATATATATATATATATATATATATATATATATATATATATATATATATATATATATATATATATATATATATATTTATATATATATATATATATATTATATATATATATATATTATATTTATATTTATATATTATATTTATATATTTATATTATATATTTATATATTATATTTATATATTATATATTATATTTATATTTATATATAGATTAAAAAAAAAAAATTGGCAAAAGTATCAATAATTTACCATTTTTTCTCATTATTTCGATAGTTTACCAGTAAAATCACAATCCCGCCAGTAGCCTTAAAACCTTACTAAGCAATTTGCCCCTTATTCTACCAAAGATTGCTGATAGGATATATGGCCAGTGTCGTGCCGCACCTTTGTCAACCTCTACTATTAGGCAATAACTAAAAGTAAGTTGGTGTCAATTGACGTTGTGGCCTAACGTTTCTATTATTTACAGTTATTGTTTAAGGATACATGATGCCAATCTAGACTAAAACAATGAAACAAACCGTTAAAAAATAATTTTTGGCGATAACTTAGCCACATATATATATTTCGATCACAGGGATTTCTTAATTTTTACACAAAAATAAATTCATTTTCACAATAATTGCGGTATTAACAAGATTCTGAAAAAGTATTGTAAATTAAACTAATGATTAGTACGTACATATATTTTAGGGAACATTTTCCTAAAAATAAGACTTCCGTTCGTAATCCTATCGCATTTTTCAAACACCTATTTTTAAAATTTAATATAATAATAAACTTAAAATATATTTCTTTAATACGCATGATTTTTTGCAACATTTTTGTCAATAATTTTTTAAAAATAGTTCCTAAAACTATATTTAAATATTATAAGCACATTTTCATTTCATGCTGTAAATTTTTATTTCGAAAAAAAAATTTCTCAGATCTTCGCCTATACACAGCCATACTTTTCAAACATACTTTGTTCAAATGTTTTTTTCAAATCTTGTTAATTGATTATAGAAACTATATCCCTAAATGTATAACATTATGTACAATAATTTTTAAATTATCCGATAGCTGTTTAGTATCTAATGGATTATTGGCCATAATAAGTTTTAAAATGTAGTGCATTACAGAATATACAAATTTATAAAATTACGATGATTGGTAATTTTTTCAAAACATATAATTTTTAGTCAATTTGTTGAAGTGCCCAAAATACTTCAAAAACCGTTGTTCAGAAAAAATGCTCCTATCGGAGATTTTGTTGTTACTTTTTAAGCTTTAAATTTTAAGAAAATCTAGAGTCGAATATGGTAAATTAGTAGAAAAAGTATATGGGACCGTTAGTAAGTTTTTCCTCTTACATTCAAGAGGAACTGACTACTCGAGTGTGCAATCTATCACCGGATTTGGACATGCTATGTTTCGTTTTTTATCAGAGATCGTCAGCTAGCTAGGTATCCAAGGATATTAGTAGCCAACAAACTTCAGCGCTATTCGATGTGATTTATCCAAGAGCAAAGTATGGCAGAGAAAATAAGATGTCGTCCCTGAGATGTCATATACGAAATGCTTTCTGACACCGCTGTTAAATGTTTAACAATAACTGTATATATCGTGTGCTAATATTGCTATTGGATGTTCTACGGTATAAAAAAACACAAGGAGCAATGTAAACGTGACCACTGTTGATTCCTGTAAATAGACCGATATTAGTATTTTACTTCCCATCTCTGCGATTTTGTAATTTTAGAAAAGATCATAGTTCGAATCTCGTCTGGGAGGCGTGTATTTCGTAGACAAAAACAATTTCAAACAAAATAATTGTTTAACGCACATTAAAAAAATTTGGAGAAAAGATATATATTGGCTTAATAGACCATGACTACCAGTAAGCGTTGGAAATATGCTTTTTAGGTCTCTTCTGCTATTAGGGTTGTGTTACGTTTGCCCCTTTTTCTAACCTAGTTGGTGAACTCTGATATAAAACAAAACATGGCATGTACGAGTTTGATGGCGCGCCCAGATTGTCCATTACTCTTGGATGTTTAGACGTTTAGACTTGGGAAAACTTACTGACGGTCTTGATACGACAAGCTATTATATATCTTTTCTACATATAGATCACGGACTTAAAGATTTATTTTAGATCTAGCTGATTTCTAAAAAAATTTCTGATACTATATATTTTTGAATGATTTACTATTCCCTTAAATATTTTATGTATGAGAAATAGTATAAGTGTTGATATTTTTTATTGACGTAGTAAAATTATATGTTTTGGTAAATACAGCGACATCGCATGACAAAAATATACATACATAGATGTGTTTTTATATCAGTCAAACCTTATAAGTGAAAAGAAGACCAACTGCTATCTATATATTAAAATTTCCTCTAAGTTAATGCTAATTTAAAAATCCTATATAAATAAAAAAAGTACTTTTGACATTAGGGCATCGTACCACAATAGTGGAAGCTGAATATCCATACGTTCTAGCTATAATATTAGCTGTTGTATTACAAAAATCATTATTTATTTTTGCATCATATTATAATCATATTTTCATAATCAGCAGTAGTTTTCAAAATATCTCTATAACAATTTAAAAGATACACATGATATGATCCAACTGTAATGATATGAAGTTTCTATATAGTAACCTTTAAGTTCAATTACATGTATTTCCAGCTCAAATATCTAAAAAAATTAAATTAGAAGAACAGTTTTACTTTTAAGAAAAATATATAACTTAATATATGGTGAACAATAAATACAGGCCTCAGTTTACGGATAGAACTTATCTTGAAAAAAGTGTATCGCGTCTTAAACAAACAATTCCGATTTTTAAAAATAATTTCCCTCAAAACCTTAATAACTGGTTTCATTTTTTGGTCAAGACATTACTGTACCCATGAAAAAAAAAAATCTTTGAGATTTCTCCAGTATTTAGGGCAGAATACGAATATCACAATTAAAAAAAAATACAATTTTTTTATGTTACCTATCTGTCAGTATATTATGTAGGACTTAGTACTACAAAAAGGAAGGGACATCTTTCTAGTTAAGATCACAAATTTTTTCTTGTTCTTAACTGTATTGGCATTTTTATGAGGGGAGTCTAGAGAGTTAAGATCATACAGATATAGCCTACTTTTCACAGTTTAAGCATCCCAATAGATATGCTCTCTAGCTGCTTAACTAACTAAATTGCAATAATAGTGGGGGTCTCATAATGATTTATGAGTATCGTACAAAGACTCGGTGACACACGGCCATTTTTATTTCGTAGTTTAACTTCCCCAATTTCTCTGGATTAAATCCAAAACAGATTGATCGCACTGGTATTCAGTTAAAAATTATCGCAACAGCTGTTTAGTTTTCACCAACTTTAACAATCCAACTGCTTGTAATTACTCTTCATGCGTCAAATGATTTAATTCATAACCATCAGACAAAACATTTTGATGAAATTAAATAAACATTTCTTTATTTTTCAATCTGGAGAAAAAAAA
Source organism: Pachyrhynchus sulphureomaculatus (assembly GCA_019049505.1). NCBI lineage: Eukaryota > Metazoa > Arthropoda > Insecta > Coleoptera > Curculionidae > Pachyrhynchus > Pachyrhynchus sulphureomaculatus. The sequence goes on along the minus strand of CM032449.1, from coordinate 164,528,388 downwards.
AAAAACTAATGTCCATTTTTAAGGAAACTGGTTAGAAGCCACATTATATTTTATTTTTCCTAGATATTTTGGTACATATTGTGTGATATTTTACTGCAACTATGTTTTCTTTTTTGGTTAATAAAATAAACTAAATTAAATCATAATTCTTTACACATACCAAGTTTCACATCGTCTAAAAGAATTTTGGGATCGACAGTTCCGAAGGTCTGTTAATTTTTAATGTTAGACTATATAATATTGTATGATACTTAGATATTTCTGGGATTTGAGGATTTGATTTAGTATATATAATTAATAAATGACACCTGCGTAGCCAGGTTATATGAGCGGAGGGGGCATATGCGTATAAAGTACGTTTCTTTAGGGAAAAAAGAGAACACTGAAGGCGAAGCTGCTAAAAGAGTCAGCGGATAAATGGGAGGATGACGTCAAACGACATACTAGACTAAACTAAAAATTAATGACCGAGGATAGAGATTTTCGCCCCTTTACTACAGCGAAATCAATTTAGGATAAGAGGGAGTCTATAACCAACAGTTTTTTTTAAGTAATAAAAGACGAAGTTTGTTACTTGATAAAAGTTATTGTATCTAAGTCTTAAAATTTTTGAGAATATTAAGTTAAAAATAATAAAGAATCGTTAAGTTACGAATTTGAGTTACATCGCTAAAAACAACAATTTTGTTCGATAAGATATAAAGATCTTAAAAAGAATAATCTCAATTATTTTAAGCTGATAATACTTGTAGCTTAAAATTAAGGTTTTCAAGTTTACAAGATGTCATTAATATCTTAATACTGGGAAATATCTTTTAGATTTCAAAATAAAAATAAGGTAAATTTTGTTCGTGGTACATGTACATACTGGTAGTAGGTATAACGGATAAAAATCTATTTTCTTTAATCCACTAATCTCGAAGATATTAGCCCAAATAAGACCACTCTATAAAGCTGAGATATTTTGAGGTTACTTACCTAGTAGTTAAAACTATTATGTTATTAGGAATAGCAAATTTTTTAAACATCAGTATATATCTATAATAGTGATTGTTTTGTGTTTCTGAAAAGCCTCAAAAAAGTTCAAAACTATAAAGCAAAAATAAAGGAAAATATAACAAAATAGCTTTCTACAAAATGTATCGCTCCGAAATTTACATTTTTGAAATATAATTGGTGAATAGGAGTAAACCAGTTTATAGTATAGTAACCGAAGCTTGCATGCTACTTACAAACCAAAAAATTATTTAAATGTTTGTCTTTGCTAAAACCATTAAAAATCATCTCTGTTATCTTGGTAGCATTTGTCAACAGTTATTTCCAAATATCTTAAATAACAGTGTGTGTGTATAATGCCGTAATGGTTTAAATTTAAAGATTATTATGAAATAAGCTTGCAGAACAGTTTTAATTTTATAGTATAGTCCTATGAAAGTTTATTGTTTAATTTAACCCTTCAATTACATTTAAAATTCAACATTGACTTTTCATTTATTCGGTAAGCTTTGACGGCTAATCACTTTCAGCTTTTAAACATCAGCACATCAGGTTAGTTTAACGAACTTCAAAATAAATTTTAAATTGATACCACGTTTGTAATTTAAAATACATATAAAGTATAAAAATCCGAAAAGCCTAAAAGCGAAAAAAGTCGGATACCAAAAATTCATTTTTTAATCTCTCTGGCAGGTTCAATCAATAAAATCCATTATACCCGATCAAGCAATTATCTAATAGAGCGTTATATAGAAATGTCAAATAGAGTTATTTTGATTATTCATAGAGTTAGTTTCAATATCTATAAAATAAAGCGGATTGTATCAATAGTGAGTAGCCAGCACAAATGTAATGTATACTTAAATAATTGGTCAAGTGCAAGTTGAACTTGCGCAATAAATGTTCAGTACGTTGATTGCTTTTAAAATAAAAAATTTTGTTACGGAGGTATAAAATCATCAGTGACTTCACAAAACACATCCCAAATGAGTTTTCAACAAAGTTTGTTTCCAATCTTTATTGAAAACTGATGACCTTGAAATTTTTTGTTTTTATATACCAGATAAATTATTAAAGGTAATGCACTCGTGATAATTTTCGTTCAATCTACACCCCGCCGAGAATATTCCCGAATTTTTTCAAAACTTCTTGATCAGTACTTTTCGAGATAAAGGTGGGGGACAGCGATTTTTCGCGATTTTTTAAAAATAATACAAAAAAAAGTGTGCGCAACTATAACATTACATACATATTTTTTACTCGTGTTTTCACAAGCTTTCATTTGACACCACACTTGATGAATTAGTAAAAAATTTTTTTTTTCTCTTCCGATTTCACCCCCCAAAACTAACCTCTTAAGTCAAAATTTAACTTTCAAAACTACACGGCTCTGATGAGGCGTTCAATTCCTATATTAGTACCAAATTTCAACTTTCTATGACAAATAATTTCGGAGAAAATCTGGTGTGACAGACACGCGGACGGACAGACACTGAAGTGATTTGATAAGTGTTCCGTATGGAACACTTATTATTGTTTTATTGTGTTATTATTGTGTGACAGACAGACAGACACCGAAGTGATCTTATAACACTAAAAATATTAATTGTCATTAATACCATACATTAAGGTAAGAAGAAATGAGATCCCAGCACTATTATTTCTAATAATTAATATTCTGTGACCCTTAGAATATAAAACTGATGTTCGAGGATTTTACTATTATTTTTTTTAAATATTTTATTTGCAAATAAAATAGGCACGATTACTCATATAGCAAAGAAAAGAAATACAATTTGTCAAGTAAGAACGTGTCCGCAATAACTCATTTTTGGTAGATGCGTTTCTAACGATTCAACAAAAAATCCCTAGAGGGAACTTTTGTTTACGACGCATTTTAGTAAAAGTATCAGTCGATTCTGAACTTTCGTCGAAATCACGTAAAATCCAGAATGAGGCACTTGCTTGCGCGTCGGTTCCAGGCAGTCTTTCTTTGTTCTCATCCAAAGAGGCCTAAAATGACACATTGTGCGGCAGCTAGATATATCAAAAAGTAGGTGGGGTTTGTAAAGAAGTGGAAACGAGACGAAAAATGTTGACAACTTGCCAAAACGCAGCTAGGTAGGCAAAGTCACTCTGAAAGTCGAAAAACGAATCGTGTCTTTGTTTTGACGGTACCCCCTGCGTCAAGAAGCGGCAAAATTAAGAAAATCGGGTTTGAATGTGTCCCCTGAGACCATTCAATAACATCTTCATACTTATGATGTCAAATTCTGAAGCACGCCGAGAAGCAGCTCGCTTGGATCCACCATAAAATACTAGAGTGGCCCTTACAATCGCCGGATGCCAACCCTATTGAAAACGTTTGGTCGTTTGTAAAGAAAAAGCTCAGAAGAAAGACTCTGAGGACTTTGACTCAGTTGTCTCGCGAAATTCGAAAAATTTGCAGAGTTTCCAGAAAGTCTCGATAGCCAGGCGATTATTAATGCGAGAGGCGATTGGACAACTTACTAAGGTAATTGTGCCGTTATTAGCACACCAAAAAATACATTGATGGCAAAAAATCTTCCCGAAACACATTTTTTTTTCAAGAATTGAGCGGTCACGTTCTTACTTGACAGATTGTATATATTGTAAGTATTAACATAATTTAAAAAGATAGACAGCGACAGTCAGGTTTTTTGAGAACACGCAGAGTTTGCAGAAAGTCTCGATAGCCAGGCGATTATTTATGCGAGAGGCGATTGGACAACTTACTAAGGTAATTGTGCCGTTATTAGCACACCAAAAAATTCATTGATGGCAAAAAATCTTCCCGAAACACATTTTTTTTCAAGAATTGAGCGGTCACGTTCTTACTTGATAGATTGGATATATTGTAAGTATTAACATAATTTAAAAAGATAGACAGCGACAGTCAGGTTTTTTGAGAACACGCAGAGTTTGCAGAAAGTCTCGATAGCCAGACGATTATTAATGCGAGAGGCGATTGGATAACTTACTAAGGTAATTGTGCCGTTATTAGCACACCAAAGAATACATTGATGGCAAAAAATCTTCCCGAAACACATTTTTTTTTTCAAGAATTGAGCGGTCACGTTCTTACTTGACAGATTGTATATATTGTAAGTATTAACATAATGTAAAAAGATAGATAGCGACAGTCAGGTTTTTTGAGAGAACACTTCCTCCTCTGTTGCAATATTCAGAAACTATAAACTTCAAATAAAAATTAACAGATAACTTACTTAAGTCATATCTAAGACCTTGTCATGTTATCTAGAGAAAGAAGTGAAAATTCCAAACTGAAAACATGATTTTACCACTATGGACATGAGGATACATAAGAATTTATCTTTTTAAACATATGGTGGACATGTGTCCATATCCAGGGGTTTGTTTTTTATATTATTAAAAATTCATATTTGTAAAATTATGAATAATTAACCACTTAGAGAGATTTTTTATGTTAAATTCCAAAATTCTAATACAACTTATAATTCAGTATATACTTCTACCTGATAGATATTAAAATAGTTCAAAATTTAGTTATGTAAATGATAAAGTAAAGAAAAAATTTTTGTAATTATTCGGACAATATCAATTTAGTGTTGGTATTTTATTACGAAATTATATATTGAATCATTAACGCAATTATAATACTTCTCTAGTGTAACCCTTGAGGAAATCTCAACAGCCAAAAACCCAAAACCTAATATTTAACCGGATTTATAATATATTACAATATTCTACTGCTCTGCATTTCCTTCATATATCTAATTTTACGTAAATATTGTTTTTTTTTCGGATTGAAATATATTTATAATCTTAAATCTTTCTCTGGTATACCCAGTATAGCGGGGTATAACGCTTTACCCTTGCCCAGGGATACGGGTGAAGACCACACCGGCGATAAAGGCACAGAAGGGTATTTTCAACGTGGCGGACTCGGCGTAAGTGGCAATCCAGCTTTTAGGAGATAAGTAAAAGCAAGGGCACCCTTTTGTCCTTAAGGCGGATGAACTAAAGTTAGTCAACGGCATAGGATGAGGAAAGCAATGGAAAACTACCTCATTATTTTTCCACGAGAATCTTATGGAATGGACGATATATATTTGGATTTGGAGCCAGGCGACCCGAGGTTTCCGGGCCTCATGGTGTGAAATGTGCTACCGGCCATATATCCGTAGGAGACCAGGCGGTATATGGAAAAAAGGCGACTGGAATATCTAAAGATCCATACTTTAAACTTAGAACGAAACATCGAATAGCCACATGGAATGTGACAGGGTTACTGGAATCGGGAAAACTGGCCGTGGTGGAAAAAGAAATGGAAGAACACAATATAGATATCTTGGGACTGAGTGAAACACACTGGAAAGGTGAAGATGGAGGTCATTTCACCACGTCACATGGTAACACAGTATACTTTGCTGGGCAGAAAGAACAAAATTATAGTGGTGTTGCTTTTATTGTACCTTCGAGACTTGATAACTTAGTTTTGTCTTACTCAGGTGCTACAGAGAGAATAATCACTAAAAACTTGACACTAAACCGGTTAGACTCAATATAATTCAAGTGCATGCCCCTACAGCAGCAGCAGATGATAATGTGATAGATGAATTTTATCTAAAACTGCAAGAAACAATGCGAAAAATCCCATCAAGAGAAATTACCTTGCTTGTAGGAGATCTAAATGCGAAAATTGGGGAAACAAGGAATGATGACCATCTAAGAGATATTATTGGGCTGTATGGAATGGGGAAGAGAAATGTTAGAGGTGAGAAATTGATCAACTTTTGTATACAAAATAAAACTGGCTATCACCAATACCCTGTTCAAACATCATATCCGCCGTCTTTATACTTGGAAATCTCCAGGAGATCGATACAGAAATCAAATAGATTATATAATGGTAAGCCAAAGGTGGAAATCATCTATACTGGACACGAGAACTTACCCAGGAGCGGACTCAACTTCTAGTTACAGTTCTTCGTATTAAACTCAAAGCTTCTCAAAAAAATATAAAGGTGCAACGAATGAAGATATATCCTCCAGAATAACAACAATTTACGGAACTAGTAAATAAAAATATCCGAAATATCCAATATAATGAAGATCCTGGAAATAATGAAGAGATGTGGAACAAAGTGAAAACATCGATAAAAGATGCCCACGAAGAAATAGCATCCCGAAGAGTAAGAAAATGTATTAAAAAATCTTGGATGTCTGCAGAAACATGGCAACTTATAGAGCATAGGAAAAACGTAAAGCAAACTGGACTAAACGATGATCAGCAGATAAAAGAGTACCAAGATTTAAACCGACTTATACGGAAGAACTGCAGACAAGATAAGAATACATATCTCAATAACCAATGTAAAGAAGTACAAGCATATGCAGAAAAAAAATCAAGTTAAAGATCTCTTTAAAAAAATTAAAGAGATAGATAAGGATTTCAAACCTAAAACTTGGGCAATCGAGGATAAAAATGGAACACTGCTTACAGAGAAAGAAAGAATAATAGACAGATGGAGAGAATATTGTGAAGATCTTTATTATGATGCACAAGAACAAGACATACACCAACAGATCAATACCACGCAGCAAGAACCTGAAATAATGAGGAGTGAAGTAGAGGATGCTGTTAAGAAACTGAAAAGCAATAAGGCACCTGGCTACGATGACATCACGGGAGATATTCTTAAGGAACTAGATCATGACACAGTGGGGATGATCTATAAAATATGTAATAACATCTGGAAAACTGGAATATGGCCGAAAGATTGGACGACCTCTATAATAATACCACTACATAAGAAAGGCTCTACCCGTAAATGTAGTAATTATCGTACATTATCTCTATTATCACATCCAAGTAAGGTAATGCTACCTATCATAAATAATTGTTTAAGATATTATGTTGACCAACAAATCTCTAGAGAACAAGCGGGATTCGTTAAAGGACGAGGCACAAGAAATCAGATTGTTAACATAAGACAATTGATAGAGAAATGTAGAGAGTATAATGTGTCTATGGTAATGTGCTTCATAGACTATAATAAGGCTTTTGATTTTGTCAACTGGAAAAAGCTTTGGGAGGTACTAGAGCAAATGGGTGTTCCTTATCATCTGATTAAACTGATTAAAAACCTCTACTTGGACAGCACTGCAGTGGTGAGAATAGACAATACAATATCCGATCAGTTTCATCCTCGCCGAGGTGTCAGACAGGGCTGTGTTCTGTCTCGTACATTTTATTTAATGTTTATGGTGAAATGCGTTGAATAAATGGGATGGTGGAATCCTAATAGGAGGTGAGCGAATAAACAACTTGCGTTACGCTGATGATACCACCATATTTGCAGCGACTGAGGAAGAGATGGCTACACTTTTAAATCGGATAGGGCAAGAAAGTGAGAAACTAGGTCTGACCATAAATAGGGACAAAACGAAGCTGATGATAGTCGATAAGTCTGAGCAAATAGTAAGATCCGACTTACTCAATGGCATTGAGAGAGTAACAACCTTTGTATATCTAGGATCATCCGTAAGTAGTATGAGAGGATGCGAGAATGAAATAAAAAGAAGAATATCCCTAGCAAGAAATGCTATGACGAGACTTACTAAGATATGGAAAAGTCCGTACATAACTAAAGGAACGAAATTAAATCTCGTACAGACCTTAGTATTTCCAATATTTTCATATGGTGTAGAATCCTGGACACTTAGAGTAAAGGAACGTAAATCTATTGATTCCTTTGAAATGTGGTGCTATAGGAGGATGTTGAGAATATCCTGGACTGCCAGAAGAACTAATCAATCTATACTGAATGAACTAAATGTAACTGTAAGGTTATCATCACTATGCATGAAAAGAATTCTTCAGTATTTTGGACATGTAGCTAGAAGGCTAGGCAATAATGTAGACCGGCTAATAATAATGGGAGAGGTCCAGGGTAAAAGGAGTAGAGGCCGTTCGCCAACAAGATGGTCAGATCAAATAAAACAAGTTATGGATCAACCACTCCATGTATCGTTGCACTTGGCAGAAGATCGAGAGAAATGGAGAGAAATAGTGAACAGAACAGTGAAGTCATTCCAGAGAGATCACGACCCTCAAGACTGAGGAAACGAATAGAGAGAGAAATCTTTCTCTGATATCTTAGAATCTTTAAACTAAATATATTGGAACCAATGTAAAAATTAAATCCAGTCGATAATTTTGAGAGTATTATAATATTAGTAATTATTAAATTACGCCTACTATCAACAATTAAAGCATCTATAATTAGTTTTAAAGTTTGTTTTAAACTATTAAATTAATATAGAATTTGGATATCTGAAACTAAAACAAATTATAAATAATATTGTAGTAGCATGTTCTAAAATCCGTTATATTTTGGGAATTATGAAAACTTTATTCGTTATAATTTATATCCTGAAATTGATAAGCACAGCAAAGTAGTAGAATTTAGATAAAAATAACCGGTGAAGTGCAAGTTGAACTTGCGCAATTAGTGTTCCGCACATTGATTGCTATTAAAATAAAAAAAAAATTGTTAGGGAGGTATAAAATGATCAGTGACTTTACAAAACACGCCCCAAATGAGTTTTCAACAAAGTCTTTACTGAAAACTGATGACCTTGAAATGTTTACTTTTTTTTATATACCAGCTAAATTATTAAAGGTAATAATTTTCGTTCAATCTAAAATCTGTGGCGAATATTTCAGAATTTTTTCAAAATTTTTTGATCAGTAATTTTCGAGATAAAGGAGGAGGGCAGCGATTTTTCGCGATTTTTCAAAAATAATACAAATTTTTAATTTATATATATATTTTTGAAACTCGTGCTTTTACAAGCTTTAATTTGACACCCCACTCGATGACCTAATATATTTTTTTTCACTTTCGATTTCACCCTCCAAAACTAACTCCTTAAGTCAAAATTTAGCTTTCAGAACTACACGGCCCTAATGAGGCCATCAATTCCTATATTAGTACGAAATTTAAACTTTCTATGTCAAATAATTTCGGAGAAAATCTGGTGTGACAGACACGCGGACGGACAGACACTGAAGTGATTTGATAAGTGTTCCGTACGGAACACTTATTATTGTTTTATTTTAGCACACATGACACTTCAGAAAAGTGAGTGGTGGTTTCAGTACTTAAATCTTGAAGCCATTGTAAACGTATATCGTGCTTTGTAAGTTGTGAGTTATAATACTAAGAGATGTATCATACTTTATTTTTTTTTATTATATTAACATTTTGTTCAAACTTCGTTACCAGCTGGCGTACCTTGTATCTCTTACTTCGATTATTTTTATGAAATTAATTTGGCATCGTACCTTTAAATTAAAGCAAGTAGTATGTAAAACTAAATAACCACTCAGTATACTGACCTGCTTGACCTATAATAATAATATAAGATCAACAAAACTTCCTAGTTATACTATATTTGCTTAGTCAGTTAACTATCAGGAGAAATTCTATAGCCCAAAATAAATTAATTTACTATGGCCTAACTAAATTGTGATTCACCAAGTATCGTAAAGTTCATAACAAACTTTAGTCCATAAGGAATACGATATTCAATTTATCGACTATGCAGTTTGGTGGTAAAACTCATCTCATCTTGGCCATTAAAGCTGACTATGCATTAATTAATATTTTTTTGTTTTAATTAGCAACTTAATTTTTTTATCACAAAGCAGTAGAAAACATTACTAATCGCTTGGAAAAGTATATATTGAAAAAGGTCGTTTTGGTACACATACTCCTAAAAAAAATTTGGTATATGAATAACAGTATTTTCCTTCCATCTTGGAAAATCTTAAATAAAAAAGTAGTAATATTAACAACAATAATAATTCTGGGATAAAAATTTAAAATCGATTTGAGAGTTTAAATTCTTACGAAACGGGATAACTTGCACAAGCCAGGACAATAATTATATCCCACTGCATTTAAATTAAGTAGAATATTAGTCAGAATTTAAATCGCCTCAATAGCACGCCAAATTTCTAGAGGCAAAGGAACTTCACGATAGTAAGTAAGAGAAGGCAAAAAAAATATAGGTTCTATATTTCAAGCAAGGATTCTGTGGAATTCGACACAGGTCAAGCAGTGGCGTCTAACTGGGCTGATATGATAGTTTTTAACAACAAACTCAACCAAGTAATAATTATGGATATTATAGTTCCTCCGAATCAAAACTTACCAACACGATAGCTAAAAAGAAAAGAAAAAAGTAACCACTAGCAGTTGAACTTAAGGATATATCTTGAGTTTATAACCTCTGCTATAGTGCTAAAAAAGAACATAGGAAAATATTATAACAGTAATAATAATAATAATCGCCGACGGTTCACAAAAAAAGATCAATATGGACTATCCTATAGAAACATCTATTCGTTGAAGCTATACAAAAAGATATTATTCAGTTTTCTAGTCAGCGACCGAGGGATTTATACTTGCCTCTCGGGATCAAGATGTTATAATTCCATGGAAGATTTATTCATCTTGGTGACACTGGTTTTCAACTTGCTCAATATACATTGTATCATCATATGTCCAGCATCTCAGTGCGTTTTGACGTCTCCTATATTACTATCTAAGATCTTCTTGCGGTGTTAATACGGTCTGTTGTTGTATCTATCAGGAAACATCGAGTCTGCGGTAGAAAAAGCCAAGTTCCGAATTTCCTGGAGTTTTTGGCCTAAAGTTACTACTTCTCGATAAAGTAACAAAAATTATTGTTATAATTAATTTCTCGACATTGCTGAGATAACCATAGCAATCAAAGAGAAGAAAAAGAGTTTGAAGTATAACATATTGTCACAGAAACATACAACGGTAGTTCATGTCATGTGAGTTAAAAGAAAAACTAAGAAAATATACCTAGAAAACCATAAGAAGAAACCAACTCTCTATATCCCGGTTAAGTCACTTACGATAAAGATACATAGAGTAGTTATATCTTCTACTTTCGAATTTCCCAGGTAAATCAATTTTGTGAATTGTGAACTAACCCAACAAATAAAATTTATCTTTAAAAATTCTTATCCGAAATTTTATAATACTTTTCAAAAATCGTCATGTGTTTTTTCGGCTAATTTGCAAGAATTAGTCGATCAAATCGTTTAAATCCAAAATAATTCTTGATGTTTCAGTATACCTTAATTTTTATATATAAGTGTATAAAATGTCTACTAGTAAATGTCCTAGGTCTGTTGAGGTTATTAAGGAAAATACGATGGTCTACAATGAGTTGAAATAAATTAGATCCACTACGTGCTCTGAATTTAGAAAATAAACTTTTAGTTCTAAGTAATTAGTCGAACCCTTCGTTATTAATAAAATCTCTTAAAGCTATTTTTAAATTAAAATTATACAAAATTATAAAAGACATCTATATTTTTATTAACAAACTTCCTACTTAAAACCTACCGTACTTAAAGAGATCCTGTAGTGCAATAGGATTTTTTCATGCAATGTGGTTTTACATAAAAAAAAATCATTATTTTCTGAAAACTTATTTGATGATTAAACTCAATATTCGAATACGAAATAATAAAATGCCAAAATTGATTTACTAGAAAGAATTGACTTAAGTTTATTTTTAGCTAAAAAATTTAGGATTTTTCGGTTATCTCTACAATAATCGTTGATTTACGAGTTTATGAATCATATTAGGGGTTTTCAAAGTAATGAATACCTTTGTAAAATAATGAAATCTTTAAAAAATAGATGCTTCATTAGGTATTGTAGTGAATTTTAATCACCTGTTTTATAATCTAAACTATTAATGAACAGTAAAAACTTATTTACTATTGGGAAACACGCTTGAGGATAAATTTCAATACAAAGGGATTAACACCATTATGAGAAATAAAACTGGGGATTGGTTCGGGATTGGTTAAGTGCCGAAGACCGTGGTTCGAAATGGGAAGGAATTTTGACCACACTAGCATGTGTGTAGGCGGAAAGTTCCGTTAACAAACATGCTTTTAACCATTTGCTTGTTTATTGCTGAGGGATTTGATTCTACGTTCTCTTTATTCACAGAGAAATTAAAAGGTTTCATTACAAGCAAATTTCTTGTTTTATAACATTTTAAAAGGTTTTTTATTTCATTGTATAAAGCGGCCTTAATTCTGGTATGTAAGCATACATTCACACAGTTAATTCGTGTAAGCTAACAAAATAAATAGTGCGAGGGTGGCAGAAATTTTAAAATCATCCCCTTCCCCGAGCGACTTCAGTAATTATAAAATATAATCATACTGAAAAATGACGAAAGCTTCAGTCATCACGTGGCCACTATGCTATCAATTAAAAAATGATATCTATAAGAAAAGTGAATCTGTCTGAAATTTAATCCAACGTCAGATGGGCTTGCCTCTACGTTAAAACATAAGAAATTTTTTTACAAGTTCACGATAATAAACTAAACTTTAAGTAGAGAGATCGTCTGGTAGACCTAAGGTAATTTTATTGCTACATCATAAAAAGAAGAATAAAACATCGTCAAACTTTTTAAAAATATAAAAAAAACGAAATATTTTATTACGTGATCATGTTTTTTTTCTAAGCTGAATTGTTCATTGGATTTTAAGAAAATTTTTATTTTGTTACATTATTGCTAAGATTTTCTGTGAAAAAGTTGTGTTTTTGTCAAATTATATACCAGGTATACATCTGAGATATTAGAGTAATAGATCAAGAGGGCGACCCAAAATTTTGACCTGTCGACTAACCGTCTGGATAGTTGTTTATTCTATCGAGCGAGTCGAATAAAGGCCTTTAACGTGGATATTGTGGTCCCTGTGCCCTGGAATGCCCAAAATGTTACAACCAAAAATGGACTGTCGTTTAACCACTTGAATCAAGTACCATAACATTTGTTGAGTCGAGCGCCCCAAAGGACAGACGCCACCGAGACCGGGCCCAGCTTTAAGATCCAAATCAATAAATTTAGTTTGTTCTTGACAAAATAAGAGGGAATCTGCAAAAGGCAGACGTCGCCAATACCGAAGGACGATGCTGGACCCGCTTCTTCCAGCCAAAAACGGACGTTTTTTGAGTTTTTGAACTTGGTCTATAAACATTATTCATAAAAAGAACTAATTATCTATATTAGTATATACTATATTTACCGCAAAGATGTGTGTGTTTTTTTTTTGAATTTGAGGTTGTTAGTCTTGATAATTATTATATTAACCAAGTTAATTAAAGGAATGACCATGAGACTAACTAAAGTTCTATTTTTTATATGTCTATAACTACTTTCATAAAAAATGCAGAGTTTGGAAGTTCTACCACGAAAAATCCAATAGCGGGCACCATTATGTAATAGAGTCTTACTTTTGTACAATTATAAAATTAATTTGTTGAAAATATAAGAGCAACAAATTTCATGTTGCAGATTTTCTGACTCCTATGTACTTAATATATACTTAAACGATATTTTATATGAGCATAAAGTATGATCAAATTACCTGCCACCAACTCTTTCTCATTAAAGAGTTAGATAGACAAAATTATTCAGCAATTTAATAATTATTAAATTAAAAATATGTTTATCGAAACTAACTCACAAGAAAATATATACCGGGTTAAAATTATTTTTAGGATATTAATTTTGATTATTGGGGATATGCTTTTAAATTTTCAATGTTAGTGTAAGCTGTCTGGGATACATTTTGTAGAAAGATTCCTAATAGTGTTAATATAAAGAAAGCTACTAAATACTAATATATTTTTAACCCCACATTTTTTTAATTTAATGCAAAACGATATTAAACTAAAGTCTTTTATTTTTATATTTATATTTTTATAAAGAATATGCTATTATTTTAAAGACATGTTAGTCTAAATAATATACATGAGCAAGGAATGTACATATACATAAGTCTAATATATGCTAGCTAGTATACTCCTAAAAATATCAATATAGTATAATAGACACACGTTATAAAGTCTTTGACTTTCTTTTTTATCTCACATAGTAAACTTACAAAATATGTCGTTCTTGTCTTAAATAAGTAGTTTTAAATACAACCATGCGATGATCATAATCCTCGTTATCGATAGTGTGACGGAAGAAGATGTTGCTGTCGATCCTGTAACAAAATGATAATATTGATACTAAATGTTCTGTTGTGGACAAAATAAAATGAATAAAAAGGATATTTTCTTGAAAGGTTGTGTTCGCATTTATCTGGTAAGCAGGAAACAGCGCTCTTGCACTAAATCCTTAATAATTTATTATGCGCAAAATAATACAATAATCATGACTACATCCAATAGTGTATTTTAAGATTGGACGCCCTGGGCCTTTAAGGATTGCCGCCCTATAAATTCACAAAAAAAATGCAATAAAATCTTTAACACTATTTATTAAATATTTACATTTTTTAGGAATGCACAAATTGGTTGACAAATTCGTCAATAACATTGTCATAATTAACGAATTGTGTCAGTCAGCTTCTATACTGTTCAAACGTTCTTCGCTTATCCGGGAACGTAGATAATTTTTTATTCCTTTAAGTACGGAAAACGAACATTCTGCACGGCAATTTGTCACTGCAGTGTACATCCTTTTGCTTAACAGAAGGTTAAGTTGCCTTAAACTCATTTTGTTTTCATGTGATGTCAATGTTTTAAAAGTTCTCTTCTCAAAAGTTCATTCTTCTTGTAAATCATCCGCAAGATCAATTGGGTACAATTTTAAGTTTTATGGCGTTAACTCTAACTTTCGCTTCAGACATTGTATCCAATTTGCATAAGAATGCAAAATTGGCAGTTACTGCACCATACGAAGATTTGCGCCAAGAATTGGTCGCATATTGGGAAGAAGGTATTAACCCTGAAATGGTCACGTCCTGGTAACAACACTTCTCCCTCGAGCATTTATTTTCTACGAAAGTGATGAGTGAGTCGTAGAGCCTGGAAACTACCTCTGCGTCTGTGTCGACACCTGGTAGAATTTTGGAAAATATATTAAATTGTTTTAATATAGATCCCCAAAATTCCGATAATACAGTCATTTCTACGGAATTTAGTTGAGCCAATAGTCCTGTAGCTTCATTTTTAACCAAAGCTTTTTGGTGGGCCGAGTCACTTTTTATAGCTTCAAGAGCCGCTGTTATTGGTTCCAATCTTTATTAAGGCTGGCACAGGTATCGTCCCTGGCTGACCATCGCGTATGTGACAAATTTTTCACAGTTAAACTTTCAAGCTTTGTCAAAAATGATTGCAGTAATTTCGTACGTTCTGTTGATGCTGTAAAATATGCGTATAGATTTTGCGGCAACCCGAAAAAAAAAAAAACGTTGTAGCTTCTGGGCAACATTCAGTTCCCCATGATCCGACCAAGTTTAACGAATGTGCGGCGCAAGGTACGTACGTTGCACACTGACATTTTTCTTTGATCACAGCCTTTAGGCCATTATACTGCCCAGACATATTGCTGGCATTGTCATAAGATTGACCTCTGCAATTGTCATAAATAATAAATAAATGTTGATATTCAGTGTTTTGAAGGGGTCCATAATGGTTAGCAACATGTCTTCTGCTTTATGACCAGTGTTTGGCTAAAAGCAAAGGAATCGTTCAACTGGTTCTGTATTATGCATTATGATATATATTTCAAATAAAATTATATTATAAATATCGAACCTAGTTATACATTATTTATTGAAATAAATAACTAATTTTCAAATTTTATAATGTCAATCATATTAATAATAATAAATTTTCCTTGGCTGATGTCTTTCCTATCCTATTTATTTCAAAAATAGAATTAAATAGACAAAAAAGTGTGTATTACCAACAAAAGTTTCACTTCTTGCGCGTGTACACACCGATACACGTACCAGTTTTTTTCAAATTGTAATGACACTGAACTACAACTTTCTTGTGCCAAGAAAAAAAAAATAAAAAAAATATATATATATATATGTATATATATATGTATATATACATATATATATATATATATATATATATATATATATATATATATATATATATATGAAGCAAAAAACTTTTGATTCTTGCATCAAGAAAATTTTGGTTTTATAAAAGTTATTTTTATTTTTTCTTTCAGTGTAGGTAACGATTATAAAAGGCACCCAAAGCTGAGCGCGAGGGGCGGAGGGGTTGAGGGGTGGAGGGGTGGAGGGGCTGAGGGGCGGAGGGGCGCCTGCAGCCCCGGGCCATGGACTTCATGGCCCTAGGGTAAATACGCCACTGACTACGTCAGATTACTTTTTCTGCTGATGTATATCAGATTAGCAGTTAACAAAAAAAGGCTTATATTTTAGTGATAAAGTTAAAGTTAATCGGTAAAAGGCTTGCAAGCTGCAGGGAATAATATTCAGACCGTTCCTGGATCGATTTTAATATCCCAGTAATTTAATAATATTAATAATAATAATATAAATATTTAACCTAGATCGAAACTATTGAAATAATAACATAATGTGGTTTTATAAATTTTATAAATTACTGAAATATATTGACGATGAACTAATAGTAATTTTTATAAGTGCTAGTTTCAAATGTTCTCAACTCACCGTGAAAAAGGAAGTCAAATTTAAATTAAATAGAAAGTTTTCAAGTATTTGGTTACTTAAGGTTGTATGTTTGTTCCGCAATAATTTCCAAACGGCAGAACTTTGGCGCAAAACTACAGTAGATGCTAGTTTAATATAACTCATTAATATTTCTTTATTTGCATTTTATTTTTAAGTGAGGTGGCGCCTATAGAGTTCGTTTCATCACTCGTATACCTTATGAAAAAAACTTAAATTCATGTTGGTTTCTGACTTTTGTTTTTATTCCTACGTGGGAGTTTAAGAAGCTTTTACGGCCCATATGAGAAGTTGGCGAATAAAGTAGTCTTTTATAATATTGTATCGATTATTAACTTTCGCTAACATATATCATTATCTGAAACGGGTCTGAGGCAATAAATCAGTTCTCGAGTAGTATGTTCTGATCATTTTATCAAAGAAAACCATGACGGTCTACATTTGTAAATCATTATGAATTACGCAATTTAATACATATCTGAATGCATTGACGATTAACTTAAAAACTTTTTTTGGTGTTCTTTGTATCTTTATCAGGTTCGTTTAACCATATGGTAGCACTTCAGGGTAAAACGGGCCTAACAATGTTTCATAGAATACTTCGATGTTATTACTAATTAGTGCAACCTAAAAAAAAAGCAAGTAAACAGCTAAGCTGTTTAATTGCTGTTTTTAGCAAGTAAACAGCTAAGCTGTTTACTTGCTTTTTTTAGGTTGTTGTCCAGAACGTACACTTATCAAAGTGAAGCCGTAAATATTTTACTAAAACTTGCCACTTCACATATTGACCAATCACCCTGATTGATGTACTAAAAATATCGCTTGATTTTATTATAATTTCCATTTCTTATTATGCTTAGTCCAGGAAAATTAGACATAAATTTGTCCAAAGTAGATACAGGCTGAAAATTTAGAGGCAGCTTAGCTGTTATAAATGTTTCGTGAATGTTCCCCATCGATACGTGTGTCGTGCGATTAATTATGCGGGGTGAAAGGTCGCGAAATACGGTTTTTCGCGAATAATTCGATAACAGTGGACTTTTCGAAAATAAAAATTTAATAATAAATTATATTCAAGTCAATTTTCTATAAAAAAGGTCCAGAGGCACTTTTCCGTAAGAGTGATTCTTCATGAGACAAAGCGCTCTAATCGATCGTGAGTATTGCGATACTCATTGTATGTGCTCTCTTCCGCATCACATAAGAGGTTGAGTACCAGATGCGTTTTTTTTTTAACTACATGGTATTCCCAGTAGGCCTAATCCACGGTCATCGATGTTAATAATTAGTTTGATGGTCCTGAACTTTCATCTTCATCTTCTAAATCCGACTCCACAGTTCTTGTTCCTATAAAGACGATGGATCTAAATCGTCTTCTAAATCTAATTCTTGAGTCTCTAAAATTTGCTCTGGATCCACATCGTCGTTTATTTCCTCTTCATTATCGTTTTTAGAAGCAGTATTTAAGAATGGCTATGAGAGTGGTTAAAAATTAGCGAGCAATCCTGTTTTACGAGATCCACCTTTAGAACCATATCTGTAACTACAATTATAAAAAATAGTTTTTAGTAGCATATCAGGGATGGGCTGGAGTAAGTTTGTTATTGGTTCAAAAATATTATTGTTCAATGTCCATCCCCAGTGGTCAGAATCAATTGTATGATTCCCAAGCCATGTTTGAATTTGATAATAAACCCGATAGAAGTGTTGTTAGGCAGCAGCAGATGTTGGAGAGACGATAAACTTTATTTTCCGTCGGTGATCGCTTGAAAGAAACCCAGCAATTAAATGATATCTGGCTTTAACAGCTACTAAATCGATTGCATATGTCAAGCGATGAGTGACAGCTTTTGCGAAATCATTACCACGTTGTTCAACATACTCCATTGTTGAACTTGGAAACGAAGATGTTGATACATTGTGGCGGAGTTCAAGCTTTTTCTTTTTTTTCACTTTCTTAAGAAGCCTCTTCCCCACAAAAAATGAATACTTTTTCAAAAGAAAACACTTCAGTTGATCGTGTTGTAATACGAGGTGGGCTTAGAGATCGAACTGCTTCGTTAGCAACTCTCTGTCGCTTGACAGCAACAATGCTACTTTTGCGAGTATAGTCTTTACGGCACTCACGGTGAACAGTCACAGATTTTTTTCTATTAAAAAATCAGTGTTTCCATCACCTCTTTCAACACTTGACTCAAATGCAAATGAAACAATATTCTTCCATTTCTATATGATACCCACAATATTCATAATCTATAAAATTACGAACTCGTCCTTATACTAAGAATAGTCTTTCAAAACTGACATCAATTTTGGCAATGACCATCTCGTTATCATAGAGAAGTCAACGCAGCTATACCTGTTCATGCCCTAACAAAAGAACGAACGACAGCTGCATGTCAAGGTCACATTCTCTACAGAAAAGGGCCTAAATTCTTAACTAGATACTTATGACATCTCCGTCGTACTCAACCTCCTAGGTGATGCGGAAGAGACTACATACAATGAGTAGCGCAATACTCGCGATCTTTTAGAGCCCTTTAACTCACAAATAATCACTCTTACGGAAAAGTACTTCTGAATCTTTTTTTTGTAGGGAATTGACTCAGCTACAATTTATTTTTATTGTCGAAAATTTCACCGTTCTCGAGAAATTCGCGAAAAACTGGATTTCGCGACCTTTGACACCGCATAATTAATGGCGCGACACTCGGATCGATGGGGAACTTTCACACAACATTTATAATACTGAAACTAAGCTGCCTCTAAATATTCAGAACGCATCTAATTTTTTTCATGTTTAATGACTAATTTTCCTGAACTAAGAGAGGATATTTAGATGGCAGTATTGTTGCCAAATAAGCAGAGTTTATTTCGTAAAAATTTAAGAATGTCATTATATATTCATTAATGTTACTGTTATGTAATAAACAATAAAAGGTGTACCATGAACATTACAAGCAAAACCACACACATGTATGGGTATCGAAATACTGATTCTATATTCATATGATCGACAAGTAGATCTTATAAGATTGTTTATGTTTTTCTGCCCTTAATTTAATGTATATTTTGTTTGATTTCCATCGATTTCACAATTTAGCTCTTTCTGGGTTTGTTTCTGTTTTAACATTTTTGTGTCATTGTGGTTGAAGGTATGTTTTTCTTTTATAATATATACTATAAGGGTTGTTTATTTTTGTTTATCATGCTTGTGAGTTTTTAATCGGTTTTCCAAATAATGACTTGTTTGACCGTTTGGCTGGTGACTGTGACTTTGCGATTTTTAATTAGTATGATAGACCTGCAATATATGGTAGTAAAATATAATGGTGATTTATTGGTTTGTTTTTATTGTTCAGGATTTTTCAAAATTATAAAATTTAATTACTCTGTTTTTGAAAATTTTGTTATTTTAGAGCGGGAGTTTAATTGTACAAAGAGATTGTTTTTGGAGATCGTCCATATAAATCGCGAAAAGGATTCCATTAATTTCCGAACTGATATTGACAGTTTAAGCATCATATATTGTAATTTAATATTTAAATAAAATTGGGAAGTCTTGGCTAATCTGTGTACATATGTACTCCTTTTTATTGTCGGATTTTATTAACAATTAACAATAGATTTTTTATATGTATCCAT
The DNA here is from genome assembly GCA_019049505.1 of Pachyrhynchus sulphureomaculatus. Classification (NCBI taxonomy): domain Eukaryota; kingdom Metazoa; phylum Arthropoda; class Insecta; order Coleoptera; family Curculionidae; genus Pachyrhynchus; species Pachyrhynchus sulphureomaculatus. The sequence continues at coordinate 164,508,140 of CM032449.1, read as the reverse complement.
TTTTTGTAAGGAATAAATATACACAATTTCTACTTTCTAATATGTGTTCGATATATTTTCGTTTCAGTGAGTGTTAGGTTGCAAAGGTGGAACATTTGTCCAGTGCCTGTTTATTTTACTCTAATTGTAAGTTTTTAACTTACTTTACTCTTTTTTTTATATCAGCAGTTGGTTTAATGGTTTCAGCTGACATCTTCTGATGATGTGAAAAAAGAAATCCACAAAATATAGAGAATATAAGAATAAATTGGGTATTTTAATTTTAATTTCTAGACCGAATACCCCTAGATTAAGTCTAATTGATATATATATATATATATATATATATATATATATATATATATATATATATATATATATATATATATATATATATATATTATATATATATATATATATATATATATATATATATATATATATATATATATATATATATATATATATATATATATATATATATATATATATATATATATATATATATATATATATATATATATTTATATAATCTTAATTATGTGGGACTTTATATAAAGGATGCTATTAGTTTTTGCAGCCGACACCTAGAAAACAAGTGGCCGAAGCATATTCAATACAATAACTGATATCTTCCTCAGCCTGTGTTCATCCACTCCTGAATATAGGCTTTATTCAAAACTTTCCGTGCCCTTCTATCATTGCACCTTGTGTCCAGTTCATTCCTGCAATCCTCTAGATGTCGCCTCGCTTTTATGGTCTTCTGACACTTTTCTTGGTCTCCCTTGGTCTCTATATTTAACAATTTATTAATCTATTCATTCGGATCTTGTCACGCAATGTTGCCAGCCCATTGCTACATTAGCCGTGCTGTTTTTTCCAAAATATCAGGTATTTTTGTTCTTTCTCGGATATCATGGTTTCTGATTCATGGATTCTCTAAGGCTTGTTCCAAGCATGGCTCTTTCCACTGTTCTTTGAGCCATTTGAAGCTTGTTAGCCGACTTTCGTGTTAGTGCCGTAGTTTCTACGCCCGAAGTGAGAACAGGCATTATACAATTATTAAAGACTTTTCTTTTAAGACTTGGGATAACTGGTGACTTTGTTATAAGTCCCAGTTTACCGAATGCTTGAATCTTGATACTAGTTTCCCAATTGGATCTTGTGTCCTAAATATATGTACAAGGGCACGTTTTCGAGCAATTGTTTGGCAACAGTCACATCTACACATATGACACGGGACTCATTATTTTGGATTTATTTGCGTTAATTTCTAGTCCAACCTTTAAAGAAGCGTTATGGAGTTCTTACAACATGATTCGAAGTTCCTCTGTTGTCTCGTTAATAATGACAATGTCATCTGCGAACCTTAAGCGGTTGAGTTCAACGCCATCTATGTTAATTTCTTTGTCATGCTGGTTCAGATTTTTAAACATATCTTCCAGCGCTAAGGCGAATAGTTTGAGTGAAATTTTGTCTCGTCAATGGTTATTTGCAGCGATGCACGATCATATAATATATATTTAATTAGGTTTGGGTATCTAGAGTCTATCTTTGCATTATCCATAGCTTTCAGAATTACCCAGGTCTCTATCAAACCAAAAGCCTTACGATAATCCACTCATGTAAAGTGGTCTTATTATTTGCCGTAACAGACCTAAAGCTAAGAAACTTTGACCAATAAAGAAAAATTTATATATATATATATATATATATATATATATATATATATATATACATTTATAATTATATAGAAGTTTGTATTAAAGAATGCTATTAGTTTTCGCACCACCAGAAATGACATTTTTCTGCAATTATTTTTCTTGTTATGTGTTGGATTAAAATTGGTTAGATGGTTTCGAAGAAATTACAATTTTTGTAGGCGTTTGTAATTTGTGGAGAAGTTGGGACCAAAATGGTAGATAAATTTGAGTTTTGGCACATTTTAATATACGTTATAACCTTGATGAAAAAAGTCATAAAGTCAACAAGCTTGCTGGTATATTTATAAAATATGAATTTGATCTATAAAACAACATCTTATTCTAAAATGTTCATAAATACTAACCGAGAGACAACAGAAAATAGGTTAAGGAATAAATCTGAATAGATATGCCAGGAATTAGTAATTTTCTTTACTAAGGTAAAGTTAAAAAGCACCGTAAAATATCTTGGCTTTTCAGATTCATTGTAAAGCCACACGTCAAAGGGTAAGAATTACGAGCGTTGAGAATTATTCTGCGGTAATACTGGTATTTATCCTTTATTCTTTTAACATAATTAAATACAGCCTTTCTTCTTTACACTCATCATATCATAACCGTATTTAATTTACAAAGTGGCAGGTTATACCAATAAATCTATATAGTATATCCAGTTCTTTAATATTATGTTTGTTTATAATTTGATACGGGTTATTGCTGAACTAGTTTTATTTTTGTCAAAACTTTAGATAAGAGTCGCAAAACTGTTGACTCAATAATCACACAGTATGAGTAGCAGGTACTACACTCTGAGTCTGCAAGTTTACGTTTCATTTAATTCGCTCAAATTTATATAACCCTATAGCACTATAATATTCTACGTGCCCGAAGACAAAAGTACACATAAAACAGGATTTCTAAAATTAACTACTATATACGCAAGAAATCGATAAAAAGAATCCTTAGTAATTTCTTAAGGACTATGTAAGGGTCTCCTGTGGTCAAACAGTAAGTTGTCTACATTGTCAACAACGCTTAATTCACTCTGGAATTCCTAATGAGCGATGAGTGTCATCAGACGAATACTGATACCAAATAAGTAAAATATTATGTTCCAACAGACATAACTTTTGTAGGTGTTGACAAATTATGATCTTTGTGAAATATTTTCTAATAATACACCTCCTTGAAAAAGTTATCGGATTGATATCACTATTAAAAAAAAAGCCGAAAAAAACTAAACTAAATTTTTGTCTCATTTCAAACTGAAAAATTCAATTGCTTTACATTACAACTGCTCCATACCGAACCAGTTCTTTTTGAGGTATATGTTTACTATAATCATCGATGCTCATAAATCCTAAACCTCTAGAGCTGGTGCTTCTATAAAACATACTGAAACTTTACTGAACATTGTTTTTGCAATGTTGACGCAATATCTTGACAAGTCATTTTTAGCAGTACTAGCTGAAATACATTTTTTACTTGCGGGTACCCCTAAAAATGAGTAACCAAGAGTACACGAGTCCAGAGGGTGTCACAATTGCTAAAGCAAAATATTTTAGGAGATGAAAAGAACAAAAATCATTGATCTCAGCTTTAAGATATTGCTTTATCATTAGTCATCAAGAATGTTTTAATAAATGAGAAGGTATTTTATGATTCACTTCCCGCCACTATAAGGAGTTTTACTCTTTTTCTTACTATATTCTCAATATATTGACAGGAATGTCATAATATCTGTCAATGTTACTCAAGTGGTAAAACATTTATACATACATTTGTATTTCACGACACTTTTAAAACAACGCAGTAGTGCTACTATGGACGATGCTGCATTTCTGCATTAGGTACTATCTAGAAATACAAACACAACACCCAGTAGATTGCGGGAATTAAACCAGCCCCCATTCGTTTCATATACAGGTTGTTAATATACTACGCTACTGAAGCTAGCTAAGAGGTAAGAGTAGTTATCTTATTTTCGTATTTGGCGCTATTTGTCCTCAAATTTTGGTAGAAATATCATTAGAGATTTCTTCTTTATGAGTCTTCTTTCGTCTTCCAAATTTTCTGTGGTTCAGTGGTCCCATTTCATAACTCTTTTAGACAAACTAGTTATCTCCATTTTCTTTACAAAAACGTACTACCTTAGTTGCTTTGTTTTAATATCCATTTTCAAGAAACCATCTATTCTCATTCATTGTCATACATCTTTATTTCTAATTCGCCCTTTCAAGATATTCCCAGTGTTCCCAGGCTTAATACATCCACTACCGTACACTCCAGTTTTCCTATGTTACTTTTCTTTATCTTTCATGTCTATGAACTATAAGTCATATTATTTTTATTAAGTATTGCATATAAACTTTATTATTCCATATAGACATCTAATTATGTTTCTTGCGTGTTTTATTCTCTTAATAAGCTCTCTGCCATCTGTTTCTGTCCACACTTAAGCCGATATAGTAGAATGTTATTGATTCTGTCTCTATAGGCAGGCATTCATGTTTCTCGTCTTTTGAGTTCTAATTCCTACTTTTTACATATTTTACCAATGACTTTCAGGCCATTTATTCTAAATTATCTTTATTTTAGCCGTCGGTAAAACTGGCCGGTATTTAAACATATTTATTTACTAGACATACACACGATATTCTGATGCACAATTTTATTTCTTATCTTTTTTTATGGCCATTTAGTTTCTGTAGAACTTTCCAAAATTCCCCAACTGTAACACTGCCATAAGCTTTACAGTAAAAAACATTTTAAGATGACTTTATTATTATTAAATAAAGATAAAACTTTTGAAGTTGCATACGTAAAGTTTAAATGATGCAAATGTCTTTGTATCTATCAATGAGTAATTACTAAAAACTTAGATTCTAGACATTGGACGTGTACATTGAAACTCATTTCTTTGTTGTTTAATTATATTAGAAATTCTCGAAACATGGGGAACAAATCAACATGGCTACTTTAATGACAATATAGAACCACCATATAAATGATTGGTTGTAGACGGAGATTATCGCTATGATGTACATCTTTGAACAATTTATGTCTGTTCCGGGTTAAAGTCGCACATTCATATAGGATGTGCCTAGAGATTCCTTGCTCTTCAACGTATAGTCTTCATGTCGTGAGACCATTGTGGATATTCATTTTCAGTAAAAGTGTTCTTAGGTGACAAGGTCCGGTGATCAGTCTCACTAGTAGTTTGATCTAGGCACTTGTTAAAAAAGGACGTAAGTTGTTAGTTTCTTTGAGGATCAACTAATTACGCTTCTCGCAGGTCTTTGACTAGATGTTGTAAGCCAACGATGTAGCGTTACATCTGTTGATTGTCATTTTTATCATCTATTTTGGTATACCAAATATTGATTCTGGTTCTATGTATGGTTTTATAGCTCCAAATCTTGCTAATTCGTCCACTATTTCAACACCTTTTATAGCCGAATATCTGCCAGCCAACCGTCCAACCATCCACTATGTATAGAATATTATCTGTGTACTCGCATAAACACAGTTTAATATGTCATAGATAATCTTAGAGTTTAGAAACTATTTTAATAAATTTATAACCTTAAGCCTTAACAATTTACGCGGATTACACTGTTAGAGGTGAAATCAATATATAACATTAGAGCAAAATTATTACACTGTCTAGACCAATTTACCCCTAGTTAATTTTAGCGCGTTAGTGTTTAAAACATTTTAGAAGTAAATTACATTGTAGCTTAGTTGTAAACAATGTTTTATAGCATTAAATAGTTTAGAAATATTTAGATAATAATAAATATAGTGGTATTTTCCAGACCAATAAAACCTATGGCGTCGTCGTGAAAGTTCTGCTAAAACATTAAGGTTTTCCGAACATAACGTAAAGAATACTTTTTGTGTGCTTCTATAAATTTTTAACTCGCCCTATTCCAAAATCACAATAGGTGGGGTTAAAAAGGAACCCTCGTTTCTATGGAATTTTTTATGCGCTCGCGTGATTTTTTCATTATAATAATTTCTATTTTATGAACTAAACTTTTCGTATAGGTTGGAACATTTGCCCTCAGTTAGTTGTAATCCGAGATTGATCTTAGGTTTATTATCAACATTACAAGACTGTAATCTCTATGATGTTCATATCTGGAATTTCACAAAAAGTTTAGTAAATAAAACGGAAATTATTATAATAAATAATTTCATATAGACGATCTTTCCTTTTTAATGAAATATTGTGATTTTCGAATAGGGCGAGTTAAAAATTTATAGAAGTTCACAAAGATATATAAATATATTTATAGATATATATATACATGTATGTATGTATGTATATATATATATATATATATATATATATATATATATATATATATATATATATATATATATATATATATATGTATGTATGTATGTACAAAATATAACGCAAAATTAACGCAACATCTGAAAATTAATTTATCTTTTCCTTATGTCAGTTTTAAAGTTTATCGAGTATTTGAATAGTAGGCTATGCATATTTTCTTTCGTTGTTCATGACAGAAATCAAAACAATTCGTTTAGAATTACAGTTTTAAAGAATTTTTTAGAAGATAAACAATTTTCTGTAATAATGCGATAGATTTTCTTTAAAAGTAAGCTTATAAATTGTTCCCTTTTTCAAAGTAATACGATTTTGTGGTAGACTGTATTTTTAACCCCGAAGAATTAGAAAAATGAATCGAACAAGGAATTTAACTGAACACGTGGTAGTGCGAGCCTCAGTTTTATTGGACGAGGTATATTGTCAGAGTTATGTTGCCAATTGTTAGGCAAACATCGTTCCACAATAAGTCGTATGGTAAGACGCTTGAATGAAGTAGGAACTTATTCTAGAAGGCTAGGGCAAGGGCGAAAACGACGCACTAGCGACCTAGATGAACGTTTTATAAGACAATATGCTTTAAGAAACAGGACTGTCACTAGTTCTATAATAAGAAACGAACTCAAAGCTGTTTGCAATGTCACAATTTCTTCTAAAACAGTTAGAAGACGGTTAAATGAAGCTGGATTAAACAGTAGGAGACCAGCCACTGCGCCCTTGCTTACTAGAGAGAACAGAGTTGCCAGGTTACGTTTTGCTCGAAATCATGAAAACTGGTCTGTGGGTGATTGGAAACAAGTTTCCTTCACAGATGAAACTAGGGTTAGTCTAAAACATCCAGATGGTCGTGAGCGAGTATGGCGAAGACCAGGAGAGAGGGTTGCTCCTTGCAATATCTCTGCAAGGATTCCATTCGGCGGTGGCTCTGTTATGTTCTGGGGTGGTATCTGCTTTGATGCTCGCACAGAGTTAGTTCCTGTCTGTACGAGATCCACGAATGCTGACTACTATCTTGAGAATATTGTAATAGAACATGTGATGCCTTTCGGTCATTTTGTGGGGCCCAATTTCCTGTTTATGCAAGACAACGCTCGACCCCACGTGGTTAGGGAGGTACTCGATTATCTTAATCAAGTTGATATACCGAATATGCAATGGCCACCAAAAAGCCCGGATCTGAATCCGATAGAACATGTATGAGACACCTTAAGGAAAATGTGAAATGTCATATACCTGCACCTAGAAACCTGAGGGAACTTGAAAATGCAGTTATCACAGAATGGGAGCAAATTCCTCAAGATAGATTTTATCCAAAATTTAATTAGAAGCATGCTTAGGCATAAACGCTGTCATCTGAAGTAGAGGAGGCAACACACGCTACAGTTCCCACACAATTAATTTTGCTACTAGTGTCCCAGTTTATTTTTTTCATTATTACATAATTTCAACGATTTTGTTATTAGGTCTTCAGAATAATTTTAATTCGAATCTTATAGAGAAATTTGGTAGCTAATTCACTTTTAAAGTATCCGAATAAGTTTTTTCTAACTTTGAGTGTAACCAATGTTCATAAAAAAATTATTAAAAATTAATTCATTATAGAGATTTGTATGATTTAATATATCGTTGCGGTAATTTTGTCCAAGAGTGTGTATATATATATATATATATATATATATATATATATATATATATATATATATATATATATATATATAAATATATATATCATTTTTTCATATATTGCTAAGATATATATATATATATATATATATATATATATATATATATATATATATATATATATATATATATATATATATATATATTGCATATAAAAAGTCATATCCCCGTCATATATATATATTACACCAATATATACAATTAGGACTAACACAAACATATAAAAACATTCAGAAGTCATGATTTTGATGTATTGTCAGGTCATTCCTTAATATATAATGGTAATGCGTATATATATATATATAAACATATACATTGACCAATAAATAAGAACTTTTTTGTAATAATAATAATATATCTACTAAACTTTTTGAGAAATTCCAGAGATGAACATCGTAGAGATTACAGTCTGGTAATATTGATAATAGAACTAAGATCAATCTCGGATTACAACTAACTGAGGTAATAAAGAGGCAAATGTTCCAACTTACACGAAAAGTTTAGTTCATAAAATAGAAATTATTATGAAAAAATCACGCCAGCGCAGCGCATACAAAATTCCATAGAGACCACCGTTCCTTTTTAACCACATATTGTGATTTTCGAATAGGGCAAGTTAAAAATTTATAGAAACACACAAAGAGTATTGTTTACGTTATGTTCGGAACACCTTAATGTTTTAGCAGGAATTTCACAACAATGCCATAGGCTTTATCGGTCTGGAAAATACCACTTTATGAACTTGCCACGTAAATAATTATTATCTAAATATTTCTAAACTATTTAATGTTATGAAACATTGTTTACAACTAAGTTACAATTTAATTTACTTCTAAAATGTTTTAAACACTAACGCGCTAAAACTAACTAGGGGCAAATTGGTCTAGACAGTGTAATAATTTTGCTCTAATGTTATAAATTGATTTCACCTCTAACAGTGTAATCCGCGTAAATTGTTAAGGCTTAAGGTTATAAATTTATTAAAATAGTTTCTAAACTGTAAGATTATCTGTGACATATTAAATTGTGTTTATGCGAACACACAGACATTATTCCATACATATTGGATGATTGGTTGGCAGACGTTCGGGGATAAAAGGTATTGAAAAAGTGGACGAATTTGTAAGATTTGGAGCTATAAAACCATACAAGGATCCAGAATCAATGTTTGGTATACCAAAATAGATGATAAAAGTAACAATCAACAGATGGTCCTATCAGCAATGTCTAGATAGTTGGCTCGTAACATCTGCTCAAAGACGTGCAAGGAGCGTTATTTAAAGATCCTCAAAGAAACTAACAACTTTAGTCCTTTTTTAACAAAAGCCCAGATCAAACTACTAGTGAGACTGATCACCGGACCTTGTTACCTAAGGACACATTTACTAAAAGCGAATATCCACAATGGTCTCACGACATGCAGAGTATGTGGTGAACAGCAAGAAATCTCTAGGCACATCCTATATGAATGTGCGACTTTAACCCGGAACAGACAAAAATTGTTTAAAGATGTACATCGTAGCGATAAATCCCGTCTACAACCAATCATTATATGGTGGTTCTATATTGTCATTAAAGAAGCCATGTTGATTTGTTCTCCATGTTACAAGAATTTCTAGTACATTTAAACAGTAAAGGAAAAAATAAATTTCAATGTCCACGTCCAGTATTTAGAATCTAAGTTCTTAGTAATTTACTCATTGCTAGATGACAAAGACATTTGCATCATTTAAACTCTACGTACGCAACTTCAAAAGTTTTTCTTTATTTAATCTAATATTAGTTTTAGTCATCTTAAAGTGTTTTTTACTCTAAAGCTTATGACATTGTTACAGGTAGAGAATTTTGGAAAGTTCTACAGGAAACCGAACGGTCATAAAAAAAGATAAGAAATAAAATTGTGCAACAGAATATCGTGTGTATTTCTAATAAATAAAGGTTCAAGGTAAGCACGCTGTATTTCCCTTTAAAAATATTACATATGCTTTGAATCTATAGACAAGAAATTGTCAGGGCATGCACGTTGAATTAGAAGAAACATGTTTAAATACCCACCAGTTTACCGATGGCCAAGTTATTGGAGGAAAGGACAATTTAATAACTTAGAAAAAATGCCCCGAAAGTCGTTGTTAATATAGGTAAAAGGTGGGCATTAGAACTCAAAAGACGAAAAACATAAATGCCTGCATATAGACACAGAGTCAACAACATTCTACTATATCGACTTAAGTATGGGCAGAAATAGATGGCAGAAAGATTATTAAAAGAATACCATATGCAAGGAACATAATTAGCTGTCTATATGGAACAATAAAGTTTATATGCAATTTTTAATAAAAATAGTATGACATATAGTTCAGAGACATGAAATACTCGTATAAAGAAAAGTAACATAGGAAAACTGAAGTGTACGGTAGTGGAAGTATTTAGGCTGGAAATACTGGGAATATCTTGAAAGTGCAGAATTAGAAATAAAGATGTATGACGACGAATGAGACTGGATGGTTTCTTGAAAATTGATATTAAAACAAAGCAACTAAGGTGGTACGTTTTTGTACAGAAAATGGAGATAACTAGATACTCTAAAAGAGTTATAAAATGGGACCACCGAAACCCAGAAAATTTGGACGACGAAAGAAGACTTAATTCTACCAAAATTTGAAGGCAAATGGCGCCAGATAAGAAAATAACATAACTACTCTTACCTCTTAGCAAGCTTCAGTAGCGTAGTGTATTAAGAGCTTGTTTATGAAACCGATGGGCGCTGGTTCAATTCCCGCAATCTACTGGGTGTGTGTGTGTATTTTTAGATAGTACCTAATGCAGAAATGCAATATCGTCCATGGTAGCACTACTGCGTTGCCTTAAAAGTGTCATGAAATACAAATGTATGTATAAATGTTTTAACACTTGTGTCACGTTGACAGATATTATGACCTTCCTGTCAATATATTGCATCAGAAATATAGTAAGAAAAAGAGTAAAATTCCTTATAGTGGCGGAAAATGGTCATAAAAACCCTTCTCATTTATTAAGACATTCTTGATGATTAATGATAAAGCAATATCTTAAAGCTGAGATCAATGATTTTTGTTTTTTTCATCTCCTAAAATATTTTGCTCCGGACTCATGTACTCTTGGTTACTCATTTATAGGGGTACTCGCAAATAAGAAATGTATTTCAGCAAGTACTGCTAAAAATGATTCATCAAGATATTGCCTCAACATTGCAAAAACAATGTTTAGCAAAGTTTCAGTATTTTTATAAAAGCACGATATCGCCAGCAATCGGCTCTAGAGGTTTAGGATTTTTGAACATTAACGACTATAGTAAACAGATACCTCAAAAAGAATTGGTTCGGTATGGAGCAGTTGTAATGTAAAGTAATTAAATTTTTCAGTTTGATAAGAGAAACAAATTTAGTTTAATTTTCGGTTTATTTTTTTTAAAATAGTAAACTAATAAAGTGTTATCAATCCGATAACTTTTTCAAGGAGGTTTACGAGTATTATGAGAAAATATTTTACAAAGATCATAATTTATCAAAACCTATAAAAGTTACGGCTGCTGGGACATAATATTTTATATATATTTTGATACCATATTTTTCAGAGTATTATTTACATATATATATATATATATATATATATATATATATATATATATATATATATATATATATATATATACATATATATATATATATATATATATATATATATATATATATATATATATATATATATATACATCTGAAAAATGTGAAGATGATATCAAAGGATCGCTACGTATAAAACCAAGATGTTGCAGAGAATCAAAATTCATTTTTTGACTTTTTTGTGCGAACATACTTGTTAAGATTAAGTACTCGAACTAACTACTCGAGAAAATATCCCCTTATTTAGTCGTTACTTTATTTATTACAGGTTAATTCTAGTTAGTTTTGTTAATTTTAAAAAGTCCATAATAAGAAAAATTTTATTAATTTGTACTGATTTTTGCCACTTCCGATTAAATTTGAAAATGAACTGTTTTTTTTTTATCGTTTAGCTATTTATAGTACAAGTAGTACTCCTATATAATATTTTTATTCTCTACGGTTATTCGTATATCACCTAAAATTACAAATCGTCCAGTCGAGTAGTAAATCCTGTGAATAAAAGTTTTCTCTAATCCATTTAGTTAAGTTGGATTTATAAAAATATTTCCAAGATTCTCTACTTTTTCTCAAGAAAAATCCAACAAATATCTCGGTTTTTCTGATTCGTCTCATGAAACCACATATCACAGGTTAGGAATAATGACCTTTGGGAATTATTCTGTCTTAATAGCATTCTTCATTCTCGATTTTTCTTGATTTTCTTTAGGGAGACCATTCCACTGATTGTATTAACTGTAATAAATATGTAACGATAAACCCCAACGATTTATCTAAATTACCCTGTAAAAGGGGATAAACATTTGATTGGTTTATAAAATTTTTCGTGTATATTTTTTAGATAATTTACTTTTTCTACTGAATTTATGTACTGTAGTCACACGATATTTACTATGCAGAAGTTATTGCCCTTTAAAAAAAATATTTAAGAACTTAAAACAAAAACAATCAGGTTTCTCACTTTTGATTAATATTTTTGAGATGGATTAGTTTGTATGTTACTTTTCAATTTTATAGAACCCTTATTCCTAAAAATGCAAATATATATTTTTATGGTATTATCTAAGCAATGTAAGAAACAAAAAATACTCTTTCTTTGTCAAAATATATTATGTACGTCTGATACTATCGAAAATTGACCATGGCATTTATTTATGTTCAGAAATTTCTTAGTTTTAAGGGGTTACACCACCTTGAGATTTTCAAAACTCGAATTATTATTTTTTTTTTGCTAGATAAATTGTTTATAAATAAATAAATGGCCTGAAACACCCCTCTTGGGGTAGGGCCACTCTTTGGGTTCTCTAGATCTAGTTTATGAATTGGTCAGACCCGATTTCCTTGTTGTTATATTTCTCTGCTTAGATGTTTCCAAAGTTTTTTGTTAGACGTCTTCTCCTTCCAGTCAGTTCGTAATCCTTACCGCCTCCATGTCTTCCTTGACTTGCTGCAGCCATCCTATTCTCGGTCTACCTCTCCTTCTACGTCCCGGTTCTCATTTAAGTATTTCATATATTGGTACTCCTGGGCCTGCTCTCTATATGTGCCCTAGCCAATTAAATCTGTCCTGTTTTATTTTTTTGACTATGTCCTCCTCCACTTCTTCCAAAATTTCTTGATTAGTCCTCCTTCTGTAGACTCCTTCACATATTCCTATTGGCCCTAGAATCGCTCTTAATATCTTTCGTTCAATTCTTCTCATGTCTTCCTCTTGTTTCTTTCTCATGCTTATAACTTCGGTAGCATACATTAGTTTTGGGAGTATTATTATCTTGTATATTCTCATCTCACTGTGTCTTCCTATTATCTTACTACTTAACAATTTCTTATTGCTATGGAACAACTTGTTTGCTATTATTAATCTTTCCTTTACTTCCATTTCCTTGTTCCCATCCCAATACAGCGTCACTCCCAAATAATTAATCTTCTCTACTCTTTCGAAGTTATATTCGTTTATTCTAATCCTTTCCATTTCTTGAACATTTTGTTTTCCGTTTTTCATTATTTTGGTTTTCTCTTGATTTATCTTCAACCCCATTTTTGCTCCTTCTACGCTTATTTCTCTCACCATTTCCTTCATTATTTTCTGGTTCTTTGCAATAATTACTACATCGTCCGCATATGCCACTACCTGGCTGCTTCTTGTTCGTATTGAACCCTGATTTATATTCCTTAGTACATATTGTAGTGTTAGGTTGAATAACGTTGCCGATAATGCATCTCCCTGTCTAACTGCTTTGTTAATTTCGAAATCTTGTGTTCTTCCTTTCTGTGTTTTGACATTGGCGAATGTCTCTTTCAGCGTCATCATACATAGTCGTCTCATCTTGCTCGGTACTCCCAGTTCTTTTAGCACTGTATTTAATCCAGTTTTCTTAACCGAGTCAAATGCTTGCGTAAAGTCAATGAACAACAATTCCAAGTTTAGTGCATGTTGTGCTCTTTCCAATGCTTGTTTGACCACATATATTGCATCTACCGTAGACTTTCCTTGTGTAAATCCACATTGGTATTGTCCTATTATATTTTTTATTAAATATTTTAGTTTTTCGGGTATCATCGTTGTCAAAATCTTGTAGGTGGTGTTGAGCAGGGTTGATCTTTATGTGGATGCATTTTTTGGGTACCGATTAATTAATTTTGTATGTTTGTTCTGTTATAAGTGAAGTGGTAAAGTATAAAGAGTGCAGCGTTGATATAAAATTTACCGAAACTTCTCTTCGTGGTCTTGGTTTTAAACTAAAAGTGAATTGTGCTGAATGTGAACTAGTTCTAATAAACTCATGCCCTCTTAACAGTGGTAGAGCATATGATGTAAATAGACGATTAGTTTTTGCGTTCTGACTTCTTGGTATTGGTTTAGTAGGAATAGAGAAATTCTGTGGAATCATGACCTTACCTAAACCAATTTTCCAATCGTTCTACGAATAAGTTGTGAATGTCATCAACACTGCTACAAAAACTATTTGTGAATTGGCCCTGAAAACTGCTGTTCAAGAGGCAAAATAATTGAATAACGCAGTAGAACTCACCGTTCTTGGACGAAACGTGGTTTCTCATCCCTTTTAGGCGTTTCTACCCTTATATCATTTTACCCAGGAAAAGTTCTTGTTCTTACAGTAAAAAGGTCATACTGTAAAGCTTGTAAATTTTGGAAAAATTTTGAAGGTACTGAGGAGTATGATGAGCGGAGTAATGAACACTCAGGTAAATGCTCTGCCAATTACGAAGGGTCAGCCGGAAAAATGGAAGTAGATAATATTGTAGAAATGTTCAAAAGATCCGAAACACTTTATAACGTACGGCATGGTAATCGCATAGGCGATGGAGACAGTAAGACTTATAAAGGAATTGTCGACTCAAATCTATATAAAAATTTAGTTGTTAAAAAAAAAGAATGTATAGGTCACGTGCAAAATGAATGGGTACGCAATTACGCAAAGTAAAAAAAAGATGACCCTGGAATAGGTGGCAGAGGGAAGTTGAAAGACAAGCTTACTAATGAGTTAACAGTTTACTATGGTCTTGCAATTAGAAGGAGTATAAATACATCAGTCGAAATAATGAAAAACGCGATATGGGCAACTTATTACCATAAAATATCCACTGATGAAAAGCCACACTCTGGAACTTTGGATTTATAAGCATAAACATTCTATTCCTGTAACTAAGTTGGGAATGTGGAATCTTTGGCACAATGATACTACTTAGTATATATCACCAGTAGACCAAACACTTTATTTTTGCACTCGACGCGCGTTTCGCTAACCATGTTAGCTTAATTAGGAGCGATGATGAGCAATCATCGCTCCTAATGAAGCTAACATGGTTAGCGAAACGCGCGTCGAGTGCAAAAATAAAGTGTTTGGTGTAGTGGTGATATATACTGAGTAGTCTATTCCAGTAGTTTTACGAAAAGTAATTGAACCGGTACACGACAGATTAACTGATAGCGATTTGTTAGAATGCCGTTTAGAAGGATACACTCAAAATAACAACGAAAGTCGAAACGCTGTTATTTGGTCTATGGCTCCAAAAATGCATTACAGTGGCAGAAAGATTGTTGAGATTGCATCTTGTATTGCAACTAGTATATTTATTGATGGATATACTAGTGTACTACAAATGATGCAATTATTAAACCTTGTAATTGGCCCAAGCGCGCTGCGATTCACTAAAGAGGCCAGGAAATTGAAAAGAGCTGCTTAAAAAGAGTCGAAGTACATCGCGGCAACAATGGAAGACCTCATGTAGGATCCAGAAATCTCAGATTGAAGACAATTTAAAAAAATATTTGGTTTTAAGACGCGGACGCCGGACTGTTTTTTCTTTTGCGTTTTTTTTCGAAATTACTTTTTTCAAACTGGTGTACAAGATATCTTAAGATCTACTTAAACGATTTTGTTAAAATTTACAACACAAATACTTTATAGTATTATCTAAGATGTAGCATAGGTTTTTTTTGATTGGGTGCCACGTTCAAATTATTAATTTTTTAAACTCAAAATTTCGATAAAAATCAGAGTTTTTTTCAAACAGCTGTCATTTCTAGAAAAAAAAATTTTAGATGAGGAAACTTGGAATTGTCGCTATGAACCTACATGCAACTACGAATGAAATTCAAGGTGCCTCAATCGTTTGTCCGACTCTGGGGTCACGTGGCTGAATTCGTTTAATTGAAATTGCGAAAAATATACATTTGAGGGTAGCTTATCCAATTACTTTCTAGATTTCAGCTAAAATAAGGTAAGGATATCTATATTGTATGTAAATTAGAGACGAGACATCAGTAATCAGTAATGACTTTAAGACTGCATGCTTATACAATTATTTATTTCCAGTTTTAGCGGCGGCTGCGTAGCAAAATCCAATCCTACGGTTCGCTCATAATATAAGAACTTCAATATATCAAAAAGTGTAATGGACCTTTCACGTATACTTTATAATTAAATTCATTATGTCAATCAAGCAATTACATTTAACAAGATATTCACCAACTCCACATTTTTTAATTTCTTTTAAATGGTCTAAATCAATATATCTGCAGTTCTTTTTACCATCTTATAAATTTCAAAAAATATTTTACCTTGTTTTGTAAATATTTGGCAAAAATGCAACGATATTTTTTAAAAAATATTTGTTAAAACATTAACAACAAAACTACGGGGTACCAGTTTTGTAATAATATAAGATAAACGATTCACTATCGTCCGGCATGTCAGTTTGGTGGCGGCGCATGTCGAGCGCATGAGTTGTTCTCACCAGAAGCGGCTGGTGCTCACGGTACTTCCAGGACCAGCCAGAATGAAAAGAGGATTTAATTTATGGACTTAGCTTGGCTTTTTTAAACTGAAGTTAAATACTTCAGATAAATGGTTTTTATTATGTCAATCAATACATCAACACATACACCAATGATGAAAGCGGAGTGTAGAATACTGAATAACACAAGATCTCTAGTACCTGGGTATCTTACCCTCAGGAAATGCGCCGGACATCACATGTTAATGACATTTGACTCCTACCTATGCTATGCTACCTGAAATAATCATCGGATGAAGTCATTCTGCATCTGTGCTAGTCTTCAATTTTGGACCGTCCTCGAAACTTTAATAATTAATTTATTTTCCCTCCCTCCGTACGTTGATTGCTTTTAAAATAAAAGTTCTTGTTACGGAGGTATAAAATGATCAATGACTTCATAAAACACACCCCAAATGAGTTTTCAACAAAGCTTTTTTCCGACCTTTATTGAAAACTGATGACCTTGATTTTTTTTTTAATATACCAGATAAATTATTAAAGGTAATACACTCGGGATAATTTTCGCTCAATCTACACCCTGTGAAGAATGTTCCAGAATTAACTTAAAATAATTTTTTGATCAATACTTTTGGAGATAATGGGAGGACAGCGATTTTTGGCAATTTTTTAAAATAATACAAAGAAAAGTTTAGTATTACATTATATATATTTTTAAAGCTTTCATTTGACACCCCACTCGATGACCACTTCCGATTTCACTCCCAAAAACTAACCATTTAAGTCAAAATTTAGCTTTCAAAATTGCACGGCTCTGATAGGGCCATCGATTCCTATATTAGTGCCAAATTTCAACTTTCTACGTCAAATAGTTCCAGAGAAAATCGGGTGGGACAGACGGACAAAAGTAATCTTATAAGTGTTCCGTACGGAACACTAAAAATAATTTTAATATTTTGTAGTGGTGTATTATATATTTTACTTTCACAAGTCGTTTTGTACTTGAGCTTCAAGAAAACGTTAAACACAAAATTAAGCTTACATGAACTTTCATTTTGTTTTATACACACAAGTAGTTCTAAAATCCATATTGTAATCGTTGTTAAAATATTAGGTTCAGAGAGAAAATTTAACAAAGTTTTTGTATTAGCAACATAATGTTATATTATTAAAGGTTTTTAGTCTATTATATAAATATATACTTCCCGCTACATATTCTACCATAAATGGTCAGACTGTATATGTTAAATTAAATCTGTTTTCAAACAATTCATATTTCAACATTGCTTGTAAGACCCGTGTATTGTTGTAATGGGGGACTCTCTAAAATCGGCAAATAGGGGAGCAGTCCATATTTAAAAATTTCCTAAATGCCAAATAATTTTTTATTTAAAACTAGCTGACCCGACAGACGTTCTCCTGTCATTAGTCAAATTCATTGTCGGGCGATTGGTTTCTACTGATCGATGATGTCTCATTCGATGCATATCATCGTCGTTTGCATTTTCTCTTTCTTCCTATGTACGTGCTGAACGTGTTTGTGAGAAATGAAGTTCAATTTCATTTCGCTCTTCGCGTTGCTCTGTAGTCCGATTGGATCGAAAATTCGTTTGGTTTGTAGCATTGCGAGTTCTGCGACCTAAATTGCTCCGTCTTATTGGCGGCATTGCAATGCGATTAAATTGTGTCAATTCAATTCAATTGTATCGATTGCGACATAATGTGCGCCGCGAAGAATCACAATTCAACTGAAAATAGACAATTGATTATTTTGTTGTTACTGGATAACCGTTTGTCACTTCGAAACTCACCATGTTTCGTAAGTAAATCTGTAAATTTGTTTGAAATAAAACGACGAAACTTAATTCATTTCATGAAACCATTGCGATGAACTTAAAACAGAATCACAATTCAATTGAAAATAAACAACTAAATCAATTTTTCGTCACTATGTAACCGATTGGCTTGATTCACAATTTGACAATCAGCTGTCAAAACAAAATGGAATAGAAATAAAATAACTACACTTGTTGGACAGATCGCGAAACAACACAAAATTAAAAATAAATGCAATTTTATTTTAATTTAGGTTGAAATGCGTTTTTTCCAGATTTATCTCCAGATCTTCCAGATTTTTTTTTCATTTAAAAACATTCAATTGAGATATTTTCATCCCGGGAGTATAACGAACAAAACAAAAAAAAATAATCAACCAAATACGTCGTTCCTATCGTCAGTTATGATCGAGAGTGCATACAAAAATTATGATTTTTTCAGTTGGTCTGAATTTTCCGACTTTTCTTTGTAATTGTCCCGAGTTTTCCAGGACCATAACGAACAAAACAAAAAAAGAATTACGCATATCCATCGTTCTAATCGTGAGTTATGGTCTTGAGTTCATACAAAAATCCCATAGAAAAAAGCACTTTCAGTTTTTCCCGAATTTTCCAATTTTCCGGGCAACTTTTTCAATTTTTTTTTCCCTAAAAACCTTATTCGGATTATTACGAACATTTTTTTAAAGAAAATGAGCCAGATCGGTCCAGCCGTTCTACGCTTACCAACGAACAGCATTTAATTTTTCGTGTCCCGTACGGAACACTTATAAGATCACTTCGGTGTCTGTATGTCTGTCTGTCTGTCTGTCTGTCACACCCGATTTTCTCCGAAACTATTTGACATAAAAAGTTGAAAATTTTGACTTAAGGGTTAGTTTTGAGGGGAGAAATCGAACGTGAAAAAAAAAATTTTTACTAGGTCATCGAGTGTGGTGTCAAATGAAAGCTTGTGAAAACACGAGTAATATATATATATATATATATATATATATATATATATATATATATATATATATATATATATATATATATATATATATATATATATATATATATATATATATATATATATATATATATATATATATATCATATACTTTATTATTATTTTTTTAAAAAATCGGGAAAAATCGCTGTCCCCCAGCCTTATCTCGAAAAGTACTGATCAAAAAATTTTGAAAAAATTCTGAAATATTCTCCACAAGGTATAGATTGAACGAAAATTATCACGAGTGCATTACCTTTAATAATTTATCTGGTATATAATATAAAAAAATATTCAAGGTCATCAGTTTTCATTAAAGATTGGAAACAAACTTTGTTGAAAACTAATTTGGGGTGTGTTTTGTGGAGTCACTTATCATTTTATACCTCCGTAACAATTTTTTTTTATTTTAAAAGCAATCAACGTACGGAGCACTAATTGCGCAAGTTCAACTTGCACTTGACCGGTTATTATTATTATTTATATAGATTAATTTTTACATTAACTTTTTATAAATATTACTGGAAACTCATCTCTATATATTTTGTTATTTTGGTGTACAAACGTTATGTCAGTTTTAACAGAGCTGGTTTTTATTAGATTATAATTTTTTAAGTACACATTAGTACAAAATATTATTTCTTTTTAACAAGTAATGCTGTCATAACAGAAATTATGTACAGAATTATACTGCTCTTAAAAAAAAAATAAAAAATATATTAAACTTAATATCTTATTTGTTTTTATGTGTTAAAGCAGCTTAGGCATAACACTAAAATAAAGCTACCTTATAACGAAATTTCTCAGTTTTACTTTCCAGGGTAAATTTCCAACACAATAAAAGAGGACGGTCGTTTTTACGCCTACATCTATCCTGTGTTTTCATATAACCCTGGAAACTTATTTACCGCTTGTTGTGTCCTGAAACTGGCTTCAGCTTGGCCGATGCTGGCGCTGAAACGTTTCAGGTCCCATGCAGACCGTAAATTTTTTAGTAGGTGGATGGTGCAATGCAGAAAATTTATTTATGTATATTTGGGGTCTTATTTCAGGAAAACATATCCTTTGGTAAATATTTAATGTTCCTCGACTTTGCAAATTGACTTACGAGGCTTTATATTTGCTAAGAACTTTGATGTTTTTATTTTGAATCTGCATTTTGCAGATAAAGTTGTGAGATATTAGGGTCGTTATTTGGTATCTATGTTTATATTTCAGACTTCAAAATTTGGAACTTTATATGAATATTTTTTTTTATTTTGAAAAAAAGGGAATATAATTGAAGATACGAGGATGGATTGAAAAGTTCGCGGCCTCGCCAAAAAATAATTATAATATTTTTATTATAGTACCCTCAATAAATTTATACTTTCTTTGGTTGTCACAGTGTAAAATTTCGTTGCTGTAGAATTTGTGGTTGTTGGGTTAGAACGAGTTTAGTGAGACCAAGTGCAGCCAGCGTTTTTGGAAAAATGGAAAAAATTGAACAACGTGCGGTCATCAAGTACCTGTTTAAAAAAAGAATTAACACCAAAGGAGATCAACGATGATATGAAAACAACACTAGGGGAATCTGCTCCGTCATATACCACTGTGAAAAAATGAGTCGAAGAATTTAAACGTGGACGAGAGAGCATCGAAGATGACCCCCGCTCCGGCCGGCCCACGATGTCTACGACCGAAAAAAAAACATCGGCAAAGTGTGTGGTCTCATATTGAAAGACCGTAGATTAACTATCGGGAGATTGCAGACACTAGAGGTATCTCGTATGAACGAATACAAAACATCATTGCCAACGAACTCGGATTTTCTAAGGGTTTCGCTAGGTGGGTTCCCAGATTGCTTTCAGCTGAACAAAAACGAATTCGATTCACGATTTCTCGCGACTGTTTGGAAATATTTAAAGCTGATTCGCAAGATTTTCTTAGTAGGTTTGTGACAATGACGACACCTGAATTTATCATTATACTCCAGAGTTAAAATAACAATCCAAGCAGTGGAAAAAATCTGGTAAATCGACCTCAAAGAAAGCGAAGGCAATTCTGTCGGCTGGAAAAGTGATGGCGTCAGTTTTTTGGGATGCTAAAGGTATTATTATGGTGGACTACCTTTGGAACGGCGAAACAATAAATTCGACTTACTGTTGCACCCTTTTGCGTCGTTTACGTCAAGAAGTTAAAGAGAAACGCCCAAGATTACTGAGAAAGAGAGTTCTGTTCCATCAGGACAACGCTCGCGTCCACACGTCTGTTGAATCTAACGCTTAAATTCGTGATTGGGGTTTCGAATTGCTGCCCCACCCGGCTTATTCTACTGATTTGGTACCTCCGGACTTTCATCTGTTTCCATACCTAAGAAAACACCTCGGTGGCCAGAAATTTACAACAAATGAAGAAGTCGAAGCTGCACTCAACTAGTGTTTTGAAGACCTTGAGGGATATTTTTTCGAACAGCCTTGGAAAACAGGTGGAAGAGGTGCATAGAGCTAGGTGGAGATTACGTCGAAAAATAAAAATATTTTTGTACGTATTTTATTTTGTTTCCTCGACTAGGCCGTGAACTTTTCAATCCATCCTCGTATAAAGTTAATATATTTCCATTTTATTACTTAAAGTTGATTAAAATTAGGTGTGTGTAAAAAAGTCGTTAATATTTACAAGATAAATTCTATAAATCAGTCATGAATTTCACAATCCCTCATGTGCAGTGTGGTAAAAAAAATAGGATACTTTATAATTATATATCTTTGTTAAGATTGGAAATGAAAAAGTAACACAATTTTCAGATATCTTGACTTCAAGAACCTTGAAAAGTTCAATAAATTATAATCATAAAAGAGTCTTATAGTAATGAAATTATAAGATTTATTGAACCCCACTCTTTTTACCCCCTTCCTCTAAAACGGTATCGCGTAAAAATTATAAGTTCATGTACATCTTTCACTTAAAGGATTATAAGTGTGCCAAAGATTAAATCGATATGTCAAGCACTAAAATAGTTTTGTCTAAAGTGAAGAAATTTAAGTATAACGTAATCTATAATGTTACTCGTGCAATTGGAAGTTGATTGGTAGTGCTGTCTCTCAAGCTTTATGCGCACATTTATACTTTACCAGCTTTTTGGGTGTTTTTAAGGAAAGATAATAAAAAAGGTGAAGCTGCTTAAAGAGGAGGGGCTCTAATCAACAAACGGTGGGAGAGAGTACGAGCATCAATAGACAACAGCAGGCAATGAAAAATAACCTCTTGCACTAGACCCGTTCCAGTAAAGTAAATTCTGAGTCGATCCACCGCAGTACTTTAAAAACTTACATTTCACTTTTCACAAAAAAGGAGCCTTTCATACACATAAACTTTACGAGCTTACATAATTTAAAAACCGATGACGCTAATTTTTCAGAAAAAAAGAACAATGAAACTTTATAAGCTTCAATTCATAAAAAGGCAACAGTTTTAAGAGGGCACTAATTTTTACATTCGTAGACATGCACGGTCCATCCCTAGCTTGTCCAAGGTTTAAGAAGGTAAGTATATGAGTTCTTATATTAGTAAGATCCAATAATGAATATATTACTTAATTTAATGAAATATTTTTTCTTTATGAGGTTATGTGTACCATACAAATGGAACGACTATACTTTAAAGAAAATCTTTCCAAAGTTAATTTACAGATTAAGGTAAGTTGCCCACTTTTTTATCTTATTATTGGTGATACATTTTTATTTTTAGTTTAGAACGTACAATTTAGTTAGGTTTTACGTAAGATTGTATGTTTTGTAATTTTGTGTATAATTCTATGTTACTAAGGAACTTGAGCTTTATTTCTGGTATATTTTCAGATTAATTAGTTCATATTTTAAATATTTCAGATATGTGTAACTTTTATATATATAAAGTAATTCTGCATACCTATGTTATTTTATTTATATAATTTTATGAAAATTTACATAAAATTTTGAAAACTAATTTGTATAGTGTACTAACAGATAATTTTAGGCTACTATTAAACTTGTATGATTGTAATTAAGGTGTACAGGGTAGTCCAAATTGGACACTTTCAAAGGTAAACCCCTTTATCTAAAGGAAATAGATGAAAACTGATGTCAGTGTCAGAGGCTCAATTTTTAAGATAAACTCAATGATGAAAACCGCATATCGATATCTAGTACCGTTTCAGATATACAGGGTGTTCTTCAAAAATCTGCTATTTGGAAAAATATTTGTAATTCTTTTCCTACTGAAAATTTTTGATTACATATAGTACAATTTGTCAAGCTCTCTTAAGTCTCAGTTTCCCATTCGACTTCTTGATTTGAGCCAAATCTCTCTCTCTGGAGCGACCTTTTCAAATTTGTAAAAAGGTAATACCCGCTAAGGGCCAGATCTAGTGAATATGGCAAATAAGGAAGCAGTTCATATTGGTCCAATTTCAATATGGATTTTATAGAGTTGTAAGCTGGTGCAGCATCGTGATGAAACAACACTTTTTTCTGCGTTAATTGGCCTATTTTTCTTGATTTCACCATCTAAATGATCCAATAAACTAACGTAATAGTCTCAGGTGATTGTTTGCGCCTCTAAGATAGTCGACCAGTATTATTCCATGAGCATCTCAACAAATACTTGCCATTCTGCGGATTACCAGTTGTGTACAGGCCTGTAGTGGTAGATCATTGTTTCGTCTATTGTTACCAGTCGGTGCAAATACTTATTTGGATTAGGCCGAAACAGCATTCTGAAACTTCCACACGTTGCTATTTTTTATACATTGTGAGAGTGAGCGGCATTCATCTGGCACATAACTGTTTCATATGCAAATATTAATGCAAAATACGCCTCAGGCGTTCTGTTGATATCGTCTCTATGTCAGCTATTTCTGTCACTTTCATTTTGCGGTCATTCAGAACAATTTTATTACATTTTCTTTTGTGTTTTTTAAAGTAACTGCATCATTGAGACGTCCGAAACGTGGCGCATCATCGGTGGTTGTACGGTCGCATATAAGTTAACTAAACCATCGACATATAGTTGCTTTCGACGGAGCAAATGTGCCATAACACTTCTCAAGTCATTCTTGGGTTCTGGCTTTATTTTTTCCCATCAAAAAGCTATGCTTAATCAACATACGAAATTCTGAGTCGATCCACCGCAGTACTTCAAAAACTTACATTTCACTTTTCACAAAAAAGGAGCCTTTCATACACATAAACTTTACGAGCTTACATAATTTAAAAACCGATGACGCTAATTTTTCAGAAAAAAAGAACAATGAAACTTCATAAGCTTCAATTCATAAAAAGGCAACAGTTTTAAGAGGGCACTAATTTTTACATTCGTAGACATGCACGGTCCATCCCTAGCTTGTCCAAGGTTTAAGAAGGTAAGTATATGAGTTCTTATATTAGTAAGATCCAATAATGAATATATTACTTAATTTAATGAAATATTTTTTCTTTATGAGGTTATGTGTACCATACAAATGGAACGACTATACTTTAAAGAAAATCTTTCCAAAGTTAATTTACAGATTAAGGTAAGTTGCCCACTTTTTTATCTTATTATTGGTGATACATTTTTATTTTTAGTTTAGAACGTACAATTTAGTTAGGTTTTACGTAAGATTGTATGTTTTGTAATTTTGTGTATAATTCTATGTTACTAAGGAACTTGAGCTTTATTTCTGGTATATTTTCAGATTAATTAGTTCATATTTTAAATATTTCAGATATGTGTAACTTTTATATATAAAAGTAATTCTGCATACCTATGTTATTTTATTTATATAATTTTATGAAAATTTACATAAAATTTTGAAAACTAATTTGTATAGTGTACTAACAGATAATTTTAGGCTACTATTAAACTTGTATGATTGTAATTAAGGTGTACAGGGTAGTCCAAATTGGACACTTTCAAAGGTAAACCCCTTTATCTAAAGGAAATAGATGAAAACTGATGTCAGTGTCAGAGGCTCAATTTTTAAGATAAACTCAATGGTGAAAACCGCATATCGATATCTAGTACCGTTTCAGATATACAGGGTGTTCTTCAAAAATCTGCTATTTGGAAAAATATTTGTAATTCTTTTCCTACTGAAAATTTTTGATTTCTGTAAAAACACTCTCTCAAAGCACTTTTTCACTTAGATTTCAACAGTGTAAGTTACATTTCTTTAGAACTTATATTTTAATAGTTATTAACGCAAGAATATATTTTTTAAATGGGATACCCTGTATATTTTTCCTTATCCGAATAGAGCTTTAAATTATCATTCTAAAAATATAGCAAACTTTATATTTTGCTTAAATCTACTTCAACATATAAAGGGTTTCAGTTTTTACGCGAGTTTTAAATGCACATTTTGTGTAGTAGGCTTTGGACGGAGCGGCAATATCAATTGTTTACCGATAGCAGCCAAATGATAAAAAAAAATCCCAGACGTAACTCTAAGAGTCATAACTACAATGAAATTTACTAAATGCTGTAGTACTTTAAACTATGTAGAAAATAAAACAAAACAACAATAAAACAATTTATTCCTAGTAGAACAAATTAAAACAAAACAATTTTCTATAAGAGATGTTTGAAATGTCGAACAGTTTCATTTACACATAGGCGGCACCTTTTCTGGACACTTCTTACGAAGTCGATTAGTTCAAGAGGAGTGAGAACTGCAAAACTTTGTATCACTGCGACTTCTAACTCTTGCCTGGTGTTTTCCGGCAATTTAAAAATTGGGTTTTTCAATATTCCCCAGAGATAGAAGTCCGTGGGTGTTAAATCTGGTGACCTTGCCGGCCAACGGTTCGGACCTTGGTTAGCTATCCAGTTATTGTCGAAATTGGCCGATAAAAAATTACTGATAACTGCAGCGTTATGAGGGGCTGTCCCGTCGTGTTGAAAAAATATATTTCTAAGGTCCATTAACGGCGGTTCATCAACAAGAGGTTTTATTTGCTGCCTTAAAATTTCTAAATATCTCTGAGAGGTGAGTGTTCTTTCGTAAATAAATGGACCTATAACCCTGCATCTAAAAATTCCTGCCCACACATTAAATCCAAATCTGCCTTGATTTCTTTGCTCCACAATTAAATGAGAATTTTTTTGTGCCCACGTATAAGAATTATAACGGTTAAAAATACCTGCATGCTTACATAAGCTTCGTCTGTCCAAATGCAATTAAATGAAAAATTCGGGACATGGTTACAATTCTCCAAAAACCATTGGCAAAAATCCATATGCCGTTGAAAATCTCCGTCTCTAAGGTGATGAATTTTTCTTGTCCTATATGGCCTGAATTTGTGCTTCTTTAAAGTTCGTTAGTTCTTGGTAGTCTAGTGGATTTTTTTTAACTGTCGGGTTGAAATGTTGGGATTATTTCCGATAGTTCCTAAAACTACTCTTTCTTCTAACTCCTTATCCCTGTTTGATGCATAATTTTTGGGTTGTTTCTTTTCAAACTGGTCACTATTAATTAGGTTAGGTCGCAATCAAGCGAATACATCCTTGATGGGTTGACGCCTCTCTGGATACCATTCGTGGCACAAATTACTTGCCGCTTCCGAATTTTCTTCGGTTTGTATCAAACACACTATCATATCCCATTTTTCGTAATTTTCAAACCTTATTGCGATTGATTTGACAATTCAATAACTGATCCTGAAGTAAAATTTGACAAATATGAGTAAACAATTGAATTAAACGATATGGCCGCTTCGTTGAAAGCCTACTTCAGAAAATGTGCATTTAAAACTCTCGTAAAAACTGAAAACCTTTATATTTTGAAGTAGATTTAAGCAAAATATAAAGTGTGCTATATTTTTAGAATGGTAATTTAAAGCTCTATTCGGATAAGGAAAAATATACAGGGTTAATAACTATTAAAATATTAGTTGTAAAAAAATGTAACTTACACTATTGAAATCCACGTGAAAAAATGCTTTGAGAATGTTTTTACAGAAATCAAAAATTTTCAGTGGGAAAAGAATTACATTTTTCCAAAATGCAGATTTTTGAAAAACATCCTGTATATCTGAAACTGTACTAGATATCGATATGCGGTTTTCACCATTAAGTTTATCATAAAAATTGAGCCTCAGACACCGACATCGGCTTTCGTCTATCTCCTTTAGATAAAGGGGTTTACCTTTAAAAGTGTCCAATTTGGACCACCCTGTACACATACACATTTCCATATTTGATACTGTAAGAAGACGAAGAAGAGTAAAAATCACAAATTAAAACCTCTTTGATTGTGTTAGCCGATACTTCTTGGAAATTCATAATAAAATTATATAAAAACAGCACTATGTTTTAATTTCCAATATATTTAAAGCCACTTGACAATTGTTTCACCATACAATGGCTTCTTCTGAAGAAGCCATTGTATGGTGAAACAATTGTCAAGGACTTTAAATATATTGGAAATTAAAACATAGTGATGTTTTTATATAACAAATTCAAACGTTTCTAAACAACATAGTATGTCATATATGCCAAGCTTTAGTTTTTTTTTTGTCTATCTTCATGTTTCAGGTTGACCAGCCTGTGTGTGCCTTTTTGTATTTGGTCGGTCTGTCAGACTGTTCAGAAATCTATCCGTCTGCTTGTAGCGTAAACGAGGGTAGACCACTGGGAACCATGTACCTCGATGCCTATGGATGTAGAAAATAGCGTCTCTTAGAAACAGTGTTTTTTTTTTTTTATTGGAATATTTTCTTTGCGAAAAAGTATTCGCCCCCCTCAGTCATGACTTTCCAAATAATGTTGTGTAAGTTTTTAGAGTTATACTATAAGGGAGGATTTTTTTGTTAAAAATTCAATTATCAATGTTTAAATTTATTGTAAGTTTTCAAAGTTTAATTGTATAAAACGATTCTTTGTTGTGAAAGTAGATGAAATAGTATTCTTAGAGACATAATTAAGGAAATTAAGCCAATATTTTGGTTTTTATGCGAAATATAGATTCGTGGGGTATTAACGAAATGTTACTTTAAATTAAATACCAATAATAAAGTAAATTACGACTAATATTGTGGTAAAAACTAATAATAATAATTTTTACAAATATCACTCACCCAGAGCGCCTTAAAATATGACAGAAAAAAATATCCACCTATTAAAGTAAACCTGCCAGGCTTAAGATCCTAAAAACTTTGGAAACCTCAAACTTTTAGGATTATATTTAATCGGTATAACCCATTTCACGGCGCAAATAAATAAAAAAAGTTGAAGTCTGGAAGGTTAAAAGAGGGTTATTGTTATATTCTCGGATTTAGCAGATATTCATATTTTAAGAAATTATATATTAAAGAAATAGATGTTATTAGGTGGAAATATATAAAGAAGGAAGTAACTACAAATATTTTATTTCTATTCAGATCAAAAAAGTCTTATAAAGTTGTTGGTCAATATTTAATAGTTCTAAAGCGAAAACAATGTGAAATTTTAGACTTTTCTTGATAAAGTGGCAACTTTGTATCCGATTGAATTATCCTAAAAGTTTTCGGATACTAATTCAACTTGATAGGATTAGTTGCAACAATCAGTTTTGTACGCGCACATAGATAAAAATTGTACATATTAATAGTATACTCATGGGTTGAAGAAAAAACAATGTTTTTGCCAAAAATAGATTTTATTCTTCAACATAATGTTCTTCAAGAGCGATATACTTATTACAGCAATCTTCCAACATTTGGATACCTTTCATATAGTACAATTTGTCAAGCTCTCTTAAGTCTCAGTTTCCCATTCGACTTCTTGATTTGAGCCAAATCTCTTTCTCTGGAGCGACCTTTTCAAATTTGTAAAAAGGTAATACCCGCTAAGGGCCAGATCTAGTGAATATGGCAAATAAGGAAGCAGTTCATATTGGTCCAATTTCAATATGGATTTTATAGAGTTGTAAGCTGGTGCAGCATCTTGATGAAACAACACTTTTTTCTGCGTTAATTGGCCTATTTTTCTTGATTTCACCATCTAAATGATCCAATAAACTAACGTAATAGTCTCAGGTGATTGTTTGCGCCTCTAAGATAGTCGACCAGTATTATTCCATGAGCATCTCAACAAATACTTGCCATTCTGAGGATTACCAGTTGTGTACAGGCCTGTAGTGGTAGATCATTGTTTCGTCTATTGTTACCAGTCGGTGCAAATACTTATTTGGATTAGGCCGAAACAGCATTCTGAAACTTCCACACGTTGCTATTTTTTTTACATCGTGAGAGTGAGCCGCATTCATCTGGCACATAACTGTTTCATATGCAAATATTAATGCAAAATACGCCTCAGGCGTTCTGTTGATATCGTCTCGATGTCAGCTATTTCTGTCACTTTCATTTTGCGGTCATTCAGAACAATTTTATTATATTTTCTTTTGTGTTTTTTGAAGTAACTGCATCATTGAGACGTCCGAAACGTGGCGCATCATCGGTGGTTGTACGGTCGCATATAAGTTAACTAAACCA
>CM032449.1:164303199-164473199 GCA_019049505.1 Pachyrhynchus sulphureomaculatus | reverse complement strand
AAATTTCATACTACAAATGAGTCATTTTTGTTGACATTTCTTCATAATGATAATAATAATTTGTGATTGTTTAGAATAATAATACTGTTTAATTACAATAGTTACATATTAATAATTGTAGGATTGAAATCAAAAAATTGCAAATTAGAAATTAATAATTAAAATTGATAATTAAAACTTGACTTCATAACACCAAGTCTTTATGCCTAATTTTCTTTATTGGTTGCTTCGTTATCTCTTTTTCAGTTTGTGCCCTGATGAAGGTCCCAACCTAGGACCGAAATATTGGCTAAATGAATATAGTATGAACATCTGTTGATGCCTGTTTTTGCCGAGTTCCCCAACTAGTTTCATAACTTAGGATTTTGTTAGATACGGCAACTTTTGCTTTCTCTCTCTTTATTATATATATATATATATATATATATATATATATATATATATATATATAAATATATATATATATATATATATATATATATATATATATATATATATATATATATATATATATATATATATATATATATACATATATGTATCTGCTAATAGCTAGAAAGAAGAGCAACAAAACAAAAATATGGAGCATAAAAAAGGAAGAACTGTTTTAAGAAAGATGTAAACTGCTAGCCCAGAGAAAGAGAAATACTATTCAGTTTGTAGAAACTAAGAAAACCCTTAAAAAGTTCATTAAAGAAGATAAAAGACAACAGTTAGTCAAAGATTGTAGAACAGAACAAAAACATGAAAGCACTCCGATAAAGCCTAGGAAACACTACAATACAGAACTTAAAGGATGAAAATGGAGAAGATGTAAAAGATCGAGAAAAAATAACACACATGATTCAAACATGCTATCAGAACTTGTATGAACAAAAAAACTGCCCACCAGATGATCTCAAAGAAAGTCGAAATAGAAAGATAATCAATGTTAACTCAGAAGAAACACCAGAGGTAACAGATGAAGTATTAACGACACTAAAAACTATGAAAAAAAAAAATAAAACACCAGGACCTGACGGAGTGTTAACAGAATTATTGAAAAAAGGAGGGGACTTGGTGATACAAGTGCTGAAACTTCTTTTCAATAAATGTCTAAAAGAAGAGAAGATACCAGAAAATTGGAATACCGCTTCAATTTTATTTTTTAAAACAGGTGATAAGGCTAAGTTAGACAATTACCCTCCAATATCATTACTTTCACAAATATACAAATTGTTTACCAAAATAATAATTAATAGATTGTAGAACAAGCTGGAATAAAACCAGTCGGTATAACAGGCTGGCTCAGGTTTTTGTACTTGTGATCATCTCTTAACTATCAGAACTTTAATAGCGAAAGCAATAGAATATCACTTAAAGTTCTACCTGGTATTTATAAATTATCAAAAGGTTTTTGATAGTATCGAGAGCTGGGCCGTCGAAAAAGCCTTGTATAACAGCAGAACAGCCTATAGGTATGCTCAGCTCATAAGAACATTTACAGAAAGGCTCAAATGATAGTGGAAACGGATAGTAAAACAAATCCAATACCTATCAAACGTGAAGTAAGACAGGGAGATTCCATGAGCACAAAACTATTTATAGCAGCATTAGAAGAAATTTTCAAGGAACTGGAATGGGAAAAAAAGGGGATCAGTATAAATGGACAAAAGTTAAATCATCTGCGTTACGCTGGTGATGTAGTGCTAATCGGATAATTTTGATGACATACAGGATATGATTACTGAACTACAAAACAAATCAGAGAGGGTAAAACTACTGCTGAAAGAAGAAAGATTAGACACAGGCTATGATAAACGAAGACAGTCCACGACGCTTAAGAGTAGAAGGCAGAACACTTGAATACGTAGAGGAATACATCTACCTAGGGCAAGTAATAAAGTGTGAAAAAGCAAATCAAACAGCAGAACTACAAACAAGAATCAGACTGGCATGGGCTGCATTTGGCAAACAAAGGAAAATACTAACCAACAAAAGAATTCCTTTGAAACTAAGAAAGATGGCATTCGATCAATGCATTCTACCGCTTCTCACCTACGCGGCCCAGACATGGACATTGACTAGGAAGATGATAGATCAACTGAGTAAAACACAGAGAGCAATGGAACGCCAGATGCTGAATATAAGGTTACCAGACAGAATCAGAAACGAAAATATAAGACGAAAGATCAAAGTGATAGTCGTAAGAGAACAGGTAGCAAGCTTGCAATGGAGATGGGCAGGTCACATAATGAGACAACAAAATGAGAGATGGAATAAAAGAATTCAAGAATGGAGGTCATGGGTGAGACAAAGATCCAGAGGAAGGCCCCAAACAAGATGGAAAGAGGACCTGAAAAGAACGGCTGGTTTAGGATGGATCTAAAAGACGCAGAATCGAGAAGGATGAAAAAAAGAAAGGGATGCCTATGTCCAACACTGGATGGAAGAAGGCCTATTAGATAGATATATAGATATATATCTGTACCTCAGAAGGGAACTGTCTTAACTAAACAATTTCTGATTTCGAGTTATCGTTGCATCTATCATGACAATGTCCACATTTTCTAGTGGTAAATTGGAAAAAGTTAAAACATTGAATATAGAAACACTTAATCTTATATAGGAATGCCCATTGGTTTACATCATATAAGAAAAAGTAGTGTAATACAAATTTTGAAAATTCGTTCCTCTAAAATTACATACATGCTGTTACGACACTTTACCTCTGGGGTATAGATTTATATATATATATATATATATATATATATATATATATATATATATATATATATATATATATATATATATATATATATATATATATATATATATATAAATAATACTGATGATTTGTCTAATGGACTGAATCTAAACATTTTAAAATAAGAATATTTCCTTCCTTTCTAGACCAATTTTAGCCGCATATAGTGGAATATCAGACTAGATGATGTGCCTCCACGTACAAGAAAACTGTATACACACACTTACAGACCAACGTATATACATATATACATATATATATATATATATATATATATATATATATATATATATATATATATATACATATATATATATATATATATATATATATATATATATATATATATATATATATATATATATATATTACTATAGAGGTTTTCACGGATGGGGGAATATAATGCATTAAAATTCCGGGTTTCAATCCGTTCGTCTAAAAATAAATTTGCACGACGTTTCGCCAAAATCTCATTTGGCATTTTCAAGTGCTCCCGCTGCTGCTGCTACTCGATACTGTGATCTTGCTGCCGTTGCCGCTCGAAGCTAACTCAAGAAGACTAAAGGCTAACGAAGAGTTTGCTTTGAGCGACAGCGGCAGAAAGATCACAGTATCGAGTAGCAGCAGCTGCGGGAGTACTTGAAAATGCCAAATGAGATTTTGGCGAAACGTCGTGCAAATTCATTGTTAGACGATGGATTGAAACCCGGAATTTTAATGTATATATCAGGAACATATTTGAAGGAGAAGGCACAACCACAAGAGGATTAAAAGAGATTTTTTGTGCCAGTGGGATTCGAACCCACGATCTTGGGGTATATGCTCCTGTTCTTTATCAACTAAGCTACAGCATCAGCTTACTTTCGCTTGCTAGAAGAAAATTGACGTATTAAAACTTATTCATATGGTTTACGTAATTCTTAGGGCGTATTATAAAGACCTATGAAGAAACGAAACAGTAAAATTGTGATTGTGCTTTTACCTTCAAGTATTTTTCTGATTATTCATGATTTTGGTACCCTCTGACATGATGTTCTTCTATGTTCTTCTATATATATATATATATATATATATATATATATATATATATATATATATATATATATATATATATATATATATATATATATATATATATATATATATATATATATATATATATATATATATATGTATATATATATATATATATATATATATATATATATATATATATATATATATATATATATATATAAGAGAGAGACAAGTACACGCTTAAACTTGGCTATTATTCGACATCCTTACCTGTAGGTAAAAGATATTCAACAAATCTTACTCTTTTACCAATGATATAAAATTATATAATATTGAGCATTGCTTTTTCACTGAGGACCCGATTATTATTTTTTTAGTTATACTCGTATTGAATTATTTCACGATAGTTCGAAGGATATTTGCAGTCAAAAAAAAGTTTAAAATTTGGGATTTTTGTAAACAAATTTTTAGCTTAACTTACTCAAAAATACTAAATTTTTCTTTTCCCAGAATCATATATGTTACACACTCACACACCTAACTACAATACTAGAAACATGGATAAGATCAACTTAGGGAGCAATTAACTTTTGATTATAACAACGCGGTAAAGCTTTTGGTGCTATGTCCTGATTCTAGTATTGTCTGACCCCTTCAATCATTCCTCGGCCACCTCTTTTCTATACCTCTCATATATATCAGCGCGTGGATGTTCTAAGTCCACGTCTAGTGAGAAGGCAGTCACCTTCGCTCTCGTCCGCTGGATCCTTCGCCCATTACAGCATAGGTCTTTGTAGCGCGCATTCCCTCTCCAGCCCTTCCTTTCTCTGTCTAGTTCCTAAATTCACAGAAACGGCAAGGTCAACCTCTGGACAGCTTCATAACCGATGCCATCAGAAATACGGGCCTTAACATGTTTTCCTTCTTTTTGCTCTAGCGATTTTTTAAATTTATGTTGAAAAATCGGCGAGTATGTCAAACTCCTATGGAATGAGATTATTTGTAACAAAAACTGAATAAGCTTACCTGACGTATGTACTCTATCCGCCCTCGACCCAGGTGGCGCTACAGTACCTCTACTCTCCAAAACCATTCCCTTCTGTGGCCTTTCTCCCTCGACACTCTCTTCGTTGCTAACTAAATAGACCGTCGCTATAGTGGCAAGACATTTTAACTTCATATTTCCACGTTTGAAGTGTTTGTGCCTCGCTACGAATTCTAAACCTGCAAAATTAAATTTTTAAAATAATATCGTGGGAATATTAAATAAAATTTTAAAAAGGGAAACAAGAACAAAAACGGTTAAATAAACGTTTGTTCTAAAACATAATTAAATGAAACTAAACTTGTTACTATATTATGTTATTATTTAATATGAATAAATTTTTAAACTTTCAACCTCTACCAACTGAGCTATCAAGTCGTATAAATTCTATGAACAAATTCATACTTCATTCTCGTTGTATTTTAGTACACAGCCTGCCAATTACCTTCAATTATGAGGGTATTTTTTAAACTTATTTACCCAGCTACCAAAACGCCGCGCCGTCCCCTAAAAATTGCTTGATTATCAAATTTCTGTCGCTGGTGTATACAAAATTACACTGTGTAAGATTACACAGATTTGAGAAAACAAAGTTTCTGCATGATGGTTCTCCAAATTCCCTACACCGGAGTAGAAACTGGCGAGAAAAGAAATTTCTCAGAACATTTGGCAGCTTTGGAGAAGTATCATAGTTATTTTTCGCGAATTGTTACAGGCGACTAGACTTGGGTGTTCTATTAAGACCTTCACATGAAGCAGGAGTCCATGCAGTGGGTTACAAGGGTTCTCCACCTCCAAACAAGGCGAAACTCATTCGTCTTCTGCATACATTGATGGCGATCATTTTTGGGGACCGCGAAGGAATTTTGCTTATTTCATATATGAAAAAACGGGTTTATAAATAATGGAGAGGCTTACGGCAGGGTAAACGAAAAGTTGAAGCAGGCCATCAGAGCAAAGCGTCCGAATTCATGGAGAACCAAAACAGTGCCCTAACAGGACAACTGCAAAATCCATTAAACTCGCACAGTTTAAGCTATTACTGAAAACAGTGGTTTACCGTCTTACAACATCTAGTCTATTGCCCTGATTTAGAGCTCTGAAACTCCCTTGTCTTCAAACATCTGAGGAAAAATTTCAGGAACTGAAATCTTTTGTTGGATAATGAATTAAAAGTTGCGTTTTTTAGGGAGGTAACAAAAGATTTTTCTCGGATAAAATAAAATAATTTGAGAAATGTTAAACTAAGTATATTAATGTAGACAGAAATCACGAAGAAAAACAGAACCTAAAAACCACTCTCGTATAAGACAGATGAGAGGTTAAAAAGAAAAAAAAAAGAATTACAATCATGATCAGTAGTTTTTTTAAGAATCTTTCATTTTATTGACATATTAGTAAGATTAAAAATAGGTATCAAACTATGGTGGTTCCAAAATTTTGATGGATATTGATTCTAGCAGGTGTTAGGAACATTTCACGCCATTATAGAAAAAAATCCCCTTGGCGCTTCTCTTAAAGCAAAAAAAAATCATTTTTTAATATTTTTAGCCATTTAAAAAAGAAAAATGAATAAATTCCGCTAAGGCTAGTTTACATGATTTTCGTATTAAAACAAACCCCAAATTGTTTTGTTATATTCAAAATAATTACTTCTAATGTAAACGTCTACGAAAAAACAATAAATATTGTTTAACCCATAAGCAATCTAATTGAAAAATATTATAAGAAAATTGTAAAAATATCGCGATAATCTGACGATACAATTTTTAGATTCGATTGCGTATGAGTTAAATAATGTTTAAAAAAAATTATAGAATTTTCAATATTAAACTTTGAAATAAAAACCAAGAAAAAAATTTCAAGTTTTCTCTTTTATGCAAATCAGTCTACAATAAAAGTTACCAAAAAAAAAGCAAGTAATATATATATATATATATATATATATATATATATATATATATATATATATATATATATATATATATATATATATATATATATAATGTAATGAAAGACTAATATTGTCAAATTTCCACTTTATTTAGTTTCACTCAAACTGTATGACGCGTTTCGCTATACTATAGCTTCTTCTGATACAAAATGATATTTGAGTATGTCATTGTCTTTATTGAATTTAAGTTAGGCTATGCCTCTTACTTACATTTATGATAGCTTATATTCCTATACTACTTAACCTAGGTTCTATACAGTAATCCTAATTAACTTAACCTAGGACATTGGGTTTGTTTTAATTACATTGGTTGACTAATCTAACTTAACTAGAGCTTAATTCTAAACTAATCTAGAACTTAATTCTAAACTTAATCTAGATTACAATCTTCATGGGGGTGGGGGAGGGCCATCGTCTTCGTCGGATATGGGGTCAGAAGGTCTTGGATAGGGATGGCGGGCGTTGGCGGGCACGTGGAATGCGCTCCTTATGGTGGCGTTTGGGTGTTGTAGCGCCTTTGCGAAGAACTTGATGTTGGTGGACCTCATGTGTGCCTTGATTGTTGGCACACCGAGGTCTCTATGCAATTGCCGGTTTCGGACGAACCAAGGGGCTCCCGTGATCATCCTCAGGGCCTTGTTCTGTACTGCCTGAAGTTGAGCTCTGCGTGTCTTGGTGAGTTTAGACCAAGTAGGGCAGGCGTGTGTGAGTCCTGCCCTCACGATGGTTTTATAAATTAGCAGCTTGATTTTTGGTTGCAACTTACTGGACCGGCTGATGATTGGGTACAGCTTGCCCAGTAGTTGCTTGGCTTTCCTTGAGGCAGCACAGACCTGGTCTTTCCAGATGAGGTGTTTGTCATACTGGATTCCCAGGTACTTGATGGTGGTTGCCCATTGGATGCGGGATCCCTGGAGCTGGAGTTGTCCATAAGGAGTGCCGTTGCCTTTGGCGAAGACGATGGCCTGTGTCTTACATGGGTTTAGCTGGATCTTCCATCGGTCGAACCAGGGGGCGAGGACGTTCAGGTGGCGCTGCAATCTACTGGTGATGATTCTGTAGCTGCTGGATTCTGCTATGATGGCTGTGTCGTCAGCATACAGGAGTAGGGTAGTCTGATCCGTTTTTGGAATGTCGGCTGTGAAAATGTTAAAGAGGTGGGGGGAGAGGACGGAGCCTTGAGGGACTCCGGCTCTAATGGCCTTGACTTCGGAGATGGCCTTATCGACTCTGACTTGGAATGTTCTGTCAGAGACGAAGGATTGAATGAGTTTGTTAATGAAAAGGGGGTAGCCGTGTCGGATCAGTTTCAGAATGAGGCCTTCGTGCCAGACTCGGTCGAAGGCCTTTGCTACATCGAGAAACACAGCTCCAACTTTGTGACGTTTGTTGAAGCTGTTGGAAATGGTTTGGGCGAGTTTCGTGGTGTGATGGATGGTGCCATGAAGGGGCTGGAAGCCATACTGTTCGTCAGGGACAACACGGAGCGCTGTGGACTTTGCTCTGACGATTTCGAGGATGACTTTTTCAGCTATCTTGCCGAGGCCTGGAAGTAGGCTGATTGGCCGATAGCTGCTTGCCTCGTGGGATGGAGAGCCTGGTTTTTTTGATCATAATAACCTCAGCTTTTTTCCAGTAGAGTGGAAAATAGCTGAGTCTCAGTATGCTGTTAATGATATTGGTGGCTTCTGAGATTTGTTTCTTGGGGAGTTTTTTGAGGGCTTTATTTGTAATTTTATCATGACCTGGGGCTTTTCGGATTGAGGTAAATCGAATGATCTCATTAACAGCGGAGGGGGTTGTGAAGTACGTATTACGAGGGGGCTGGGCAAGATTTAGGGTCTGTATGGTTGTTGCGACCCTAAGATCGCGGGCTGGATCGGGATGGGCAGGAGTGTTAGGAGAAAACTGTTCCTCTAGCAGATCTGCCAGAAGGTCAGCCTTCTCCTGGGTTGTGGAGGCTGTGGTGCCGGCGTGGGTGAGGGCTGGCATGGACCTTGGCTCGTCATTGGAAAGGGCTGTTGCCATTTTCCAAAGAGAACAGTCCTGGGTAGTGAGGGATTCTACTTTGGACTCCCACCTTCTGCTGTGGAATTCAGCAAGTGAGTCTTTCACCTGCTGCGTTGCTTGATTTGCGAGCCTTTTGAGGCGGGGGTCTCCCGTCCTGAGGGCTCTTCTGAGCAGCCGGTTTTTATCCCTGATCTGCTCTTTGATAGCTGGGGGGTAGTCTACCTTGAGAAGAGACTGGTTGGGTTCGTGACGTTGTGGCCTGGGCAAGGGCTGTCTGGACATCAGCAGTCAGTTTATTGACTGCCGAATCCAGATCCTGGGTTGTGGAAATTTTTGGGATGGGACCCGTGGTCGCCAGGAGGCGTTGGAAGTGGTCCCAGTCTGTGCTGGAAGTGGTGACTGTGGCATTCATTTTGTCGGCCGGATTTCCCAGTGTAAAAATGACCGGTAGATGGTCAGACGAAAGGTCATGAATGACAGTAATGTTATGCCGGAGGTTGATATTTTTTAGAAGAAAAATATCTAGAAAGTCCGGTCTTCCGTGTCCAATGTGGGTGGGCTTGTCTGGAGCTATGAGATTGAATGGGATTTGGTTCTGGATGGCGTCGAGAGCAATGCCATTAGCGTTCGTAGCTAGGTTTCCCCAGAGAACGTTTTTGGCATTGAAGTCTCCGCCCAGAACGGTCTTTTGATTGACAGGGCCAAACAGCAGATGGAAGTCTGCAGGATCGATGGGATGTTGGTCACCGTTTTGTTGGTAGACCGAGAAGAGGTGGATGGTGGTGTTGTTTGCCATGGTTATGGCAATAGGCGTGGCTTCAGTTTGGACAAGCGGAAGGGGGGGGGGGGGGGTTTGGTAGTGATTTAAGCAGTGCTTGACAAGAATCATGGTCCCCCCTAGGCGGGCCCTGATTCTGTCGTTGCGGTAAACAGTGTAGTTAGGAAGACTGAATCGGATGCCGGGCTTTAGAAAGGTTTCTTGGATTAGAGCTACGTCGACGTTATGGTCTTGTAGGAAATGGAGAAGTTCATGCTTTTTGTCGCGAATGCCATTGGCATTCCATGACAAGATGTTTAGCATTTTAGGAGAGATCTTATTTGGTCGCTTACTCATACTTGGGCGTTGGAATTAAGCAGGGGCATGAAAGTGGCGGAAAGCTTTTGAAAGTTTTGGATGTTTTTAAAGAAGGTTTGCATGGCAGAATTCATGCTATTGATAGATGTAAGGGCGTCGGTCATGTTTGTTGGAATTGAGGTCGCTGGGGGACCCGCCGTTTGACGACGGTTTGCCCAGGAGAAGGTGGCTTGGGAGTTAGCTTGGTTGGTTGCGGGTCGCTGCGACGGGTGTTTGGGACAGCCTCTGTAGGAGGCTGTATGCTCACCCTCACAGTTTGCACATTTGGCAGGTAAATCCCGCGTTTTTTTTGGCATGTGGACGTGAGGTGCCCCTGCCCGCATTTAACACATTTGGGCGGGGCCCTGCACAGATGGGATGAGTGGCCAAATAATTGGCAGTTGAAGCATTGAGTATTTTTAGACTTGGAATGTTGGGGTTCTGCTTTTATTTTGTTGTGCCTGACTTCAGTAATAGCAAAAATGGCTTTATCGGATTTGGGCACTAGCACCAAAACCATGGGCATGGGGTCCCCTGATTTGTAGTGCCATCGGATAACTTTATGAGGGTTGTGGCCTTTTTCACGCAGGTCACTAGCAATCTCGTCGGTTGTGAGAGTCTCTACGACTCCCCTCAACACGACGTGATTTAACTTGTCCTCCTGGAACTGGAAGGTATGGAAGGGTTCCCTGTTCTCCTCCAGGAATCTAGTTATATTTCTAAAGTCCTGGGGGGTCTCGGGGTGTATCCTCACACCTTCCGGGAGGGTGACCGCGCGGGTAAACCTGAATTTCTTGGCATTGAAAGTTGAGACGATATTTGAGTATTAGTGTTGTTACATTTTTATAAATACCCTAAGGTAGATAAGTAATAAAATTAATACTATATGCTAATGAATATTGCTGGGAAATCCATTCTGAATATTAATTGTATAAATTGAGTAAAGGGGAGTTACCATGGGCCAGACAGGTATCTTTTTGTTCGTTTAAAATGATGTATGAATTTTTAATTCTATTTATTTCTAAATTTTCTAATAGGTTTAAGTTTACGCCTTTGTTTTGTATGTGTAGAATTTTAAATTTATGATGATTTGATTCTGTTAAATAAATACTGTACGCTGAGTCAGTTTTGTTTTTTAAATAGCTTCTTTTATGTAACTTTTATGACAAGAACCATAATTTAACTGATACACTCCAGATTTTGTTGATCTATTTTGTTTTTCCCTTTGCGTTTTTAATGAATTTTCCTAACGAGTTATTTGTTCTAAAAGCTATGTTTATATTATATTTGTTTAAGTGGTTTTTAATTTTCTCTGACGTGTTACCAAAATAGGTTAAAACATTAAATTTTTTCCCTGTGTTCTCTTTCTTGGGGTATACTAAAGAAATAGCTTTATTTTTTAATTTTGGATGGTTGTAGCTTCTACTTGATGGAAATTCATTATAAATATATAATAAAAGACTGTTTTTTAGTCAATTTCCACTGGTTTATTTAAATTGCGATGACGCGTTTCGCTGTCGATGCAGCTTCTTCAGATCTACATTTTACACTGTCAAGTTAGGTTTAATATTCACAGTTTTATATAATTTCTTAATTATAATATTACACATAATTAAATTACATTGATAGTATTGGGAAATCCACACAGATTTGGAGGTATTGGAATAAATTCAATAATGGTGAATTGCTTAAATCTACCTGGTCGTTGAGTAAGGTACCTGTAGTCCTTAATCGATTTATTTGCATTGTCTCTAAAAGGTTTAGTTTTAAACCTTTTTGTTGGGTGTGTAAAATTTTGAAATTCTTGTTAAATGTGTGATTTTCTGTTAAAAGATGATTAGCATATGTTGAATTAGATTTTCTATGGATGAAACTTTTTTCGTGTTCTGTAATTCTTTGTCTAAATGTACGTCCAGTTTGTCCGATGTATGTTTTAGGACATGACCCACATGTTAATTGATAAACTCCCGATTTATTGTCTTTATTGATTTTGTGGTTTGTAGTTTTTAATAGCTTACAAGACTAACAATACGATAGGGAAATATCTTAAAAACTACAAACCACAAATCAATAAAGACAATAAATCGGGAGTTTATCAATTAACATGTGGGTCATGTCCTAAAAACATACATCGGACAAACTGGACGTACATTTAGACAAAGAATTACAGAACACGAAAAAAGTTTCATCCATAGAAAATCTAATTCAACATATGCTAATCATCTTTTAACAGAAAATCACACATTTAACAAGAATTTCAAAATTTTACACACCCAACAAAAAGGTTTAAAACTAAACCTTTTAGAGACAATGCAAATAAATCGATTAAGGACTACAGGTACCTTACTCAACGACCAGGTAGATTTAAGCAATTC
The DNA here is from genome assembly GCA_019049505.1 of Pachyrhynchus sulphureomaculatus. Taxonomy (NCBI): domain Eukaryota; kingdom Metazoa; phylum Arthropoda; class Insecta; order Coleoptera; family Curculionidae; genus Pachyrhynchus; species Pachyrhynchus sulphureomaculatus. The sequence goes on along the minus strand of CM032449.1, from coordinate 164,460,938 downwards.
ACCATTATTGAATTTATTCCAATACCTCCAAATCTGTGTGGATTTCCCAATACTATCAATGTAATTTAATTATGTGTAATATTATAATTAAGAAATTATATAAAACTGTGAATATTAAACCTAACTTGACAGTGTAAAATGTAGATCTGAAGAAGCTGCATCGACAGCGAAACGCGTCATCGCAATTTAAATAAACCAGTGGAAATTGACTAAAAAACAGTCTTTTATTATATATTTATTTTTTAATTTCTTGTTTAGAATTGAGTCTATGGTATCAGGAGAATATCCGTTATTAACAGCAATTTGTTTTATTAGATTTAATTCTTTATTAAAATCATCTACAGATAAGGGGACACTTACAAGTCTATGCAACATACCGTGGTAAGCTGCCAATTTGTGTTGTAGGGGGTGAACTGATTTTATGTTTATTGTAGTATCTGTATGTGAGGGTTTGTGAAAAATAGAGAATTTGTGTTTGTTGTAATGTCTGGTTATCGTTAAGTCAAGAAAATTAATTTTATTGTCGACTTCTAGTTCCATAGTGAATTTAATATTTTTATGTATTGAGTTTATATAGTTAAAAACACTGTCAAGTTGACGCTCTGTACCATTAAAACAAGCAAAGATGTCGTCTACATATCGGTACCAATACAAAAATGATTTACTAAATTCTTGTCGATGTATTTGTTTTTTCTAGGTTATCCATAAATATTTCTGCTAAAAGCGGGCTAAGTGGACTACCCATTATGAGACCCTCAGAACTATTATAAAACGTATTTATTAAAGTAAAAATAATTTTGATTGAGGCTCGGGTTTAATAAATTTAGTATGTCTTGTTGTATAACGATATTAACTTTATTTTTGATTAGAAATGTTTTTATGATTTTTACTGTTTCACCCGTGGGCATGCTAGGGAAAAGGTTTTGGACGTCAAATGATACTAGTTTTGAATTATCTGGTAGAAAGACGTTGGAAAATTTTTCCGTTAATTCTAAAGAATTTTTTATTGTGTAAGTTGGGGTGAAGTTAATGTTCGTTTTAATGATATCTATGAGAAATTTTGAGAGTTTGTAAGCTGGGGCCGCGATGTAGGAGGCTGCAGGTCTAATAGGATGATTTTTCTTTATGTAATTTGACTAATGAATAAAGTAGAGGGGCTGATGATTCATGACTGTTAATTTTGAGATTTGGTTGTCTGATATGATGCTAGAAGCTTTACCTAATGCTGTTCTAATATCTTTCTTGAATTTTTCTGTCGGATCTTTAAGTAATATTTTGAAATTTCCTTTCTTAATAAATTCTAGTGTTTTGTCTATATATTGTTGTTGATCTATAGCGACTATTGTGTTACCCTTATCTGCTTTCGTAAAAATGATATTATTATTTTTAGCCTTGTTTTGTATTGTTCTAGCTATATTTATTTCATTATCTAAATTTGGTTTGTTGCTAAGAAATTCCTTTTTTATAATATCTGCGCAAATGTATTTTTTTGGGCTTTTTGAATGGTACATTTATTAAAGCTACTTCTGTTTCTACAGCCAAGATTTCAGATTCTTTTAAATCAAATTTATTATTTATATTATGTTCAAAACCTTTGTTTAAGAGGGTTGTTTCTTGATTGGAAAAATTTGTTGCTGATAAATTTATAAATCTGTCAAAGAATTTATGATCTGAAAACACTTTTTTGTGGTAGGTTGTGGTTGATGTTTTTTTTTCCCTTATAAGAGAATCAAGTTTTCTTTTTTGATTAATGTATTTTTTATTTATTATAGTTCTGATTTTATCCCTCGTTTTTCGATCTAGATCAAAAAATTCTAATGAGTGTAATCGAAACGTTAATTCAGAATGGATTAGCTTAACATAAACATTATAGATGTCTCGTTTGCTGTACTGGATCCTTCTTTCTTCAATAATCCATTTTTTATGTTCTATGTTGGCGGCTTTCGAGGCTGCAACACTAGTGTTTTTAGTCTGGAGTTTTATGTAACGTGGTACTACAGCATTTTTAATGCACAGATTGAAGAATCAAATGTTCTGTGTTGTAATTGCACACTTTAGTAACAAGTTGAAATACCATTTAGCCAACAGGCATGTATTTGCCTCTTTTAAACTTTGAATTGTTGTGGCTGTTACTTGATGGAAATTCACACGAATGTAATGAAAGAAAAAATAGATCAAATAAATCTGGAATATATCAGTTAAATTGTGGTTCTTGTCATAAAAGTTACATAGGTCAAACAGGTCGCTCATTCGAAACTCGGATTTTAGAACATAAAAGAAGCTATTTAAAAAACAAAACTGACTCAGCGTACAGTAATCATTTAATAGAATCAAATTATCTTTTTGATGATAAATTTAAAATTCTACACATACAAAATAAAGGCGTAAAATTAAACCTATTAGAAAATTTAGAAATAAATAGAATTAAAAAGTCAGACATCATTTTAAACGAACAAAAAAATACCTGTCTGGCCCATGGTAACTCCCCTTTACTCAATTTATATACAATTAATATTCATAATGGTTTCCCAGCAATATTCATTAGCATATAGTATTAATTTTATTACCTATCTACCTTAGGGTATTTATAAAAATGTAACAACACTAATACTCAAATATCATTTTGTATCAGAAGAAGCTATAGTATAGCGAAACGCGTCATACAGTTTCAGTGAAACTAAATAAAGTGGAAATTTGACAATATTAGTGTTTTATTACATTCGTTATGAATTTCCATCAAGTAACAGCCACAACAATTCAAAGTATATATATATATATATATATATATATATATATATATATATATATATATATATATATATATATATATATATATATATATATATATATATAAATATATATATATATATATATATATATATATATATAAATAAATATATATATATATATATAATATATATATATATATATATATATATATATATATATATATATTTATATATATATATATATATATATATATATATATATATATATATATGTATATATATGTATATATGTATATATATATATATATATATATATATATATATATATATATATATATATATATATATATATGTTGTAATGGTTTTAGTGACGCTACTTTTGATATTTTCAATACGATGGAAAAAATCGAATTTCATGTGTTGATTAAACACTGTTTTTTGATGGAAAAAAATACTGTTCAAGCAAAGCAATGGCTTGTTGAGTGTTACGGGGACTCTGCCTCTGGAAATTCACTCATCATTTACTGGTTTGCTGAATTTAAACGCGGTCGTACAGATACAAATGATGCTGAACGCTCTGGGCGTTTTGGATGACCGTACAGTGAAATTGCGTGAGATAGCTGACACTCTAAAGATATCAAAAGAACGTATTAGTCATATTTTGTATGGACATTTGGGCATGAGAAAGGTCTGTTCGAAATGGGTACCGCATTTGCTCACAGTGGACCAAAAACAACAACGTATTGATGATTCTGAGCGCTGCTTGGACATGTTTAAGAGCAATAAAAATGATTTTTTCATGCGATATATGACAATGGATGAAACGTGGATCAACCACTACACACCGGAATCAAATAGGAAGTCAGCGGAATGGACAGCAGCCGGTGAAAACCGCTCCAAGCGACCAAAGACACAACAGTCGGCTGGAAAGGTTTTGATCTCTGTATTTTGGGATGCCCATGGAATAACTTTCATCGACTATGCTAAGAAGAGAAAAATCATCAATAGCGAATATTATATAAAGTTATTGGTGCGTTTGAAGGCAGAAATCGCAAGGAAATATCCTTGAATGAACAAGAAAAAAGTGCTCTTTCATCAAGACAATGCACCGTGTCACAAGTCAATGGTTACAATGGCAAAATTGCATGAATTGGAGTTCGAATTGCTTTCTTGTCCGCCGTATTCTCCAGATATGGCCCCCCGACTATTATCTATTCGCAGACATGAAAAAAATGCTCGCGGGAAGAGATTTGGCTCCAATGAAGAAGTTATCGCCGAAACTAAGGCCTATTTTGAAGGCAAGGATAAATCCTTCTACAAGAAAAGTATAGAAATGTTAGAAAACGTTGGATTGATTGTGTCGCTCTTGAAAGAGACTAATTGATGAATAAAGTCTTTTCAACTTGTTATACCTCAGTAAAAGTGGCCAGACCATTTTTCACATTAGAAGTAAATTACGGTGGTTCGTCAAAATGCGAAACAGGCAAGTCATTATACTTTGACGAAGAATAATAATTTGATAGTACAATATTTACTTACATTACAGCTCAAGTAAAACGAGAGCATCAAATGTTATGCACAATTTAGACAATACTAATGCAAGTTCAAAGAGGCTCTGCACCAGCATTCAAAATCATTTATTACTGGATAAATGAATTTGGCATGGCCATAAGAGCATTATAGATGCTCCATGTTCAGGATGCTCAATTCAGGTTTCTTCTGAAGAAATGATTGATAAAATTCATGGTATCGTGATGGACGATTGTCGTGAGATTACTGAGATGGTAAGTATCTCATATGTACAGCTATATAGTATCCTGCATGAAGTTCCAACAATGAAAAAAATTATTCCTCGATGGGTGCCTTGTTTGTTAACGCCAGGCTTAAAATGCAAGAGGAAGGTCATTTTAAAATAATGTTTGGAAATGTTGCAGCGTAATGCCAAGGATCTCAGGCGTCACTTTATGACTGCAGATGAAACGTTGAGCCACCATTACATCCCGGAAACAAAACGGCAATCAAATCAGTGTGTTGGCGAAGGTAAAATTGTACCGAAAACAGCGAAAACAGTTTTATCGGTGGGAAAACTGATGGCAACTATTTTTTGAGACTCACAGTGTGTTATCGTGATTGTCTATTTGGCAAACCATAAAACTTTATTATGCAACGTTACTGGACTGTTTGCATAGTAAGTTGAAGCAGAAGCTACCGAGAGTAACACTTAAAAGAACTTTCTTTCACCAGGATAACGCGCCCCGTCAGATATTGTACTGGGGGGAAATTTTTGTCGAAAGGAGAGGTTACATGTGCTATAAATGATTATAGCGTTGGAAACAATGCTTTTTTATTTAAAGGAATTAAATTGAATCTCGTTTGACGAAATATTGCCAGTGGAGATTACGTTGAGAAATAAATTTTTGTTTCTACACAAAAATGTTATTTACCTTATTTTTGCAAGACGTTTCAACTTACCCTCGTATACGTATATATATATATATATATATATATATATATATATATATATATATATATATATATATACATATATATATATATATATATATATATATATATATATATATATATATATATATATATATATATATATATATATATATATAATACATATATATATATATATATATATATATATATATATATATATACATATATATATACCAGTATGAAATGCGGATTTCAGACAACAGATGGTGCACCAATGCAGTTTGTGCTGTAAAGATTTGACACTGCACCTTTTTGTTGTGTCATCAACAAGTGTCAGACGCACAAAGAGCATTCGCGGACAGCATTAAATTTTTTGTTTTCATTTGAAGAAAACTGCTGTTGAATCAAACCGATTACTTCGAGAAGCTTATGGTGAATATGCTCCATCGCAAGATACGTGTGAACGATGGTTACGGCGTTTCAAAAGTGGTGACTCCGATGTTGCAGACAAGGAACGTGGGTACCACATGAATTGAACTACAGGCAAATGGAAAAGCGCAAAAACATCTGTGACATTTTGCTTGCTCGGTACAAAAGGAAGTCGTTTTTGCATCGTATGGTTATAGGGGATGAAAAGTGGATTTATTTTGAGAATCCCAAGCGCAAAAAATCATGGGTAGACCCAGGCGTACCATCCACATCGACCGCATGACCTAATCGCTTTCGCAGAAAGACGATGCTCTGTGTTTGGTGGGACCAGAGGGGCGTGGTCTATTATGAGCTGTTAACACCCGGGAAAACGGTTAATACTAAACGTTACCAACAACAATTGACCGATTTGAACCGTTCGCTGCTTGAAAAAAAGGCCAGAATACCGAAAGAGGCAATACAAAGTCATTTTTCTTCATGACAATGCTCCATCACATACGGCAAAACCAGTTCGCGACACGTTGGAAGCACTCAGCTGGGAAGTTCTACCCCATGCGGCTTACTAACCAGACTTGCTCCTTCCGATTACCACTTGTTTGCATCGATGGGTCACTTGCTGAGTAGCGCTTTGGTTCGTACGAAGATGTGAGAAAATGGCTCGATGAATGGTTCGCAGCAAAAGCGGAAGATTTTTACTGGCTGGCGTTTTTCACAAATTGCCCGAAAGATGAGAAAAATGTATAACAAGCGATGGGGCATACTTTGAATAAAGCACTTTTTATCATTCTTCCGAATTTAACATGTTTTTTTAGAAAAAAATTCCGCATTTCATACTTGTACACCTGGTATATATGTATATATATATATATATATATATATATATATATATATATATATATATATATGTAGAAGAGCTAATCTGGAAATACATTCGTTCGTTTGTTACAAACATACAAAATTTTGCAAATGTTTCGCCAAGTCTTACTTGGTATTTTCAATGCTGACTGAAGTAGTAAGTTACATCACTAAATTCCCTTATTATTTTCCTTTAACAAAAATATAAAAAGTCCTGTTCTGAAGAAAATGCCGGTGTATCGAGTTAACAAAGCCTTGTACAACTGGATCTTCCTATATTTTTTTCTTCCTGTACTTTTCCGACTATTGAAAACTTATTTCCTTTAAAACAATTTGAAGATCCTGATTCTAAACTAAATAGAAATGCGATATTACGTAAACTTTATCGTTTAAAGAGTCATTACAAGTACTCTTTGGATTATAAATAAAAATACAAGGATCATGAAATTTAAAAAATAATTCCTAAGGTAAATGCTTAGGTTAAGCACATATTGAAACGCAATTATCAGAAACATTCATTTTTCAAGAAAGAATTTTCGAATAGTATCATATTTCAGAAATTTTTCCTGATTTTTTGATGAAAATGAACAAATATCAAGAATATTTATTTACAGTGCACTTTTTTTTTATAATTACAAGAGTAGTTGATAGTTCGGTAAGTTTTCTCATCCAACGATAAAGTTTTCTTTAGAAATTTAACCGTTCGATATAGTTTTTTTTTTTAAATTTATATACTTAAAAATAAATAGTGAATTCTGTGATATTTATTTCGTATCAGTGTTTTTATTTCCCATTTTCCCGAACTTAAATCATATATTACATTCTGTCAAGTGTTTTCCAAAGTTTTAATCTACCGTTGATGATAACAAAAAAAATAAATGGATTCTAGATCAATTACAGTTTGCCGTGGTGTCGTTAATAAAATTATAATAATTTTTTTTTAACAGGTGTGACTAGAGAATTACTTGCGCTGGTTAGATTTCGGCTTACGTGAAATATTTCCGATATTGAAAAATTGCTTTGAAAGCACTGAACTATAAATATAGTTTATTCTTGAAGCCTTAGAAGTTTTTTTGTAAACTAAAAAAAGGTAAAGTTTTTGTAAATGCATTACAACGTAAAATAATGAACTGTTGATTGTAAGTATAGCAATATTGTGACTTTTCAGGTTATTGTCAAAATAAAAGTCAATTGTTTTTGGTGTGTATATTTACCACAACCATTGGCGTACACGCTGAAAAACTATAAAATTTTGGGGTTAATTTCCTCATTATTTATAGAGGAGTATCATTTATCAATATTTTTTTGCAATTGCTCTTGATGTGCATATACAAGCTTAGAAGCTATATTAAACGATTTCCATAACACTCGACGTACCTCCGTTTTTAAATCAAAATTTATTAGGTAAAATTCAGAGGTGTAATGCGATCTTTTTTGTACAAGTTATAATCCTATGTTAGTGGATGTGCGCGCGCACATACACTAACGTCATTGTAAGGCACTGCTTAATATTATTTGCTTATTTTTATTCTTATCTTTTTTATCTTCTGATATAATTTTTTGTAACTTAAATATACTTTACTAGAATCAAAAATAATAACGTAAATGTGATTTTCTCAACATTAGAAAAATTTGGCTCTGAATATATAAATAACCGGTCAAGTGCAAGTTGAAGTTGCGCAATTAGTGTTCCGTACGTTGATTGATTTTAAAATAAAAATTTTTGTTACGGCGGTATAAAATGATCAGTGAGTTCACAAAACACACCCCAAATAAGTTTTCAACAAAGTTTGTTTCCAATCTTTACTGAAAACTGATGACCTTAAGATTTTTGTCCTTGTCCTGTCAATTTCATCAAGCCAGTTACAGTATTGTTGGTATTTATGTTGCTCTAAAATAAGCCATTTTTGAAATAAACAAAATTAACTCTTATTTTCACTTATAATTTATCTGAAAACATTTGGTGGACTTTAATTAGGAATATATTTATTTTAATTACGGTCGGTTTGATAACTACGCAGCGTATACAACATAGGTGTATAGGTTAATGATAATAAATCCTCCAACTAGCTTATTTGAAGAGACAAAAATCTTAAATACAGAAGTTGTAGCGCTTTTGAATAATTTCTTTACGAAGTTAAAACAGATCTAATCACGCTTCGCGTTTTCAGCATATCACACAAAATTTATGTTCTGAAGTGGAGCACGCTCTGTTTTTAGTTTTGTAGAACTGTTATTTGCTATGCAAAATGAATCAAAAATACGCCTTATCTGACTTAAACAAGGTAAGATATCCATGTTTGTCACTGACATTTGTTCATATTAAGAACTAGCAGTGCCCGCGGCTCCGCGGGCGTGGACTTGATTCACCAATATCGTCACTGCTTATTCCTTATGTTACCTAACGTAATAAAATATCTGCCATTATTTCCCCTTATCTCCCATTATTTCTCCTTATCTCCCATTATCTCTACATAATTTATATTATCTAGGCTTATCTCTGCTCATCTCCCATTATTTCTCCTTATCTCCCATTACTTCTCCTTATCTCTCATTATCTCACCTTATCTCCCATTATCTAGGCTTATCTCGACTTATCTCGCAATATTTCTCCTTCTCTTCCATTATTTCTCCTTATCTCCCATTATCTCACCATAACTCCCATTATCTAGACTTATCTCTGCTTATCTCCCATTATTTCTCCTTTTCTCCCATTATTTATACTTATCTCCCATTATCTCACCTTATCTCCTATTATCCAGGCTTATATCGAATTATATAGAACATATGTATAAATTTATAAAAACACGTAAATCGGATAAGTGGTCCTCAAGTGATAAGCGCACTAACGGACAGACAGACAGACAGAGAGACGTTGCATTTTATATATATTATATTCTTTGCAACATAACATTCTTCCATATTTAATGGTTTAGGCAGTGTATTGCAAGAGAACACGCTAAAGGTAACCTTTTTTTCCGACTTGAATCACTATTATCGTCACTGCTTATTCTTTATGTTACCTAAGGCAATAAAATATATCCTATAACCTGGCCAGAGAACATATGTATGTTCTAAAAAAAGCACGTAACGCACTAACAGAGAGACAGACAGAAAGAGAGACCTTGCATTTTATATATATTATAGATATCCTTTGCTACATGATATTGTTCCATATTTAGCGGTTTAGGCAGTGTATTGCAAGAGAACGCGCTAGCGGCAAACTTTTTTTTTTTCCGATTTGATTCACTATTATCGTCACTGCTTATTCCTCATGTTACCTAACGTTATAAAATATAGCCTATAACCTGGCCAGAGAACATATGTATGTTTTAAAAAAAAACACGTAAATCGGATAAGTGGTTCTCGAGGGATAAAGCGCACTAACGGACAGACAGACAGACAGATAGAGAGATGTTGCATTTTATATATATTATAGATATAGATTATTATTATTATTATATAACCTGGCCAAAGAATATATGTATGAATTTAAAAAAAGACACGTAAATCGATAAGTGGTTCTCGCGTGATAAACGCACTAATGGACAGACAGATAGACAGGGAGACAGTGCATTTTATATATATATATATATATATATATATATATATATATATGTATATATATATATATATATATATATATATATATATATATATATATATATATATATATATATATATATATATATATATATATATATATATATATATATATATATATATATATATATATATATATATATATATATATATATATATATATATATATATATATATATATATATATATATATATATATATATATATATATATATATATATATATAAATATATATATATATATATATATATATATATATATATATATATATATATATATTCTCTGCTACATAATATTGTTCTATATTTAATGGTTTAGGCTGTGTATTGCAAGGGAACGCGCTAGCAGTAAAGTTTTTTCCGACTTCATTCGCTATTATCGTCACTGCTCATTCCTTATGATATCTATCGTAATAAAATATAGCCTATAACCTGGCCAGAAAACATATGTATGTTTTACAAAAAAAGTACGTAAATCGGAAAAGTGGTTCTCGAGTGATAAGCGCACTAACGGACAGACAGACAGACGTTGCATTTTATATATATTATAGATGTTTCTATTCAGCGGTAGAAAGATTAATTGTGGAAGGAAATGTTTTTTCAGAGACTGAAAAATGGGATTTAAACGAAATAGTTATTGAAAACAGAAAAAATTAGGCAAGTACAACAGGACTATACAAAAATTTGTAGAAGGCAGAGTTAATTTCCTAGCTTAAATACATTTACGAAATATATAACCATATTTTAACTGAAAACACAATTGCACGAATGAAAAGGACTATATAAAAATGAAACGAAGGCGAAAATGGAACTTTTTTTGCATTATCCACGCACCTCGGTATTATGAAAGTAAACGAAAATCAAAATTATTATCAATATGCAGTTGCATTTTATATATATTATATTCTTTGCAACATGACATTCTTCCATATTTAATGGTTTAGGCAGTGTATTGCAAGAGAACACGCTAAAGGTAACCTTTTTTTCCGACTTGAATCACTATTATCGTCACTGCTTATTCTTTATGTTACCTAAGGCAATAAAATATATCCTATAACCTGGCCACTAACGGACAGACAGACAGACAGATAGAGAGATGTTGCATTTTATATATATTATAGATATAGATTATTATTATTATTATATAACCTGGCCAAAGAATATATGTATGAATTTAAAAAAAGACACGTAAATCGATAAGTGGTTCTCGCGTGATAAAACGCACTAATGGACAGACAGATAGACAGGGAGACAGTGCATTTTATATATATATATATATATATATATATATATATATATATATGTATATATATATATAAATATATATATATATATATATATATATATATATATATATATATATATATATATATAATATATATATATATATATATATATATATATATATATATATATATATATATATATATATATATATATATATATATTTATATATATATATATATATATATATATATATATATATATATATATATATATATATATATAAATATATATATATATATATATATATATATATATATATATATATATATATATATTCTCTGCTACATAATATTGTTCTATATTTAATGGTTTAGGCTGTGTATTGCAAGGGAACGCGCTAGCAGTAAAGTTTTTTCCGACTTCATTCACTATTATCGTCACTGCTCATTCCTTATGATATCTATCGTAATAAAATATAGCCTATAACCTGGCCAGAAAACATATGTATGTTTTACAAAAAAAGTACGTAAATCGGATAAGTGGTTCTCGAGTGATAAGCGCACTAACGGACAGACAGACAGACGTTGCATTTTATATATATTATAGATGTTTCTATTCAGCGGTAGAAAGATTAATTGTGGAAGGAAATGTTTTTTCAGAGACTGAAAAATGGGATTTAAACGAAATAGTTATTGAAAACAGAAAAAATTAGGCAAGTACAACAGGACTATACAAAAGTTTGTAGAAGGCAGAGTTAATTTCCTAGCTTAAATACATTTACGAAATATATAACCATATTTTAACTGAAAACACAATTGCACGAATGAAAAGAACTATATAAAAATGAAACGAAGGCGAAAATGGAACTTTTTTTGCATTATCCACGCATCTTAGTATTATGAAAGTAAACGAAAATCAAAATTATTATCAATATCAATCGATATTTATTATTTATAGGTTCTATAAGAGCAGCTGTTAAAGATTTATTCTAGGAAAAGCATATTACGAGTATATTAATACATAGTTTTACCAGTACAACAATTAATCCAGGAAGGAAAGGAGGCTTTTGTTAGGAGATAATGCAATGCATGAGACAGGACATGTAACTGGTTCATACTATTGTTCGAACAGGTGAAACAGTTTTCTCAGTAGGCAGTGTGATCACTTTTTGGTCATCGAGAATGATCAAGGTATACGAGAAATAAAATACTCTGACCGTCGATGTGTTCGGCGCTGGTGCAGCATATTGAACAATAGAGTGTTAGAACCAATATGTTTTAACAGAAAGTGTAAATTCCTATTTACTACCCTATAAGCTAGGCAGCGTTTCTCAACCTTTCACTATTTGCGACCCAATTTTCAAACATAATTTTCATCGCGCCTTCCCCCCTCTCATACAATAACAGCATGCAATAATAATGTATTTTCAGTATTTTGATGCTAAAGCTACACTATAAGTAAATTTATTCATATTTGGCAACACATATCTGCTGCGTTGACAAAACTAGAATCGATGCCTCTCTATTGCTCTCTGTCAAGTCCACCAAAACGGTAGCGACTTCGCGAGAAGTTCCGAGTTGTCTGGAACATTCGGAAAGTCTGCCCAAAAGTGTATAAATGCTGTACCTCTTTCAATTACAGCCCGTCTCAGTCGAGTTGATCCTTCTGCTGCTATCGGATTTATCGTGAATGTGTATGTTGTAATTTACTTATTAATTGAGATTCAAGGTATTATGTATTTACGACAGTAAATTTATACAGAATCATGGATAAATTTTTAAGTGGGCGTAGCGAGCATTAGACGACAGTGAAGCATCAACAAGTACACAGTGGTTACGAAAATAAAACCAAGAAAATATTCTCAAGAACACTTAAATTTAGGATTTACCAATACTGAAGTAAATGAAGAAGAAAGGCCCCTGTGTGTTATTTGCTCAAAAATCTTGACAGCAGACAGCATGAAACCAAATAAACTTAAACGACATTTGGAAACGCTTCATAGTGAGCACCTTAACAAACCCCGAGACAACCGTGAAGAACAGATTAGCGGGACGGACTACACGGGAGACCTGCAGTGAGGAAACCACTTCTTAGGCAAGTGAATAAACGTAAACGATTAGAATGAGCCTGAGAACATGAAAAAAATTGGACATCAGAACAATGGAATTCCGTCCTTTGGAGCGACGAATCTAAATTCGAAATTTTCGGTTCAAATCGACGAGTTTACGTGCGGCGGTCAACTGGAGAGAGGATGTTGGAAGCGTTTCAGTTGCCTAGAGTAAAACATGGTGGAGGTTCAGTAATGGTTTGGGGTTGTTTTGGCACCGGTAAAATTGGAAAGGATAGAAGGAATCATGCAAAAAGAACAGTATCAAGAAATTTTGCTAACTCAAATGCTTCCTTCTGGAAGAGATATTTTTCAGGGGAAATTTATTTTTCAGTCTGACAACGACCCTAAACATTCTGTTAAACAAATTAGAGAATTTTGGGACCAATGAAAATCCGACGACGTCCTGGAAGTGATGACTTGACCTCCACAATCACCCGACTTGAATCCCATCGAATTGCTGTGGGACCATTTGGACAGGTGTGTTCGAAGACTCAATCAAACATCAGAAAATCACTTTTGGGAACTTTTACAAGTAGAATGGGTTAAAATAACCGAAGAAACTCTGAAGAAACTACTGGAGTGCCGAAACTCTGTAAAGCGGTAATTAAAAACAAAGGAGGTCATATAGATGAGAAAAATCCTGGAAAATCGTGAATATTTTTCTGATTTTCTAGACTGTAAATAATGCGAAAATAAATAATAATTCATTAAAATTAAAAAAAAGATATTATCTGGGTTTTCGTTGTCTTGGGACTGAAATAACTAGGTAGGCAAATACTTTCTGACGGTAGTGTGTGTATATATATACATTAAAATTCCAGGTTTCAATCCGTTCGTCTAACAATGAATTTGCACGACATTTTGCCAAAATTTCATTTGGCATTTTCAAGAGCTCCTGTTGCTACTCAATACTGTGTACACTGTATCGAAGTGCAGCAGCAGCAAGTAACCTATATATATATATATATATATATATATATATATATATATATATATATATATATATATATATATATATATATATATATATATATATATATATATATATATATGTATATATATATATATATATATATATATATATATATATATATATATATATATATATATGTATGTATATATATATATATATATATATATATATATATATATATATATATATGTATGTATATATATATATATACCTATATATATATATATATATATATATATATATATATATATATATATATATATATATATATATATATATATATATACATATATATATATATATATATATATATATATATATATATATATGTATATATATATATATATATATATATATATATATATATATATATATATATATATATATATATTATAAAATATAAAAAGGTTTTTCGTGCAATTATAAATTAAAAATACCTTCAATTCATTATAAAATACCCGTCATATGTATGAAATCCATATAGTGTATTTGTATACCGATACCTCTTAAATTATAAACCGCTTGAAATTTAATGACTCCTTAGAAAATCATAATTATTTAACCTAGAACGAGAACAAACAAAACATATGGTTCAAAAACCTATACTAGAGCAGAAATGATTGAGAAAAAAAAAATTTTTATTTATTAAATCTTTTGATATATGCACAATGGAAAATAAGAGAATAAGACAGCATCTGTTAAGATACATCATTGTTCCTGTTAAAATTACGACGAGTACTAAATATATTAACGTTCGCCTAGATCAGAAAAATGCTTGCTCCAATGTCACTTAAATCTTGTCAAGAAGTGAGATTTGGAGATCGCAGACAAGGATTATTTTTCTCTTTCTTGTTTAACGAATTATATTTTTAAGGATATATATGTCGTTATAATATTGTTAGGTAGTTCTGAATTGAAATCCTGCCAGCATGGTATTTGCACGTTTTCTTTAATACCCTAGTATTGAACATTTTATTTTACATAAATCTAGATATCTTCTAAATGGCACAAGTATTGTTTAAAAAATAAACTATAAAGACTTATAGTTTCTACGAGTACTTGATGTAAGTACCGTTTATTCAAGAAGTAATGGAACTTAATAAGTAAACTATAGGCTATTAGTTAATTCATCCAACTCTATTTGATCCCATTCAAAGTGCCCCCTACTGTGATACAATTACGTCAACAATTTTTTTCAGTTTTAAAAATATTTGTTATTCGCGACTTGTGTACGTTCAAGACGTCCAATCAATTTTCTTTTACAGCTTCTATATATTCGAAACTTCTTGTAGTATAATTTTTAACTTGGGGAACAGGAAAAAGTAACATGGTGCCATACTTAATTTTATTTTTACCTAAAAAAATTAGGAATAGTTACTGGATTTATTTATATTTATATTTGATTATACTTTATAAATTGCATAACCAACGTGATGCAAAATCCAAGAATTACTCTGCCACAATTCAGATTTTTTTTTATGAAATGACTTACGTAAATGAGACATACTCCTAAATAATACTCGTTCTTAACAGTTTGACTAGTTGAAAGAAACTCCTTGTGCACAACACCACGCTAATTGAAGAAAATATTTAATCTGACTTTGAATTCTGAGCGACTTGACGTCGTTTTTTCGGTTCTGGTTCACCTTTTGCACGATGCTTACTTGTCTGCATCTCTATTTCTGTGTCATATGAAGAGATCTATGTTTTGCAAATAGTAATTATGCATTTTAAAGTAAAGTTATACAAAGAAAGTATCTATTTAATGGTGCTAAACAATGTATCACTTAAAAACTTTTGATCTCACTAAATATCCATCATCGTTACTCTGCAATATTTTTAACATACATTTTAAGACAAAATTAATGGAAATTCACTTCAAAAATCCCCAGCAAGAATTTTTCACCATTACAATAACTATAATTCTAATGAAATGATGTACATGTCCTAAAAAGTTTTAGTAAATATTAATAGTAGTTCTATCTAAAAAACAAATACTTTATTAGATAGCAATACCGCCCCTATTTAGTAAATAATTAGTTTCCTTCATTTTTAAACATAGTATTATTGCAAAAGTTAAGCCTAATACTAATTGAAAATACATCTTACTAAAAAGTAAATATGTTTCTACTTAAACTAAACTTAGTCTTTCAAATTCTGTAGCAGATCCTTGAAGCTTCAAATACAAAACAAATAAATAGGCATTGATATGCAGATTTAGTCTCGCTCACGGAATAAGCAGCAACTTCTGAAAGAAATGCTGCATCATGAAACACAAATCTATTTCTCAGTTGCAGTTCACGCAAGTTAGCAAAATCGTTAGTTTGAAAAATTTGTTTTATTATTGATCATATTTGACTATGTTAAAACAGTATGTTTATTTATATCTACTCAAAAATGAAGTACTTTCTATATTAGAAAATATAATCTGATACATATAAGGAAGTTAGATGGTGTGTTTCAGATAATACTATCATTTAAACCTATTATAAACAATACGGCAACTTAAAAGCGTCATACGTTCACGAAAATTGTGCAACTGCTTTTTAATAAAATAATAGAAATGAAAATAACCAAGACGTGGAAAACTAGCACCAGAATTCAACAAAAAGGAGACTGCAAAAAGCCCGAAAATTATGCAGTACTAAAGATCAGCGCAAAACCATTCACAAAAAATTATTCTAAACAAGCAAGAGCAAAATATAGAAATTGCAAAAGAACAATAAGGCTTTCGATAGAACAAAAGAACGATTGATGCAATATTCATACTGAAACAAATAATAGAAAAGGTCATAGAATATCCCACTTTCTTAGGCATCAGAATACAACTAGAATAGACACTTGAAAAGGACCTGCAGAGAAAATTCCTAGTAATAAAGGAGTGAGAAAAGGAGACTCGCTTAGCTTCTTCATGTTTAACCTGATTATGGATCGCATAATTAGAAACTTAAGATAAAAATCAAGACTTAAAATGGGCATGCACGATATCAACATAGTGAGTTATGCAGACGACAATGTATTATTAGCAGCTAATGAAGATGATATATAGAGACTAATCCACTAATTTAATATAGCAGTCCAACCCTATAATATAAAAATAAACAAATGATATGGTGATATCCAAGCAACTAAGCAGGCGTAAATTATGACGAATGACTTCATATTGAACAAGTAATGAATTTTAAGTTAAATAAGCTCTGACATCTTAAGATCCAATATGTATTTTCACGTTATTTCTTAGCCAATAATGTATACTGGTTATAGAATCTTAGCTACCTAATAGCGAATAAATTAATCTAGCTCAATCTAATAATAAAAGTGCAAAAAAATATTTACTACCTAAATATTTGTTTAATTATAAACAAATAAAATAAAATTATTTTGTCTCTAGAGGAGCGAATATTCCAGAATTTGTCCAAAATTTTTTGATTAGTACTTTTCGAGATAGGGTGAGAGGACAGAGATTTTTTTAAAATAATACAAAGAAAAGTGTGCACAAGTATTAAATCATATATATTTTTGAACTCGTGTTTTCACAGGTTTTTCATTTGACATCCCACTCGATGATCTGGTATTTTTTTTTTATTTTCGATTTCATCCCCTATATACCAGATAAATTATCAAACTTAATGCACTAGTAATAATTTTTCCTCAGTCTATACTTTATGAAGAATATTCGATGGTAGGATACCACGAATTGTATTAAGTACGCATACCTATTACTCCATCGAAAGCTGACACTTTTAAGCGTTGACTGTGTCAACCACACTGTTGGCTCGAAAGCTGCTGTGACAGCTTTCGATGGAGTAATCGGTATGCGTACTTAATACAATTCGTTGTATCCTACCATCGTACTCCGTAACTTCTGGGATAAGTACCAGTTGATTCCGTACTCTTGTTTGTCAATCCTAGCCTGACTGACGAGCCCTGAGGGCGATACGCGTCTCAGGATGGATTTGACGGACACGAGAACAGCTAGTGAACTGCTGAAATATGGACTTCTGTCTATTTTCAGTTGCTTTACAATAATTAAATATTCCATTATTAACTGAGGTACCAAAACCACAATCTAGCTGTGGGGACATAGAAACACAGTGTGCCAGAGCCTTACAAGTAGTAGGTAGCTTAAGGGAGATAATATAGCGAAACAATTACCTGCGAATCGAAGCAAAAAATAAAAATATATAAAACTATGGTGCGCCCCATATTAACATAGGCTGTAAAAGCAAGAGCCGAAACAAAGAAAGCAAAATAAAAATGAGAATGATAGGAGTCTTAAGTTCTATTACGAGAATAACATTATAAGATATAGATAAATAAATTCATCCGAGAAACATGTGGAATACAAGACGTTGTAATAGGGTCCAAGGCGAGAGAGAGAAAAATGAAAAGAATACGTAGAAAGAATGGGAGAAAAAAAACTAGCAAGGATTTGTATGCAAGGACAACTAAGACGAAAAAGATAACTAGAATGACCACCTAAGAAATGGACCCAAAGCTGGTTTTATTTGTCAACAGATTGAGGCAAGACAAACAAAGAATATCCCTAGTCAATCGAAGAAGAAGATTTAAAGATTCCGGCTCCTGCTTATTTAACATATCTTGTAAAGTCTGAATAAATTAATAGTATTTGGTAGTTGAATTATACTAAAAGTATTCTTGCATTGATTTAGCCGTTACTTGATGGAGGTCCATAATAACTCGGAACGAAAATTTGAATAACTATTTAAGATCAACACTTGTGTTTATTATATTATTACTGACAATTGTTTCGACACACTATGTCTTCTTCTGGAGTAAGATGTAAATCTACATCTTGCTCCAAAAGACGACACAATGTGTCGAAACAATTTTCAGTAGTAATATAATAAACATAAGTCATGATCTTAAATAGTTGTTTAAATTTTCGTTCCTCGTTAAAAGTATTCTATTTTATTGAATTTTCAAAAATTAAAACAATTCAAAATATTGTGAAGTCCACAAAAGCGAATCATAGAAAAACCTTACTTAATGTTTATTACTCTTACCTAAAACTGTAGTTTCTAGTCCTTCTCTTCCTGTCACAATAATATCAGGACCTCTTAAATATTTTGGATCCGCTGGTTCTCCATTAATCATCCAGTTAAGCTGAGCAGCGGGTTTTGATCTACCAGAAGTACAATTCACGCTCACTGTATCGCCTGCCTGATACCTAGGTTTTCCTCCTGTTATTTTTGGTCCTGATTCCGGTAGAGCTGGAAGAAAAAGTACAGACTATTAAATTAAATTACTTTATTGAAGATAACATGACTACAAATAACACTAACAACGATCCATTAGTGTTAGGGTTGTGTTGAGATTTTAGAATCTTTGCCACAACATTTTATTTTAGTGCCCAACATGCGTCTTTCTAACCATGTTAGCATTATGTTGGGAATGTGGAACAATAACACTACTCAGTATTTATCACCACTACACCAAACACTTTATTTTTGCACTCGACGCGCGTTTCACTAACCATGTTAGCTTCATCAGGAGCGATGATTGACTAAAGGTTAGCGAAACGCGCGTCGAGTGCAAACATAAAGTGTGGTGTAGTGGTGATATATACTGAGTGATGTTAGCATTATCTGGAGAGATGACTGACTGTTGGTTCACTAATCGCTCCTGATGATGCTAACATAGCTAGCATAGCCCGTATAGAGTGTAAAAATAAAGTACTGATGTCGTAGTGATAACTGCAAATATGATTTTGGAGGTAAACTAAAATTATTCGCTGGGTGTGGTATACTAAAGCATCACTTATCCAATTTGAGCATTCAGTTTTAACACAAATGTAATATAATAACCATTCCCGTACCACAGACATCGGTGGGTCGGGAGCTGTATTAAAAAAAATCTTTAATACACCTACTGTCAAAATTTAAATTTCAGATATTTTGCATATTTTTGATGATGAATATAAGTACGAATAATTTTTATTTTCCTAAAATGCAAATGTAGGTCTTGATTTGTATAAACTGGTTAATGCATGGAAAGATATAACTTGTTTTTTAGAATGGTTTATACCGTCTATTAAATTACGGTTCAATCCATTTGGGCATTTTTAACACATTTTTGATTCGTTGATCCATTTTTCAAACAGAGAGAGAAAACAAATCATAAAAATAATCCAAAAACGAAACTAAAAAGTTATATTTACTTCTTCACTTCGCGAATATAAGACACATAATAAGGATGTGCTTGTTTTAAGCTTGCAAGATCTTCGCGTTTATATTGCGTATGATTTTAATAACGATAATGGTAAAGGCATGTTAAAAATAAAGGTAACAAAATTTCTTTATATTGTCAAACGTCTACAGCTAACTTTAGCAAAAGTAGAAAAAGCGTTTTCTCATGCTATTTCGTACAATACTACAATAAAAATATATATTGACGTTTTATATGATAAAACTTCTATAAAACCTGAAAGTATTATCCAGCGTGTTTCATTTAAAAATATATTCACTTTTAGTGTTCCATAGGGAACACTTATAAGATCACTTCGGTGTATGTCTGTCTGTCTGTCGTCTGTCTGTCTATCTGTCTGTCACACCCGATTTTCTCCGAAACTATTAGCCATAGAAAGTTGAAATTTGCCGATAATATAGGAATTAATCGCCTCGTCAGAGCCGTGTAGTTTTGAAAGTCAAATTTTGACTTAAGGGGTCAGTTTTGGGGGGTGAAATCGGAAGTGACAATTTTTTTAGTAGGTCATCGAATGTGGTGTCAAATGAAAGCTTGTGAAAACACGAGTAATATATATATATATATATATATATATATATATATATATATATATATATATATAATGTAATACTTGCGCACACTTTTCTTTGTATTATTTTTAAAAAATCGCGAAATATCGCTGCCCCCCCACCTTACCTCGAAAAGTACTGATCAAAAAATTTTAAAAAAATTCTGGAATATTCTCCAGGGGGCTGTAAATTGAACGAAAATTATCACGAATGCATTACCTTTAATAATTTATCTGGTATATAAAAAAAACAAAAATTTCAAGGTCATTAATTTTCAGTAAAGATTGGAAACAAACTTTGTTGAAAACTCATTTGGGGTGTGTTTTGTGAAGTCACTGATCATTTTATACCACCGTAACAACATTTTTTATTTTAAAAGCAATCAACGTACGGAACACTAATTGTGCATATTCAACTTGCACTTGACCGGTTATTTTTTTTAACAGTGTTAAAAAACAATGCGTTATTTCTTTTATGTTAACTAAGTAAATTAATTTTTATAAAAGCGCTGCATTCAGCATTTTTGTCTAACTCTTCAAATAAACTTGTTAGGGTGGTAGTTCATTTATAAGCAATAACCGTGTACATAAAATTTAAAGAAAATTTCTAATATAGGATGAAATTCTGCTGAAGTTTTAGTTTAAATCCCGTTTAGTGCATACCGTGGAGCGTTGGCTCTAATTTCATTTTGAAATAATAGTAAATATTATTTTGGCAAAAGACTTAAAAATAACCTTAACAAAGAATGAGTCGTTTGCAAATATACAAATCTTAGTCACCCATTTAAAAAAAAAGAAAAGATAAGAATAATTACGTTAAAAACTGAAAAATTCTGCTAAAATTGCATTTTTTATCAAGTAAAAATGTATCTCATAAAAGTATCATTTAGTTTTTTTTAATGATCTTAAAAAATGTTTTAATAGTTTTTATGTCCCTTTTTATACGTGATATGTTTTAAATGCATATAAAAGAATTTGGAACAAAAGGAGCGAATTTCGGACCAAAGCGAAAATGGAAAAAATTTGCCAGATGTTGACCGATATTCACATACAGAATATCTTTTTGTGCCATTAATTATTCAAAAAAATGAAAAACGTATCACAACTTCTTTACAATTGCCCCATTGGGATTGCCGACTGCGGTTCATTATTTATGACAACATGCTAAAATCTAAATTTGGTTATTTAGGATGTATGATGCAGAGAAAAGAAGAGGAATATTTATTACATATACGATAAGCCCTTTATTGTTCCTGCTTTTTTCTGATATTTTTCTTGGTAAAAATTTGACTGAACGAAATTTATAAAAGTATTTGGAAACAGATAATTCGGATATTACGATGAATATTGCAACAAAGACATAAAAAAACAGAGATATAAAAATCGCTATAAACGTACTCAAAATTTTACATGATCGAAGTTATGTTGACATATACTACTTAATACCTCCGACATAACGACCTATCGACTTTGGAAAACTTACGGAGCACAGAATACCTCTCTTTTGATTAGTCAGAGTGTCTCACAGATGTTTAACGGCTTAAAAGAAAAAGAAATATTAATAATTTTTACCTGCAATAACGAACATAATTCTTTGTCTATTCCCAGGGGTGTAAATAGATAGTTAATTCTACTGATCAGGAAATGATTCGTCTGGAAGACGGCTTAAACCTACGTGTGCAGGCTCAAAATTTAGAGTCATTTTGGAACCAGTCATCAGGTTTGAAGGAATTACAAGGAAAATTCACGGAACTTAACAGAAAATGACAGGATCATTTTTCATGCTCGTATGAGTTTTTGCAAGCCTTTTTTGGTTGATAGAGATTCTCTCTACTGCCTGAGGGTTACACAGTGGTTTATGCTACGATCCCAATCTTGGAAATATTTTTCCTACCTGTTTGAGGATTGGAGACACTTGGCTTGGCGGTATGTCTCTTATGGTCTATAAGACTCACGTGTTCTTGGAGGATTTAGAAGTTTAAGACGCCTCTTTTGGGATGGAACAAAATCCAGCTCAAGTTCCATGTGGTTTAGCCATGCAAGAAGACAAACTAGATACCTAAAACACAGCGTGCTTATAACGCGTCCACACTGTTACAAACACAATTTTTACTACTGATTCGTTCAAGCGACTTTTTGGACAACCATTATTTTGCTTTTTTAAGCGGATTGAAGAAAGCTTACAGTAATAATCCTAACTTAAATTTAATATAGATAATGGTGTTTTAGTTCGAACAAACAGGTTTTAATATAATGAAAAATAGACCATTCGCTTAAACAGGGTTTGTTTTTATAATACTGGCTAGCATTTTGTAGGTCATTGAGCTATACTCGTAATGTTAGATGAGATAAGTTTTTTAACCCTGAAAGACACAACAAACTGATTAATTACTTGCCTATATTTAATTCTTCTAATGTCATCTTTTAGAGCAAATTTTGAAGAAGGTCGAAACGTCAATAAATATATAACAAATCCAAGAATAGTTTTAATGATCTAATTCCAAGAACATTATAAATAAATATATATATATATATATATATATATATATATATATATATATATATATGTATATATATATATATATATATATATATATATATATATATATATATATATATATATATATATATATATATATATATATATATATATATATATATATATATATATATATATATATATATATATATATATATATATATATATATATCTATATATTTATATATATATATATATATATATATATATATATATATATATATATATATATATATATATATTGTAACATTCATTTTTTCCTAGATTTTAAGACCATGTAATGTTACTGATTTTTCACTTCAAATTGTACTTATTTTCATTTTTTGTATCGAACGGTATATTAATAAGAGATTCCAAGCCGTTCGGTATATTAGTGTGCTGTGCGGGTTTCTGACCGAATCTATCGGCACGCCGGGATTGGTTAAAAATGTGTATCCGGATTTTTGGTTCCGGCGTCGCGATATGACCGAGAGAAGGCCCACGGCTTATTTAAGGGTCCGGTAGGACAGGAATCGTGGCTGAGTACCATCAAGCCGCAGCCAGGCTAATTTTCATCGGAGCCGCCAAGTAGGCTTCCTTCGACAGAGCTGCAGTAAAGGCTCATAACAACAATCATGAGAGCTAAATAAAGCACAAGTTTTTTTAACGAAAAGCCGTAGTGGGCTCTCTAAGTGTTTACTAGAAAAGTGTGAAATCGGTCGTGTTCCATCGAAGCCGAAATAAAAACAGTAAGTTACCAAAACATCCTTCCATAGACTTATCCCTGAGTAGTGCCTTAACAGCAATTTGAACTGACTAAAAAGTGAAGTGAAAAGCACTATTTTTCGTCTTCGGGAGTAGTCAGAGTTTAGAATTTAAATGTCATAACTACCTGTTAGGCTAAAAGTTTTTGTAATCCTGTAAAACTGCAAAGGTTAGAACTTTTTATTTTTAAAAACATGAATAAATTTTCTTTTTGTTGATTAAAGCTAGTGTCTCACTGAATACCTATCTTACTTTTCAGGATAAGAACGGCTGTACCAAACTGATTTTTTTATTTACCAACAGTACACCCTTTCAGTATTTTTTCATTTTTTTAGCTGAAGTTAGATCCTTTCTATTTTAAAATGAATGGTGCCCAAAAAGTCGTACAGCTGAGGTTTCTTTAAAAATAGAAAATAATTCCAAAAAGACGTACAAAAATTATCTCTTACCCATATCTCTCTACCAAAGAAAACTGAGCTAGTGTGTGTTTAATTTCTTTAGTTCTTTTAAAATCAGGATTCACTCAATTCATTATCAGAAATTAAAGCGGGGCTGCAAGAAAATTGTGCTCAAGCTTGGGGCATCCAAATTTCAAACGGTACAAAAATGACGCAGTCTACGTGGGGCGCAAATAAACACTTTTCCATAGGCTACAAAATTGCGCTCAAGCGTGGGACAAACAACTTCTCACAGGGTACAAAAAAAAAAAGATGCCTCAAACTGAGGACAATTTAGCATGTTACAATATATATATATATATATATATATATATATATATATATATATATATACCGGTGTACAAGTATCAAATGCCGATTTTTTTTCTAAAAAAACATGTTAAATTCGGAAGAATGATAAAAAGTGCTTTATTCAAAGTATGCTCCATCGCTTGTTATACATTTTTTCCATCTTTCGGGCAATTTGTGAATACCACGCTAGTAAAAATCTTCCCCTTTTGCTGCGAACCATTCATCGAGACATTTTTTCACATCTTCGTACGAACCAAAGCGCTGCTCAGCAAGTGCGTGACCCATCGATGCAAACGAGTGGTAACCGGAAGGAGCCAAGTCTGGTGAGTAAGCCGCATGGGGTAGAACTTCCCAGCTAAGTGCTTCCAACGTGTCGCGAACTGGTTTTGCCGTACGTGATGGAGCATTGTCATGAAGAAAAATGACTTCGTGTTGCCTCTTTCGGTATTCTGGCCTTTTTTCAAGCAGCGAACGGTTCAAATCAGTCAATTGTTGTTGGTAACGTTTAGTATCAACCGTTTCCCCAGGTTTTAACAGCTCATAATAGACCACGTCCCTCCGGTCCCACCAAACACAGAGCATCGCCTTTTTGCAACAGCGATTCGGTCTTGCGGTCGATCTGGATGGTGCGCCTGGGTCTACCCATGATTTTTTGCGCTTGGGATTCTCAAAATAAATCTACTTTTCATTCCCTGTAACTATACGATGCAAAAACGACTTCCTTTTGTACCGAGCTAGCAAAATCTCACACGTGTTTTTGCGCTTTTCCATTTACCTGTCGTTCAATTCATGTAATACCCATCTACCGGTCTTCTGAATCTTTCCCATCTCTCGTAGCCGATTGGAAACAGCTTGTTGACTAAAGCCCAATTGCTCGGCGAGTTGTTTTTTTGCGAATCATCTTCCAACAATGCTTGCAATTCCACATCTTCGTATTTTTTTGGCGGTTTTCCACGTACCTTGTCTGCAACATCGAAGTCACCACTTTTGAAACGCCGAAACCATCGTTCACAAGTATCTTGCTATGGAGCATGTTCTCCATAAGCTTCTCGAAGTAATCTGTATGATTCAACAGAAGTGTTCTTCAAATGAAAACAAAAAATTAATGCTGTCAGCGAATGCTCTTTGTTCGGTATAAATTTCGACATATTGAACACAACAACACAACTCTATGCACACACTTTTTCCAATTTGTCACTTGTGCACGTCTGACACTTGTTGATGACACAACAAAATGGCGCAGTGTCAAATCTTTATAGCACACACTGCATTGGTGCACCATCTGTTGTCTGAAATCTTCATTTCATACTTGTACACCTGGTATATATATATATATATATATATATATATATATATATATATATATATATATATATATACATATATATATATATATATATATATATATATATATATATATATATATATATATGTATATATTGTTATATGCATATATAAATCTACAAGTTATTAGTCCACATCCCCTAGCCTAAAAGTAACTTAAAAACTATGAATTTATTTCCGCACTTCAAGCATTATATACAGTATACACCAAGTTCAAAATTAAATTTTTATTACATTTGGAAGGTATCAATCGGTAGACAGAAACTGGAAACCATATTCGTGATCTAAAGAACTTGAAACGTAAGGGAATGCAAAAAATCTCGGAAAGTAGTCAACATCAGAGCAAACTATAAAATAATCTTGAATCGAGAATCATTTCTAAAATATTTGGGAGCAATTTGAAGTACAGGTTACCGTAGATAAGCTGCATACTATAATTTGCAGTTTAATAAGTTATCAGGAAATGCCAATTGTATACCTTTAAATTATGATTATGACTATGTTATTTACCATTAGACAAAGTAGCAGTTTACGTTGATTTGAAGGTAACACGGGGAAATACAAATCTCTTGTTGGACACAGATAAAAATTTAACTGGTATTGAAAGCATTTTTTACTAACATAGAGGTTTGATAATCTACTTGGATTTATTTCATAGCTGAAATTGAAGCAAATTTAATCTCTGTGGCCTACCTTCAGTGTCCAACCAAATTGAGGTGGGAAAGGTTCAAAATAAAATTACCAGGAGGGCCACCCGCTATACTAAAACTGCCAAACAATAACCCGATATCACTATAGTTTTCTGAATTTCATAAGATCAAAACAAAGTACTTGACAGAGAAAAAATTGCTCCAGAAAAAGAAAATTATAGAAAAACGTTGTTTAGTTTTTAGTGGAAATGACATATTATAAATATGACGAGATTACTTTATACTAAGTTCATCATCTCGTCTGTAGAAAAGATATGATAATTGAAGTTAAACGAAAACCGCGTCTCCCGAGCGCTTCACAGGCAACGCTATCAAATTTTTTACGTAAAAAAGGTGCTTTTTTCCTTATTTTAACTTTAATACCAATTGTGTACTAAAATTACATATCTTAAAGTGATTAAATTATGTGTGACCAGGATGCTATTTGTATAATTTCTTTTTAAATTTCGTATTAATGAAAATATTTTCCCGATTTTTTGAATTGCTTCATTTTAAGCAACATTTATATCTTATACTACGGTAAGTGTTTTTTTTTAGCGTGGAAGTAGTAAATGAACTTCAAAAGCCATTACAAATAATTTTTTACGAAGTTATGAAAACGCTGAAATACGAGCCCAGGGCATAATCAATTACTACAAGAGATGATTGTTTTCTTTTTCCTTTACGAAACATTTAATATAAAAATGCAAACATTCCGTACCTATATCCATGAATATATTACCTCCGTCTTGGAATTTTATATGACCGAATCGGATACACCGGCTTCCTTAATAACATCAAATGGGACGAACATTTGGAAGAAGTGATTTACTACTCCACAATACTAGAATCCTGTTCCTTCTAATAGAATGTGTATTTAAATATATATAAATTTAACTTTAGAAAGCCAAGCTCTAACTTGTCCTACCTCCATTAAACCGAATTAAATTTGAGTTTATATAAGCGAGAAATTCAAATAAATTACGCCACTTGATATTTTATCAAAGTACTAAAGGTGTCTGGTAAGACGCAATAAAAAAGAAAAGATATCACTTTTATACTCGTATATAAAATAATGTGTAAATTATTTTAGGTTTTGTTACACGGTTATACTCAGAAGTTAAAGAGTTTTTTAAAAAACTTATAAAGTAATTTTTCTGGCAGGTCTAAAATAAATACCAACTTTAATTTTCTCATAGTAAAGAAAAACTTATTTTAAATATTAGAACTCGGTACAGGAAGTTAAACAAGAAAGAAACCGGCTAAATCTAGAATAGAATAAAAGGTGTCTCATTCTTTTTTCATCGGTGTGATTCGCCTAGCAATTTAAGGCGGTGTACATATCCGAAAGGATCCAAATTATCTCATTGCTGTTAAGGTGATTACAAAATCAAAGCAGTTTATTGTGACGTGTGAACGATAATAATCGACATCCTTCCAGATGAAAAAACAACGGGGGCGACAACAAGCAAGTAGGACAAAACTTTTTTTGCAGCTGTTCAAGAGGAATACCATTCTCCAACTACCCGAAATCAATGCTAAATTGGCTCAGAAAGGGGCGATTATTCAGTGTTTTACGAGCTCGAGGTAGGATTTCTGGATATATCTGTATTATCCTATATATATTTTTAGCAAATTTTAATATTTATTATATAAATTCAGTATAATTCTATTTCATCTGTATAATTTTAAACACTTTCAAGTAAAATAATTTCTGCTACATTAAAAAAACGACAAATCATCCACAATTTTTGCGCATAAGAACTAATTTGATTTAATGTCCTCAGATGTTGAAATTATATTTTGCGTTCCTTCTGTTTAGATCTTTTATTTCAACATTGCCTGAAATATTTAATGAATCTTTCTTATTTAATATTTCCAGTCAAAAGCTTACGTTCATCGTGACAGATGACGAAACAACCGAACCGTTTCAGTCGGTAATAACCGGCCAAACGTTTGCCGAAGCCTCTCGCAGGACGTGTAAATAATGGCGTAGATTTTGGCAGCAGGAAAGCAAGAGCTGGCTCGACAGGATTATGCCAGGATTAACATAAGACACAGCACGGCTTAGTGTTGCCCTGGCATTGAGTAATTACGGCCAGCTTTTTCATTCACATCGCCGGATTTTTTAAATCGCAATCTTTGTCGTCGTTTATTTTAAGTGTTGAACTTAACGGGTTTATCCCTGGCTTGATCTATTTAAATGCCGCTTCTGCTTTTGCCGTGCAATTATTTTTGCTAACGCTTCTTTCTTTTTTAAAGTTGCTCTAATTACATTCGTTTTAATCTAATTTATTTTTAATAATATTAGGCAATTCTCTCTCTTTTTTTTCTTTCAAGAAGTTTTTGTTCCATTGTGTTTTACTGAGTTGGAGCGGAGTGAAAATTGAATGTACATTTTATGAATGGGAGTAGTATAGTTTGACTTAAAGCAATCGTTACTCTAAGAAAAATTTCTCACCCTTGCATTGCCTTTAATTTTGTTTATTATTGAATATCCTCTTAGCATATATAGTTACTAAAAATATGATATAAAAAAGACAAAATCTAAGTCTGATAATGGCTCTGAGTGTATATAGACGATGTTTATTTATCTGTACACGCAAAACAAAAACTCAATTTTTTACAGAGTAAAAAGGTAATTTTAAAATTATTTCCTCACAAACACAGTTCTAAAAGTAATACTGAATTTGACTTTGTCAGACTAAAAAAACAACTTAATCCAAGCATTACTAGATATTTTAAATAAGGTGATTTATAGTGAATATGATTTTTATATATCTATAATATATATAAAATCCGATTTACGTGCTTTTTTTTAAAACATACATATGTCCTCTGGTCAAGTTATCTATGATATATATAAAATGCAACGTCTTTCTTTCTGTCTGTCTCTCTGTCCGTTAGTGCGCTTATCACTCGAGAACGACTTGTCAGATTTACGTGCTTTTTTTTTAAAACATATATATGTTCTCTGGCCAGGTTATAGGATATATTTTATTATGTTAGGTAACATGAGGAATAAGCAGTGACGATAATAGTGAATCAAGTCGGAAAAAAGTTTGCCGCTAGCGCGTTTTCTCGCAATATACTGCCTAAACTTTTAAATTTGGAAAAATATCATGTAGTAAAGAATATAATTTATATAAACTGTAACGTCTCTCTGTCTATCTGTCTGTCCGTTAGTGCACTTATCACTTGAGAACCACTTATCCAATTTATATGTTTTTTTTTTCAATTCATACATTTGTTCCCTAGCCAGGTTATCTGTAATCTTCTATAATATATACAAAATGCAACGTCTCTCTGTCTGTCTGTTTGTTTGTCCGTTAGTGCACTTATCACTCCAGAACCACTTATCCGATTTACGTGTGTTTTTTTTTTTAATTCATACATTTATTCTCTGGCCAGGTTATCTATAATCTTCTATAATATATATATAAAATGCAACGTCTCTCTATCTGTCTGTCTGTTTGTCCGTTAGTGCGCTTATCATTCGAGAACAACTTTTCCGAGTTACGTCTCTTTTTTTTAATTCATACATTTGTTCTCTGGCAATGTTATCTATAAACTATAATATATATAAAATGCAACGTCTTTCTATATGTCTGTCCGTTAGTGCACTTATCACTTGAGAACCACTTATCCGATTTACGTATGTTTTTTTTTAATTCATACATCTGTTCTCTGGCCAGGTTATCTGTAATCTTCTATAATATATATAAAATGCAACGTCTCTCTGGCTGTCTGTCTGTTTGTCCGTTAGTGCGCTTATCATTCGAGAACAACTTTTCCGAGTTATGTCTTTTTTTTTTAATACATACATTTGTTCTCTGGCCATGTTATCTATAAACTATAATAAAATGCAACATCTTTCTGTCTGCCTGTCCGTTAGTGCGCTTATCACTCAAGAACCACTTATCCGATTTACGTGCTTTTTTTTAAATGTACATATGTTCTCTGGCCAGGTTATATGATATATTTTATGACGTTAGGTAACATAAGGAATAAGCAGTGATATAAAATGCAACGTCTCTCTGTCTGATTTACGTGTTTTTTTTTTAATTCTTAAATATTTGTCAAAAAAAATCTATAATATATATAAAATGCAACGTCTCTCTGTTTGTCTGTCTGTTCATTAGTGCGCTTAGGACTCAAAAACCACTTATCCGATTTACGTGTTTTTTTATAAATTTATACATATGTTCTCTGGCCACATTATAGGATACATTTTATTACGTAGGTAACATAAGGAATAAGCAGTGACGATAATAGTGAATCAAGTCCACGTGAGCGGAGCCGCGGGCACGGCTAGTTCTTTATATATTTATATATTATTATATTTTCATATGGTTTTTAATAACGAAAAAAACTTGAACAGGGGAGGAGTTTCTGAGAAATTTACGACAGAAATCTGACATTTTCCCCTAAATTTTATTTTCTATAAAATTGAAAATTACAAAACTGACATAGTTTTCAGATTTTTCTACCTTATTGTCTTTATTTACTATTTACTTGAGAGTTATTGTGGTAACAGACCGACGTCATACTGTCTGAAAGATAGCTGGCTTTTAATTGAAATCTAATATCGCTTTAACTTTCAAGTAATCGCAACTCTTTTCTTATACATTATAAATATGGTTACAAACAAGCATTTAACAGTACTTCTTAAAAATTATCGACCAGTACTATTGAATCTAAGTTCCAAAGGCAATTGAAAGTAAAATAGTAAAAAAATG
This sequence comes from Pachyrhynchus sulphureomaculatus, assembly GCA_019049505.1. Lineage (NCBI taxonomy): Eukaryota > Metazoa > Arthropoda > Insecta > Coleoptera > Curculionidae > Pachyrhynchus > Pachyrhynchus sulphureomaculatus. The sequence goes on along the minus strand of CM032449.1, from coordinate 164,428,989 downwards.
CTCTACAGTACTATAAAATGTTCACCAAAGTGTTTCAAAAATAAAACTGTAGAAAATTAAAAGATTTTTATTTAAAACCATCCGATACTGAACATGACGAAAATGATATAGCTTAATCAATATGTACGACTTATAGTAACGATATCAAACGACAGAGTCTAAAATTTTCCTGAGTCGGCTCCATCTTACCATTTTTAAAATAATTTTTGCTTGTCAGCTATAAATTACCGCAGTTATATTATCTGAGAAACTCGTTGAGATCAATTAAATATTAAGAAAGATATCGCAATATGTCAGAGCAGCCATTTTGTTAGGCCCCTATCTCGCTATTTTGAATAACTTTTGTCAGAAGTATTGTTACATACTATACTATCAATTACAAGGAATTAGAAATTTTAATAGTACTGTGTTGTTGCACGATATATCTTCTTCTCCGTCGTATGCTTTATTGCTGTAGGTCGTGTCCATTTTGAAAGTTTTTCAGCAATTTGGCAACCAGTTTTCGCCATCTGTCTCTGTTCTCTGCTCGCTTCAGGACGTCGCGTCGGTCACTCTAAGCCTCGTTACTAGTTTTACCTGTTTGGCTACATGGTCTCTTCTCTTCTCCCTTTCCAGTCATAACCAGCTAAATTATCAGAAGAAAGAAGAGACACGATGTACAGATAGGACTAAATATTAACACTGTTATAAAATTTGGTATTAATAAGTCATGTTCATATATAAAAAATTAGTAATTTTTTACGTCCGTGTAGCGTGCCCACATCTTGTCTGCCACGCCAGCGATGTGACTTCAGCGTAGCTACAAGACTTAGCGGTTTGAACATTCTTAGTTAAAAATTGTAGGGTGTAGAATGTATTTCTAAAATTATCAGAAACAGGTTGTTGAGGTTTATTGGGTTAGTGAAAATTTATATCGAGTAAGATGAACAAAAAACATCAAGGAAGGGAGAATTCTGACAAAATGGAAAAATTCTATAATACGTACAAAAATGACAACAAAGCAAATTTACAGAATTATAGTCCAATCTCGCTATTTTCTCAAAAAGTTATTTACTAAAGTACTAATAAATAGGTTGACAACAAATTGACAAACAAATATTTCCAACCGATTGAATAAGCTGCCTTTCATAAAACTACAGCACATGCTATCATTTCACTTTGTCATAATTTCTCCTGTCATCCAAGCTTTCTTATTATATTTACAAGTAACAGGCAGGTTGTTTATGTTAATATGTTTAAATGCTCTGGATTTAGCTACCTTACCAATGACTAAGAGTTTTTCTTCTTCTCCTGCCATATTTGCATGATGCAAAAGTGTAAATCTCTCTTTGGGATATTTATCATCAACATTTTTCTTTTTTTAATGTTAGCGTTGAGAGAGAGAGAATCCTGCTGGAGAAGGCAAAATAATACGATCCGAATACCTGTCTTGCATTTGTCGACTTCCAAAAAGCGTTTGATTCCGTAGAGCAATTAAGAGGGCACTGAGGAATGCAAGAATCGACGATAGATATATATAACTCATACCAGATATCTATAAACTGCAATGTTAGTCATCAATGCATAACAGTACACATCGGATACTCATAAACAGACGCATAAGATAGGGAGACACGTTGTCCCCTAAATTATTCAATCTGATTTTAGAGGATATCTTCAAACAACTCAGCTGGTTTTAGAGGATATCTTCAAATAACTCAGCTGGCATAACAGAGAAATCTTGATAAATGGCCAAAGGCTCAATAAGCTACGATATGCAGACGATATTATAATAATAGCAAACAATGGAAAGGAGCTTAAAGAAATGCTGGAAAGCCTGGAAGGAGAGTCGGATTAAAAAAAAATAACGTGTGACACCAACCCACAAATAAAAATTCTCCAATCAAGATATAGAGAATATCAATAGTTATGTATATCTGGGCCATGAAAATAGGTTAAGCATAAAAATATTCAAAAGAAGAAAACTAGGCTGGGTAGCATTCGGGAAGCTATCCAAGGTACTAAAGAGCAAAAAAATCACCATTAGGCTTAGGATCCTGGTGTTTGATCAGTGTGGGCTACTGGTGCTCATGTATGAGGCTCAGACATGCACACTTACAAGGCTTAATATTAAAAAATTATGTACTATACAGAGAGCAATGGAGCAAAAAAATGCCTAACATATCTCTAAGAGATCGGAAAACTAACAGATCATTACGAAACATCACAACACTGAAAGATATCGCTGAAGAAATAGCTGTCCTGAAGTGGAATTTTGTTTGGCATGTGGCGAGATGTACGGACGGACGATGGAGAAATATCATCCTAAAATGAATGCGGTATGAAGAAAGGCGTAGCATAGGGCGGCCACAGATGAGGTGGAAGGATGATATTAAAATGATGGCCGGTCTACCATAGATGCGAGCAGCCGGTGGTTTGACATGAAAGAGGGCTATGTTCAGAATTGGACTCAAAGGTCTTTGATTGATAGACAAAAAAGAAAGAATAAAAAAATCCTTTTTTTTATTATTTACTTATAAAAATAGTTAGTATAATCTTAAGTAACTAGTATTGAAGTCCCTTATAGAATGCAACTTGTATCAAAGTATCTGAAAGATTTTAATTAGTATGAAAGTTTTTAACACGTTGTAATTAGAGTTGATTGAGTGGTCCGTTACTTTGTGACAGTACATTTTAACAATAAAACTACTTAATTACTTTGTTAACCAACTGCAGACCAGTCCAAACTCTACTTTAAATTAAGACTCAAACACCGTATATCAGTTCAAAACGCATGGTTCAACCAAGAATGTCTAAGAAACAACGTCTTCCCAAAATACACACACGTAAAATGCAACTCATCATCAACCTCGGCCCGGAAAGCTATCCATTCCTGCAAGATCACATGGCTGAAGGAAGAAGCTAAGAAATGGTTCCGCAACAGAGACAACCTCTGCAAGGTATTGCACTCTGAATTAGCTTATAAACTCCACCCAATAGAATTCGATATCTTTGATGATAATACTAGATTAAAAATTAGCCAAATTATTCACAAAATTTATTTAACTTAATCAAATATACCGAAACTTCAGATAATACTCAACTTCTATAATAGATTTATCAATATCTCTAATACAAATTTCACAGAAAGTGAGAAAAAACTGCTTGAAAAAGGACCAAAATATAACCCTAACTTTAATATAAAAAATACTACCGAAACCCTAATATCCGAAATTGAATCAGCCACAAAAAAACATAAGTGACCCAAATATTAAAAAAGAAAAAATAAAACATATAATGATAAACACAAAAAACACTACTTGCAGTAACCAAGAACAGTTAACGATAGCGTCCATTCAGTCTAAAATAAAAGAGAATAACTTACTAATAACAAAAGCAGACCAAGGCAACTCCATCATAGCTCTTGATAAAAACCATTACATTCAAAAAGTAAATGATTTTTTGGAAAAAAAAAATCCAGTAAAACTAAAAAAAGATCCAACGGATAAAATTCAAAAACAACTCAAGATCCTGCTAAATGAAACCCTGAGCATTGTGGATGAAAGAGAAAAGTTTAAAATAATAAACCAAAATCCTACATCACCAAACATGGCCTGATAAAAATACATAAAGAAAATTCGCCAATAAGACCAGTAGTATCGTACAGCAACACCCCCCTAAAAAATCTGGCAACACATCTCAACACCATCTTCAAAGAAATTACACAATTCAATCCAAAATACAACACAAAAAAACTCTATAGACCTTACAAATAAACTTAAAAATATCTCCATCCCAAATAACGCCCTTCTAGTTTGATTCGATGTAACAAATATGTTCTCCAATATCCCAAATAAAGATTGTTTAGAAATTATAAAAACTATGTTACAAAAAAACAACGTCAATATAATAATACAACAAGATATATTGAAACTGTTCGAATTTTGTATATCCGGAAATTATTTTCAGTTCAATAATCAATTTTTCAAACAAAGAGATGGACTTGCCATGGGGTCTCCACTTAGTCCTTTGCTAGCCGAAATCTTTATGTCAGAATTGGAAAACAGTTTTCTAAAAACTCAACACGCGAAAAATATTCTCTTTTGGTTTAGATATGTGGACGACATCTTAGTATGTTTCCTTGGAAATGATACTGAACTAAATTCCACTTTAAATCAGCTAAATAATTTACACCCCAACATAAAATTCACACTTGAAAAGGAAACCGATAATAAAATAAATTTCTTAGATATTACAATTTTGAAAAAGAGAAATAGACTAGAATTCGATATCTTCCGCAAACCAACCTTTTCAGATATCACCATCCCAGCTGACTCAATACACCCTAACTCCCATAAACTGGCAGCCTATAGATCTATGATCCATAGAGCCTTCAATATCCCTCTTAGTAAAAATAATTTAAAAAAAGAACTGGACACAATCAAAAATATAGCACTCAATAACGGCTTCCAACCTAAAATAATTAATACCTTAATAAACCGTAAACGAAAACAAATCACTTTCAGCTTAATCTACCCCGTAAAAGAATACCGACAAAAGAAAACATTCATACCTCTGACATATTTTGGTCCCATCTCGGATAAAATATCCCAAGTTCTCACGACCGAAAAAACAAGAATAGCTTTAAAACCCGCTCAAAAATTATCCAATATATTTTTTAATGCCAAAGATAAAACTAATAAATACAATAAATCAGGAGTTTATAAACTTAATTGTCAAGAGTGCAATAGCTGTTACGTAGGCCAAACGGGACGGAATTTCAAGACAAGATTCGCAGAACACAATGCCTCTTATAGGCTAAAAAATGAAAAATCACACTTTGCTAAACACTTCTTAGAAACAGGCCATACTTTTCCCAATATCGATTGTTTACAAATACTCCATATGGCACCTAAAGGGTCAAAACTCAACTTCTCTCAGAATCTATAGAAATTTACAGACATTCAAAGGACCATAATATAAATTTACTGAATAGTCAATTAGACGTAGCAAATTCTCTTTTGTTCAAACTTTTTTAACATATAATAGACCCACATTTGTTCATCATATAAACATAAAATACCAAAAATCTGTTTTAGTCTTAGTTAAGCGTTTGACAATGTAGTTGTACTACGAAATCGCGATAACGCAATTGTAAAATCTTTACAAATATATTTAGTGACAGTTAACAAAGTAATTAAGTAGTTTACGTTGTAATTAGTATCAAAGTTATACGAGTGGCAAATTTGTTTTTAATAAAAAAACTATTTTGAATGAAAATTTCACTAGTTGGATGTCGATATCTGGCAAGTATCGACATACCATATGCCAAAAATATAATAATATGTAGCGTATTATATTAAAACAGATATGTTGTAGAATACAGAATATGTTGGCCAACGCCGATATAACAAAATTCCTGATTTTTTTCAGTTTATTCCTACAAAATTTGCTTGACGGCTTTGCACTGCGATCATCATAGGGGAAGATCAAGGACTACGTGAAGAAAAAAATGAATATTTAAAATCACAACGCTTTTTTTGTTGAATTTTAAGAGCAAACCTAAAGAAATTTACGTTAGAACTTGGAACAAAACTGTACAAACAATGTAAAAATATATATTAATAAATGCTGCACTTTACTACAGTTGTCAAATAACAAGGTGACTGCTCGTATTCTTGAAGAAATATGTTTCGGGACCTTTTTTTGCCATTAATATATTCTTTGGTGTACTAAGAACGGCGGAATTACCCCAGTAAGTTGTCGAATCGCCTTCTGCATCAATAATCACCTGGCATCTTCGAGGCATGCAGTTGACAAGATTCTCTGCATACGCGGGCAATGATATCCAGGGAAGGGACCAAACGTTTTCAATAGGATTGATGTCTGGCGATTATGGGGACCACTCTAGTATCTTATCGCGGGCCCAAGTGAGCCGCTTAGTGATGTGATTTTCGCCCAGCCAAGATTTCTTCAACGTGCTTTAGAATTTGATATCATGAGCACGAAGATATTGTCGAATTGTTTCATAAGATACATTCAAACCCGATTTTCTTAATTTTGCTGCTTCTTGACGCAGTGTCAATTTCGGATCCCGTCAAAACAAAGACACGATTCGTTTTCGGAGTGACTTTGCCTACCGAACCACATTTTGCAAGTCATCGACATTTTTCGTCTCGTTAAAACGATTTACTCACTTCTTCACATACGACACCGACTTTTTAATATATTTAACGGTCGCGGAATATGTCATTTTGCGACCCTTTAGGTGGAAACAGAGAAAGACTGCCTCGAACGATGCGCAAACAAGTGACTCATTTTGGATTTTATGTGATTTTGACGAAATATTGGAACTGACATACATTTTCTAAAATGCGGCGTACACAAAGGTTCCCTCTACAGATTTTTTGTTGAATCGCTAGAATCGCATCTACTAAAAATGAATTATTGCGGACACGTTCTTACTTGACAGACTGTACATAGGATAGAGAATTAGCATACAGGAAAATAACTATATTTTAGGATTTGCTGCTCATGGGCGTAGGAGTGTATTCTGATCAGAGATTTGCATGTGCTTATTACAACTAGAAGCTTTGAAATATGCGTATGGGCAATACTAATTTGAAAAAATATGTAGTAATCTGAAATATTACTTATTTCTCCGAAATCCACCGAAATATCGGCCCACTCTCTATCAGCTATTAAACGACTATGAGGGTTTTTATGGCTAATATTCCATAAAATTGTACAATTTTTTTCTGTGATAATTAATGTTTCTGTATGATTACATTCAATTCTTTTCTGATACCTTGTAACTTTTGTCAAATCTAACTAGGGGTTGATATGAGCGCCGAGGTAACGTCAAAAAATTTGCTTCCTCTAGACGCTTTAAAAACTCCAAATCGCTATCATGACATGGTGGATTCTCTCAACCCAGTTTGGTGTCTCATTTTCCATAAATCTCCACAATAGCAGTTTTTTGACCGTCGATGATTTGTTGTTGTAGACGACAGCATATCGCCACAGCAAATAATTTAATAGCGAGATATTATATACATCATAACTTGGAAATCTATAGACAAGTTCATTGCTCAAAATAATCGAAACAATAAATTTTCAAATTCATAAAAGAATTGATATTAATCATGGTTCCGTAATACACCCTATTGACTGTAACTTTCTGCCTCATTTTAAAAATAATAAGACGTTAACATCAAGATGGTACAATAGCAAATCACTTTTGGTTTGCTATCTCTCCAAATCCTACAATTTCGCCTGTTAACAAAGCTATTCAACTAAAAGTGAAATTCGCCACCGAACATATTTTTCTGATAAAATTAAAGATCAGTTTCTAATTACTTTAAAGCTCAATCAGCTAACTTACAACTTAGTTGATGTTAGTGCAGATTCAATTATTGAATCAATTGCTCTTGCATGAGACTTATGAGATTCCTTGATGTCAATAAGCCATGGAATTCTTGAAAACATAGTGAGATTGATATATTTCGGTCATTAAAAAAACTTTGTTTAACACCAGCGATGTTTGCTTTAGTTTAAGTACAAAGTACTTAAATGATATTAAAATGCTGAATGATGCAATAAATTTGTTATTCACTTGGCGAATTATGCTGACCCTTTATTTCTCGGACGATAGGAAAACTAGTTCAGAACTGTTTTCTTTTTTTAATATTTTTTCTACAATTCTGTAGCGTTGCATGATGATTTGTTACACACACTACCAAATGTAAAATCGGTGAGAGAGATGAAACAAGAAGCTGACATGGCCGCCATATTATTTGTAAGTGCGAAAAACCATTTATCAACGCATTAAAACCGCATACATCAAGAAACCTGAATTACTATGTATTTTTTCCTTTATATAAAATATAAGTGAACATTTCCATAAGCCATCTATTATGCCGAGAGTGAATTCATTTTTTATCCCCTAAAAGTATCATAAAAAAATTACATTTAGTTTGCATTAGAATGAAAAATTTTATTTTCAGTCCGCGGAATATTTTTGTGGTGCTCTATTTATGTTCATATTCGGTGGGCGTTTCATCGAAAAACTTTATATTGCGTAGTATAGATTACTAAAAAAATATTCTTTCTGGGTTTTTTTATTGCCGTGTTATTGATTTGATCGGTTACAACGGAAGATTTTATTACTGAGCATAACAAATAAACTTTTATCATAAAATAACACGAAACAAAAAAGTTTTGAAAACTTATAAACAATATTTAAGCAAAATAATAAAAATTGAAATATTGTATTTATAAAAACAAAAAGTTAAAATATATTTTTAAAAAAAATGAGTGTAAGTATATGTAATGATTAAGAAATTTACTGCTACAATTAAACTACAATATAATTTTCTTCAGGCAGCATCACATTCATATTGTTAGTTTTAACTGCCCAAAATTATTTTAATAATTTTAGTTGCTTATTTTTTTTTCTACTGAAACTTTTACAATTTTTTGTAAAGATATATATAAGACTACAAAACTACATAATATGCTATGCTTTATAATAACGCCCTGTAATCACATTACATAGGTTTTTACTTTTGCCTATTTTAGTCATGTAGTACACTAAATGGGATGACAGACTCTGACAGTATATAAATATAAAAAAACTCCTCAGCTTTCACATTGACTTATATCTAAATAAATAACGTCTAGTACATCTTAGAGTCATAGTTCACTTTCATTACGAAAAACACATCATCAGCATTGAAACAACAGAAAATATTTTCCTTAAAAAACGACGTAGTAGCTAAAATATGATTATAGAATGAGAGATTAACAACTAAAAATACTATGCTTTGCATATAGTAGGAGAAGACGAAGCCGATCCTCAGAGGTATCTTCAAAAATTTAACAATCAAATCAAAAAAGGAAAACAGAATGAGGATTTCCAAAACGAAAATAAAGTGTAGGAAAATTTCTAAAACACCATTAAAAAGTAACTTAATATTGACTAAAAAGTTTACAATAAAAAGAAAAATTTAAAAAATATTTGCCGAGTTTTGGTAATATCGACACAGAGGTGTCGAGGCAAAGCCAACGAAAACTGCGGTATACGTAAACGATTCATTATGGTAGAACAGACATCTAGGAATTTAAATCTTGAATTGAGAACGTTTCGACCCCAAACATCAAGAAAATAACTTGTACTCGAAAGAACAGAAACAATAATAATGTCCAGCATAGCCTGAAATCTATTTTTTTATTTTTCAGGTCGAAATATATTTACTGCATAGTTTTAAGTACGGTAATGTATACATAGGTGGTAAGTCATATATAACTGTCAAGAAACGAAACAGCGAGCTAAAGTCGGAGTGAACTAAATCTAGAGCAGAAGATTAACTTTTTAGTTTTATATGTTAATTTGTTGGTTTGTTTCAAATAACATTAAAAATGATAATTAATACTTTCATATTCATTGGTAGCAGTTTCTATTTCATATGAGATATTTTTCTTTTTATCTAGTGAGAGTAACAATTTAACTGCTTTAAGAGGAGAAAATAACTGAAGTAAGCTATCTTTACAGATGTTACAGATATTTTCATGGCAAATTTGAAAAGGGATATTTTACAGGACGAATAAGAAAAATTAAAGATAACGCCTTACGCGGAATGTTGAAATCTTGCTAGTCCTCCTGCAATAATATTGCTATCGAGGCACAATATGTACAATTTTTTTACTTGTTCATACAACATAGTAAATAATTCATTTTGCTATGTGCCTTAAACGAAAGATCTTTAACCAATGTGTGTTACCGGTGCTTATTTATGGAGCAGAAACTCTAACTTTGACAAAGAAGACAATAAATAGGGTAAGGGTAACGCAAGCGGCAATGGAGCTGTCGATGTTGGGTTTGTCTCTTCGAGATAAAGTCCCAAATAAAGAAATTACGAACCGAACGAGAGTGAGATGCAGTTGAGAAAGTTCTATCTTTGAAATGGAATCTAGCCAGAACGCAAGATAATAGATGGATTAGGAAGGGGTTGGAATGGCGACCTAGACAAGAAGCGTATAGGAATAGAGGAAGACCTCCCACCAGATGGACATGATCTAAGAAGAGTAACGGGAAACTGGATCCAAGAAGCCCAAGACCGGTTTAACTGGAAAAGATTAAGAGGGCCTATGTCCAGCAGTGGACGCTAAGGCCTGATATATGATGATGATGAAATAATTCATTATATTTATCAAAACTTGCATCATGGTACAAAATATTGGGAAACACATTGCCTGAGGCAATCGTAGGAAATATTGTATTTTCTGTTTAGGGTGATAGAAAGTATTCTGCTAAGAATAATTTAATGGTCACTACTTTCTAAACAATGTGTGTGTACGATATCACCGGACAGCAGGAAATTATTATATCTATCAATAATTACTAAGTAACTACACAATCATTGTTTTATTAGAAATTTATTACGAATTTGTAGGGATCATAATTGCAAAATCGTCGCAGGATACATAGGCTTTCTTCCTTTCTCGTCTAGAAAAATAAGACTTCTTGAGTTTACCATTTACGTAATTAATATCTTATTATATGTCACCATGTAGATTTGTAAAGGTTTTTGAAACAAATATGAAGGAGATGAAAAATTATCAATTTTCAAGAAAAAGGTTTTTTAGGCGGCCATAGACAGTATAAAAAATTATGTACAAGAAAGTTTCAACTTAGTAAGATAGGTGAAACACATTCGTATCGTCGTTATTTGCCATCCTATGCCCCAAAAAAATATCATAATTTGATCTTTAAGCCCTAATTCCATAGGTAATTAATTATACCATATTTACGGAGATTTTGAAAGAAAAAATAATCCAACTACACCAACCGACTTAAGATCAATAATTTTGTCTAAAGTAATTAAAATGCTGTGAGGGGATGCATGTACTCATCTATTTACATATGCGACCAACCATGATTTATTACCATGTCAGTCAGTCTACTCTTCACACAAGTTGTGGAACTATGACTTTTGCTACATGTTATTGAGCTTATGGTGAAATGTCTTGATTCTGGTTTAACTTCTGTGCTAATATTGCTTTACTATTCGAGGAAATTTAATTTTGTTAATTATAAGCTACTGTGAGGAGAACTAGAGTATTTTAGTTTAGCTGACAGAGGGCTTTTTCTAAAGTTATCTAGAGGGTAGAAAGCAGCTTGTGAGAGTAGAATGAAGTATTTAAAATCCATAACGTTACCTTAGGGGTGCGTGCCATAAGGTTCCATCGAAGTCCGCATCTCTTTACACCTTTGGTGAAAATAATACAAGAAAAAAATTTCCCACATGTACTAATAGAATCTACAATTGTCGTAATATCCAACGTTGTTCAAGTACAGAAACATACATTTGTATTTCATGATACCTTTTAGACATGTGTGTTTCCACGGTCGTTATTACATTTCTGCAACAACTACTATCTATGTATGTGGCAAAGCCCAATATCCTTAAAAAAATTAATAAATACGTACACTGACCTACCGAGATTGAAACCTGGGACCCTTGATACCTTTTGCCGGCACGATACCACGTAGCTATGGCCGCCAGTTTGGTTTTGATATTTAAATAATCTTTAAAATTACGTGAAATTTTTAGGTTAAAATATGCATTTCTTTAATATATACGTATTCAAAAATTCCACCAATATTTTTATCAGATTGTTTTATTGGTATGTTAAAGGATGAATGTTTTTTTTTTTAATTTCATATTTAGTATTTTTTATCCTCTAACAAGCAAATTCTATTTTATTTCAATTATTTTTGAGTCACTATTAAATAAAGAAATATTAAAAAGATATGCATTCATCAAGGATATATAATTTCTTCAATCATTGTAGTTAACTGGATGAAAAATTTGAATATCCTGAAAAATGGCCAAAATATTCCCATGTTTGACTGAGAGATGAAAAAAAGGAATAAGTAATAATGAACCTAAAAAAAACTGAAACTCAAAAACTCAGGGTATGCTTTCTGCATCATATAGATGTGCTACATTTTGGCAAAATTATCTGAGCTCACAACTAAATGGTAGACGTCGCGATTTTACCTATAGTTTTAAAGATCTTGAGATAATTTAGTCAACATAAAATCTAACTTAAGTAAAAAGTCATATAGGGCTTGAAAGCTCTTGTATCTCATGAAATTCCTGTTCAATTTAAAGTTCGAAACAAACTATGGGAAACAATTAAAATGTCAGTACTTGCTTACTGTATAATATTATATTATTCGTGTTTAGTGCAAGTGGATAAACAATGCAGGCAAAGAATTAGGAATAATTGTTGTTTACTAAAAACTCAAGACCATATTTCTTACAAAGTAATACAATTAGACTGGTTATAAGTGTATAGCTTGGTTTATTATTTGCTCTATAAATTGCTGCCAGCACCCAATGTTTTTAAGATATAAGTGATCATACTCGGTCAAAATCAACAACGTTCACATTAGATCCAATACTTTGTGCTATAATATTATAATTCTATTTTTCAACGTTGTTGTACCTATATTGCTGTTCAGTACTATAATAACTTTAAAAAGATTTTTTCATGTATTTCTCTTTTAATATTTCGGCGGAGTATTGAAATAGTCTTTCTGGATTAAGTAAAAGATTTTAATTATGCTGAAAATTAGAACTTAACTCAGTGGCGTAGCTTATGAATACAAAGAATGTATCTTTACTGAGAAAAAAGAAGAGAGGAGGGAAAAAAACTCTCTTTAGCTGGGACTTTAAAGCTTAAACCCTTCCTAATACAGTAAATTCAAAACTGATAAACAAGGGGGGTGATTTTTCTCAAGAGGAACCCTTTCATACAATGAAATTTTAAATCTTGCACACTAGTTAATAGCTGATGTCAGAGGAGGGAATATTTGATAAAAAGGAACCATCTTTTGCGACGGAACATTGAAAGATCAAGGTAAAAATCGGTGACCGAAAGTGAAGATTGTTCAGAAAAAAAATTCTTTTATACAATGAATCTTTACACACTCCAATAAAAAAAACCCTTTTTTTATGAGATCGTCATTTTGTATATTCGTAGGAGTAAATCACTGATTAATTCGTTGTCTTAACTGTGGTATCGTATTTATACTATACTTATTAATTTGCTATTGTATGTATATCTGATTATTTCTTTTTATTTTTTACCTTTTAAAAATGTTAAATTTATAACTGTGTATAATAAGTATACGTGTATTTCCAATTAAAACTGCATGAATTAGCTTCAGATCTGATCTTAAGAGGAAGACAAATTCAAGTTTTTTTAAAACTACCTAAAAATGGTTTAATATTGAGTAGCTAAGATCAGTCAGCTAGCTTTTTTGCTTAAAAATATGTAAGATTTAACGAATTCTCAATAAAATATCTTTATTTTTAAGCTTTAAATTTGCATACACGCTTTGTACAGACTTTCAGAGAATTACTCTGTACAACTCTTTAGTTTCTACATGACATTTTGCTTTCCGCCTTGTTAGTTTACATTCTGTGTCCCTAGTTTTATGCTTGGTGTATTTTTAATATTCATTTTCAGTTAACTATGGCATTTTTTTTGTGATAAAAGCATAAGTATGGTATGTTGTATAACTATTTCTATATTTTGCAGTTTAAAAGAATATGAATTTTATATCAGATATCTAATTTAATATATTTGAGCATATTTGAGCAGTTTCTACTTATTACAACATAATAAAAAAGGGTTTCCCTAACGGAAATATGGACAAGTTTACACTGTTCTTGTTTTGGGCCGATTAGAGCATTTTAAAACAACATAACAATTTTTTACAAGTAAGACAATAGTTATATCCAAATTTCAAAGTTTCTTATTATTCTTGTCAAATAAGACATGACGATGCTATAAGATTTAAGTATATACATCAGTGGCTCCCAACCGTTTTTAATCGAGACATTTTTAGATTTTTTAAAAATGTTCGCGACCCTCCTTTCCCATCCACCATATTGGATCAATAAAACAAAAAATAAAAGGTTTGAAAAAATATACTTTAGGGCTTAACAATGATATTTTTTATGAAGTATTAATTTTTAAGTATTAATTATTAATGTGATTATTGAGTTTGCATCTGCTTAGCAATTGTTATAGTTCTTGCTTGAGTTTTTGTCAAGGCCAATCTTATGTCATCTTGAACATCCAGCTTATTCCTGACTTTTTTCTTGATCTGCAGAAGAGTTGAAAATCCACTTTGGTAGAGGTAAGTAAAAGCAATTTTAATTATGGTGAAAATTAGAACTTAACTCAGTGGCGTAGCATATGAATACAAAGAATGTATCTTTACTGAGAAAAAAGAAAACATTAAAAGCGAAGTCACTTATACAGGAACGGCGCCACTCGGTAAACGGTGGGCACGAGTTGACGACCAAGGAGCGGAGAGGAAAAAAAACTCTCTTTAGCTGGAACTTTAAAGCTTAAACTCTCCCTAATACAGTAAATTCAAAATTGATAAACAAGGGGGGGGGTGATTTTTCTCAAGAGGAACCCTTTCATACAATGAAATTTTAAACCTTGCACACTAGTTAATAGCTAATGTCAGAGGAGGGAATATTTAATAAAAAGGAACCATCTTTTGCGACTTGCAAACAGAATAACTTATATTATTTTTTTTCTCTTTTTTAACAACACCACGATTTCTCTTACAGCAGGCTGTATACTTTACTTCCTCTATTCTAATATCTCTATGGCACTAATTACGTCGGATATCTCGTGTATTGCCAAGCATAAATAAATTACACAAGTCTGCAAAAAAAAAATTGAGAGCTGTTTTAGTTTTTTTGCGTAATTCTTATGTTTTTGGGTGTACTGAATCCGAAAATGACTTTCATTTTGTCATAGAACGTCACGTTTTCTGACAATGTAGGTATCTATGTTAAACAAGTTATCATCTTAAAATAAAAGATAAAAGACTAAAAAATTTTTTTTAAATTTATAATTGCGTAACAAAACTTTTTTTTTTATCTAAAATACATTCATTAGTAAGCACTAAACACATTTCTTTTTCCCAGTGAGACTCCTTTTGGTACATTTTCGCTTGTAGGAAGCATCTGGAAGGTCTCTCTAAAGCGTCCAACAGTAGTCTGCCATCATTGAGACGCTCCATCTTCCCTGGTATCTTTTTTCCATCTCCTTAATATCTTGGTGAAATCGTTCACCTTGCTCTTCACTCAGATCTCCTAAATTTTCTGGAAAGTAGTCGAGGTGGGAATGAAGAAAATGTACTTTTAAACTCATTAGGCAACATAAAGCTTGAAATGCTTTTAACATTCTTTTGACGATTTGTTTGTAGTTAGGGTCTTTGTTATTGCCTAAAAATTTCTCTATGACCTCTTTAAAGGCAATTCACCCTTCTCTTTGAGGATACGTCATGGTTGTGATGAATTGTGGATCAGCCATAAGCCGTCTAATATCTGGTCTAACGAAAACACCTTCCTTCAACTTTGCCTCCGAGAGGCCTGGAAACTTTGATATTAAGTATTTGAAGCAATTTCCATCTCTTGGAAGTGACTTTACAAATTGCTTCATCAATCCCAGCTTTATGTGAAGCGGTGGTAGAAGAACTTTATGAGGAGGCATCAAAGTTTTCATGCAGGACGTTCTTTTCGTCAACTTTAAGCTCCCTCGGAGGCCAACACTTTTTGGTCCAGTGATTTGCTCGGTCTCTACTATCCCATAGACACAAAAAGCAAGGGAATTTGGTAAACCCAGATTGTTGTCCGAGCAACATGCCAAGATTTTCAAATCACCGCACACTTGCCAACCGTGGTCTTTATATTTTAATTTGCAAAGAACCAATTCCAAGTTCTTGTAGGCTTCCTTGAGATGTACGGTATGACCGACAGGAATGGAAGCATAGAAACCGCCATTGTGAAGCAGAACTGCTTTAAGGCTTCTTTTTGAAGAATCTATGAAAATACGCCACTGTGCTGGGTCGTATGAGATCTTAAATGTATCCATCAAACCTTCAATATTGGTACAATAAACCAACTCGTCCTCTTGGGCAAAGTAGGAAGTGAACTGCTTCTCACGATATCTAAACCAGGAGGAAGACACTCCCGGCAAAAGTAAGTTCCTGCTTTTGAGCCTTGATCCAAGCAACTCAGCAGCGTTTTTGGGAGGATTCAAGTCTCTTACCAAATCATTTAGCTCGCCCTGGGAAAATAATTTCGGACTGCTGTCATCTTCAAATTGAAAACTTGACTTGTCATCGGGTTCAGGTACAGCACCATCTTCGTCAGAACTTGGAATCTCTTCCAAGGTAGCAGGGACCTTGGGCACTGGTATTTCGGTCCCATGAGGGATCGGACGAATACCTGATTGCAGATTGGGGTATGAAATGGACTGCTTCTATTTTGAATTATACCCTTTCACATTACACGAACAAAAGTAACAATCATCACTATGGTTCTTTTGCTCGCGCGATACCATAGGAATCGCATATCGGAAAGCTTTTTTCTTGCCCTTAAACCAATTTCGAAGGTCTTCAACACATCGTTTGCAGACTTTATGAGGTGCCCAAAACTTTATCCTGACCTCCAAGTTTTAAGCCAAAATACGTGAAGTATACTTTTTTTACAAAGTCCCTAATATTAAGTTGTTGCTTTAATACCATATATTCGCCACAAATATAACAGAAACTGTCAGACGAATTCACACACTTCCACACAGATGACATTGCACTATATTGAACCAAGATCTATAAAACAATGACGAGTTAACACGTAATTGTACCGCGCCACTTTCTACACTATCGGAGCGCGCACGTTCTGGTTACAACGTTTATGTTTGTTAATTTAGCTCACACAGGGCGTTCTTTATTTAGAAAGTAATGATAGTTATGGCCTGTATACATTTAAAAAACAGTAATCAAAATAAAATTGTACCTGTTTATTTACGACTTCAAGTTAGCCCAAAAAACTCTTTTTTTTATAATAAAATTTTGCGTTTTGCAAAATAACCTGACGTTCTGGAATTTTTTGAGTATTTTTTTAGTTTTTCAGAACACCTAAATACATAGAAATCAGTTGAAAACATCCAGACAGCATTTTTATTGCAGACCTTTGTTATTAATATTTTAACACCTACCTTTACATCTCAAAATTTAATTTTAGTTTTTAAAATTGATATCCTGCGAACTACCAAAAAAGGTATGGTGACCCTCTGTTGAGAATCAACTATATATATATATATATATATATATATATATATATATATATTATATATATATATATATATATATATATATAGAGGAGAATATTATTTACATTAAAGTACTTACTGCTAAGTGGTGTGTTTAGGAATTACTATTTGTGGAAGCACTTTATTACACTTATTAATCAGAAAGAAACATGACAAAATATCTAAGTAATATATATATATATATATATATATATATATATATATATATATATATATATATATATATTACTTAATTTTTAGGATATTATATGAATCCGAAGAATGTTGACAGGCAAAGAATATCCTTATTTTATACTGTCACTTGAGATCCCATTCTCTTTGAGACTTACAATTTTGTATTGGATTCCTAAAAAGTATTCCTTAGTAGTACGTACGTATATCCTGGATTGCTCTCACATGAAGTTTTACGAGGGGTTAGTATAGAAATTATAATATATGCTTAGAATGTATATTCTTCAATACTCGATATCAAAACTTTTACGCCAAGGAGGATTGAAGGGACCACGGGTCAATTAGAAACCAATATTTGTGGCTCCGCATTATATTTCCACAGGCTGAGAGGACACTGTAGCTATATTGTGATCAATGGTGAAGACAGGAATGGATAGGTCATCGTCAACGTGCGGCATAGCACATAGTATCCCATGAATCGTAGGTGAAACGTCGGAAAACCAACCATATTTGACACAACCTAATTCTAGGAATCCTAATGTTTGATCTTTATATAATTCATAAAGTCGATGTTACCAGAAATAATTGTTAACTAACATAATTTTATAACACATTAATACAGTATAAATAAATGTTTGGTAACTTTTCGGGAAATTACTGATTAGTGTCCTTATTTCTATAGTGACAGTTATATGGGGGAAATTATTTCTACAGATAAAATATCAGCGTTTCAATCTAGGTAAGTTGGTGCATTTAAAGACCGCTCACTCTCAATGTAATGGTTGACTAGTTGACAATTTTTGTATTTGATTGCACGTCTTTAAACAAAGAGACTGTCAACGTGGAATGAAAACTTTTACGCTTTTTATTAAATGAGAAGTTGTAGTTCTTGGGATTAGAACATACGTTAAGTTTAAGTAATTTTTCGGCACTTCATCTATGGCTAAATATGTAACTGTGCACTAAAAAAAATTGCAACAAATCACAAAGTTTTTCATTTTATATTTTTTAGAATTTCCCTATTGAAAGTTGTTACATTAATAAAATGCTCTTAAAAAATGAAGTTAAAAAAATCTTAATTTAAAAAATTTTGATTTTGCCGAAACAATGATTTGGCACCTTGTATATTAGTTTTTAAGATTTCTTAAATTAAAAATATAACTAAGAAATGCGTAATATAAGATAGAAAACAAAAATTTAACTCTCCCTAGTTTCTGAATTTTGACAACTCCTTACGTAGAGATAAGTATCCCTCTCTTAAGTTATACAGCAAATATTTTAAACATTGGTCTAATATCTGTACGTTTTTTAAATTATCTTAGTTAGTTCCTGAGTACTTGTTAACCAAATTTGAATCAAGAGAAAATATCTCTTATGACTTCATATGCTATAACCTTATTTATGGTTAGCTCTTCATTTGACATTTATCGGTTGATAGCTCTCGTGGAGTCATCTTAGATACGGCATCCCTTGGATACAGTATATACAACACTATATCCATTTTTAATAAGTTGTTTCTGATTTTCTTCAACAAGACTATCTCATCTCATAAGTCACAGGAAATATTAGTAAAATTTTTATACTAAATAGATCCGTCGAACGGTAATTGGTCTAAATAGGCCACAATAAAATAGATTCATGAATATTTTATTTCAGGTAAAAATGAATCTAAAAATATCCAGGTCGTGTATATTATTCGTTATATTAAACTCAATTATTCATAAGTCAAAGAATAACAAAAATTTCATAGAAATTTATATTCATTATCTGAATTTGTTTCTAGTCACGGCGCATACAAAAGTTCATATCTTCTTCTAAGGAAGGCACGTCAACTAAAAAGGCGGAGGATAGTTTCTAGTTCTAGTAGTCTCTCTCAATCCTTTCTCCCAATAGGAGTATTGGTGACACTATGCAGTTGCTGCCTCAACAGTCACTCTCCAGATATCTTGATCCTGCGCGACTTGACTTGACTCGTGCATACCCATCCCAAGAAGAGGTCTTACTTGGTCAGACCATTTTGTCGGAGACCGTCCCCTTGATCTTTTACCTTCTACCTTCCCCGTTACTACAAGCTTCTCCATGGCATCAACTTTCCTCATAATGTGACCAAAATATTTTAGGTACTCTCTATTAATTCTACTGGAAAGTCGGTCATTCATACCAAGTTCTTCAAGAATAGATACATTAGTACGGTGTTCGGTATATGATACTCTGAAGATTTTTCGATATGCCCACATCTCAAATGCATCGATTCCTCTTTTGACAGCTTGTTTAATGGTCCATGTTTCCGATACGTAAGTTGCTATGAGGAATACAAGGCTGGATAGCAATCTTAACTTTGTATTTTTTGTGACAGCTGTATCTTTCCAGACCTTAGTGAGTTTATTATTTCCGCAGTGATCTCGTCAGTACCTGCTGCTTTTCCATTCTTTAAACTTTGAATAGCCTTCCTGACTTTAGACTTAAGAATACATGGCCCTTGTTCCTCTTCGGATTCTTTATCGACACTACAGTCACTAATTGAGCCACAAAAACTTCTTTACAGTAATCCTTCCAAACGTCAATGATTCCAGGCATGTCGGTGACTGTTCTACTTTCCTTATCTCTGATTATTTGTGTTTTAGGTTTGAATTATTTCGATAGGTATTTTACCTTTGCATAAAGTTCTTGTGGTCGATTGTTCGTAGCATGTTGTTCTAGCTCCTCACATATATTATTCAAATAAGCATTTTTGTCCTTTTTATAACCCATCTTGATTTTTTTATTGACTGATCTGATTCTGTCTTGACGATCCGATGTGTTGTTTATTAAAATCATATTTCCTCTTGTTTCTATAGGCTTTAGGGTATCGTCGGTCATCCAATGTTTTTGAGAGTGTTTTTGTCTTTTTGCCGAGCATTGTGTAGCAGCATTTGTTATCCAGTTCTTAATGTCCACGTTTTATCTAAATCTGTTTGACACTGAGGTTCCCTTGTTTGTTGTTGTTTTTTTACGGGTGGCTAGTTTTATTCTCATATGAGCCTTTAATAACTTATGATTTGAACCACATACCGCGCCTGAGCGGGATCTTACATTCAATATAGGTGACCTCCATCTAGTGCTAGTCGTCTTGGATTAGTGATAGTGAAGCTATTACTAATAGCAAACTGAAGTAGACGATCTCCGCGTTCATTTCTAACACCAAGCCCATATTATCCAATGATATTCCGAATCTGGTCATTGTCGTTTGTACAGCCAATTTTAGCATCAAGGTCTCCAGTCACTATTGTGATCTCTTTTGATGAGATTTTTGTACAAGTTTCTTCAATCTTATTGTAGACTTCTTCAATTGCTTCATCATCAGAGAGTGATGTTGGCATGTACACTTGATATGCAGGTTTAATGGTTTTGCCGTAGTAGGAACAACTATTGTGAATTTTCTGCATATGAGTTTCAAAATGGAAATAGTACATATACTATATAATCTAGCCATTTTTTTTTAAATGGCGAATGGCGGTCAGAAATTTTACATACAAACCAGTGGACCCACTGCAGACGACACATCAACGTACACACTTGTCTCGGATTGGGGAAAGTATAACAACCGTATTGCTGTTTCAGCATTATTCAAAATGGGGAGGTGTGCGGGCCATCCTTTCTTGTTAAAATCGTTATCAGTTATCAAAATGCTCGTGTAGACATTTTTTATTGTTCACCATCCCGCCTCGATAGAGAAATATTAGAGTACTGTTGGAAAGTACAAAAGAACTTAGAAATTTGTAAGTAGAACGCGCGACAGGGTCATCCTCACAATCTCCGAATAAAATAAGATATCAAAACTAGCGTGTTCCTGTATCGACAGAAATTTTCTGAGAAAACAAGAAGTAACGGTATGTGAGATAACTCTTACTTCACATACGAGGTCTAGAATGATTAAAGGAGATTTAGAAATTAGAGATTATAAAAACTTTTTAGCCATTGTTTAATGAAAAACAAGACAGGTTAAAGCTAAGACGACATCGCGCTGGCTAGAAAGCAAGGTTCTGTATTTCCTCAAAGATTAACGTAACCCTTTGGCAGCCCAGATTTGACTTTTCTTGGCCACAAACTGTTGAATATTTTCGATGAAAAGTCTTGTACAACAAAACATCGCCCATTGGAGAGATAGAACTGAAGTGTGAGTAACTATAAAGTACATCGTTTCAAAAGGTTTAACTCCTACGGACATTCATCCGTCCATGCATTCAAGATCACAAACGCTCAGGGTGACTAAAAACCTCTACGACCGACGAGATTGTGACAAAATTTCACAATAGCGTACTAAATAGTCGCCGAGTGAAGGTGCACTAGCTCGCTGATACTGTAAATATCTTGATAGGATGTATCAGCTATATTTTATTCGATGTTCTGGATACGAGGAAGCTTTCTGCTCGAGGGATACCACGTTTGATAACAATCGACCAAAAACGCATTGTAGTGACCATTTCCCAAGAATTTTACCATAATTCCAGTAAATCTCTTAGACATTTCATAACAGTAGATGAAAAATGGATTCATCGTTATACGCCAGAGATGACGGAACAGTAGAAACAGTGGGTGGGAGCAGGTGAAAGTGCATCCAAGAAATAAAAACGATTCCATCTGTAGGAAAAGTTATGGCTACTGTTTCTTAGGATTCTCATAGTGTTCAGCTCATAGACTACTATGCTTTATTATTAGACTAATTAAAGGCTGCTATTCCGGGGAATCGTCCACGTCTCGTTGAAAAGGTGCTTCTTCATCACAAAACTGCATAATTTCTGCTTCGAAATGCTTCCACATCCACCGTATTCGCTAGATTTAACTCCCAGCGATTACTTCTTGTTTTCAAACCTAAAAAATGGCTGGCTGGACGAAGATTCACGTCGAATTATGGAGGTATTAAAAAAATTAGAACGTCATGAGACTACATATATGGATTTATAAGGTCTCTATGTAAAATAAAAATACTCTTTAATCTCTTTTCTTTGTTATGTCTAAACAGTGCTTATCTCTCACATGTATATATATGTATACATATATATATATATATATATATATATATATATATATATATATATATATATATATATATACACTGGTGAGCAAAAAAGTCGACTTGAACTATTTGGTTTCATTTAACAAGGATCCCAGAATTTAGTGTTCATATATTTTTACGGATTTTAGTATCATTCGAAAGCCCATTCTATACTCTTTCTAATGATACCAAATTCCATAGCAATACTTTATGCCTCTTACTGATTTAATTTGATTTAAAGTGATTGAGAGAAGAAAGAAGGAGAACAAGGATTGAAAATAAGGGTAAGAGAAAGAAAAATTAAGCAAATTTTAAGTTTAACAATTAAATTTATTGATAAAAACCAAAATCAATATTTTGTATTGCCCCCCCCCCTAGCCCTTAGTACTGCTTCTAGCCGGTTTTTCATGCTGCGGGTGAGCTTTTTCACCCCTGCCTGTAAGGTCTGTAAGATTTTTCCCCACTCTTCCAGCTTGAACCTTTCTTTTGAGGTTATCCCACATATGCTCGATTGGACTGAGGTGAAGACTCCACGCAGGCCAGTCCAAAGTGAGTATTGACACTTCCGCCAGGTATTGCCGCACCGACGCAGCAGCATATGGCCTCTCATTGTCGTGCATTAGCACAAAGCTACCGCCAGCAAACCAAGCGTAAGGAACGACGTGTTGTGCAGGATCTTCTCGATGTACCAGTGAGCAGTTAAACGACCGCTACGAGTCTCAGCAGTCACGCTGGACCTCAACGCAAGTTAATTATCGATTGCTTAGAGTTGTGTTGAAAATGAAGCAATCGTCTCGCTCCAAAGTATACCTTCTTCTTCCTTATCCTGGTGTCCGTGTAAGGGCGCCAGTCTCTTGGTAGACTCTGAAGACAGCTAACTGGCTCAGTTCCAGTTGCGCAGCGACTATACGTTGACTATGCTCCTCTTGCAATAGGGCAATGATTTGTGCAGTGTCTTCCAGGGTGGTATCCATTTTCCGATGACGTAATTAGTGAGCAGGTATAGCAGAGATATTGACGGTTCAAGTTCCAATAAAGGAATGATAGTTGGATGTATTTTTATAGGGATGAATATAGCGCAACGAGTACGTTGCTGAGCGAGCAAAAACGGTTCTATTGAGTAAAACTATTTTAATCAATAGAACCGTTTTAATTTCTGGAAATTCAAATATTTTTGATATTATTGGAAAGAGTAGAAAATCAGCGTTCTAATGAGGCCAAAAATAATACCTCCTGTTTAAAAATTCGGAATGGTGTTAAATGAAGCAAAATCGTTTGAATTGTTTGTCTTGCTCAGCAGTGTATATATGTATACATATATATATATATATATATATATATATATATATATATATATATATATATATATATATATATATATACGAGGCATGTTTTTTAAGTAAGTACCGTTTTGGAATTAAAAAAAGACGTGCAAAGATATCGCTATAATTTTATTTTTACATGAAAGCCTGTACCTTAATCTACGTTTCTACATAATTTCCGTGAATATTGAGGCACTTGTCATAACGTGGCACCAGTTTTTGAATACCCTCCTCATAAAATTCTGCCGCCTGACTTGTTAACCACTGTATCACAAATGTTTTGACTTCGTTATCGTCTTGAAGACGCTGACCCACCCAGGTGCTTCTTCAAGTGCAGGAACAAATGGTAGTCGCTGGGCGCCAGATCAGGGCTGTATGGAGGATGATCTAGAGTTTCCCATTTAAAAGATTTGATGAGATCTTTGGTCCGATTAGTCACATGTGGACGGGCATTGTCATGCAGCAAAACGATACCCTTACTCAACTTGCCACGTCTTTTGTTCTGGATTGCACGACGCAGATTGTTCAATGTCTCACAATAAGACGCTGCATTGATTGTCTCATTACGAGGCAGAAACTCCACTAGCAATACTCCTTTTCTGTCCCAAAAAACTGTGCACATGATTTTGCGGGCAGAAATTGTTTGCTTAAACTTCACTTTTTTGGGTGATGATGAATGTCGCCATTCCATGGATTGTTGTTTCGATTCTGGTGTGACGTAGGCCACCCATGTTTCGTCACCAGTAACAATTTGGTCTAAAAAATGTTCACCTTCATTGTGGTACCGCTCAAGGAAAGTCAATGCACTGCCTAAACGTTGGGTTTTGTGCAAATCCGTCAACATTTTTGGAACCCAACGTGAACACAATTTCCGGTAATTCAAGTTCTCGGTCACAATGCGATACAAAACACTACGAGAATATTGAGGAAAGCAGTCGCACAATGATGAAATTGTAAAGCGTCTGTTTTCTCTCACCTTTTCGTCCACTTTCTGCACCAAATCTTCATTAACGACCGAAGGACGCCCACTCCGTTCTTCATCATGCACATTTGTGCGGCCATCTTTAAATGCTCTCACCCATTTCCTTACCATTCCATCACTCATAATGTTTTGTCCGTAAACTTCACAGATCTCACGATGAATATCGATCGGTTTTTACGCCTTTAGCACTAAGAAATCGTATAACAGCCCGTACTTCACAATCGGCGGGACTCACGATTGTCGGAGGCATCTTAAACACTCAGTAAACAACGTATACAATGAAGAATCAGACTGTAATGGCGTCAGTGCGTAGACATGAGATGTAGGTTACGCGGAACGCCGACCGTATCGCTGCGGCGGCGGAATCGCAAAACGGTACTTACTTAAAAAACATGCCTCGTATATACATACGTGTCAAAGATATGCACTGTTGAGACATAAATTCTGTATGGGCAAGGCTCGTTTCCAAAGTTCTGAGCATAACAAAAAAAAAAGATTAAAGGTGTGTATGGATGTAAATCTTGAAAAAGATCAAAGTATTGGTATAACATGGAGGTGCTGAGACTCAATTTTTTAATTAGGTGATATCTAATTTTTCGATTATTTCATGTCTTAGTCGAAATAAATAGATAAGAGATGACTGAAAGTAGAAATTTTAATTAATTTCACGACCTACATTAACAAAATTTTTGGTGACTTATTTTTAACCGTCCATGAGTTTGTTAACACCATAACTTTAGATTCAAACAAAATAGCGATTTAAAATTTCGTAAATATATGATACTTGAAGTAGGAAAGGAACCTATAGTCTTTAAGTAATATCGCCTCGGAGAAAAGTGGTGAAACTGGCAGAGGTCGCCTGGGGTTAAGTTTTCATTTAGAGCGAGAAAGTCGAATTCATTATTTATTTTAAAACTGCATATTTGCGAGGGAAGCCCCTCCTTTTTACCGATTTTCGACATAGTATATTAAAAATATGAACCAAAATTAATTAATATAGTTTATTCACATTATTTAACTAATTAGTAAGTACTCAATGATTTATAATAATGTAAATTTATTTTCAGCTCAGTTAACACAAATTCACATACCACGTTAAAATATACTGAAAATTTGATTAAAGACACTAAATGGAAAATGACAATTCATTTTTAAAATTTTTGCATAAATTACGTATGACCAATTAATCGAGCTTTTGCGATGAATTTATTTTAATGGCATATAAATGTTTAAATATAATTTTGTTACCGAAAAGACTTATGTACAAATAAATTGAGTTAAATTAAATATTAAAAAGGTTACCATAGCGGGTGACCAAATAAATAGTTGAGTATAAGAAACTTAGTGCACATTTGATATATGTAACTTCAAAACTCACATTAGTGTAGTGTTACATTTTGTCGTAAAGCTCTCAGTTTTGTCATTCCATCTTCAATAAATACCTACTGCAGCTATAATTAACAAGAGGTAGTACAAGTTAATCCTTGTCTGCCAAGATACCATTAAATGAATTTTCTTCCATCGCCTTATCTAGCGTAACTGAGCAAAAAAGAAAAACTTTGAATTGTTGTGGCGGTTACTTGATGGAAATTCATAACGAATATAATGAAAGATTGATTTTGTCAAATTTCCACTTTGTTTAGTTTCACTGAAACTGTATGACACGTTTCGCTATACTACAGCTTTCTTCTGATACAAAATGTATAGAAAATTTTGTATAAGAAGAAGCTATAGTATAGCGAAACGCGTCATACAGTTTCAGTGAAACTAAATAAAGTGGAAATTTGACAAAATCAGTCTTTCATTACATTCATTTAAAAAAAGAAAAAGCTAATTTTGTTCGCTATCTTAAGTAATTACTAGTACTGGTAGGTAAAATAGGTAAAAATGCTGTTTTCGATATGTTTTATTACTTATTATAACCACTTTTTTAACAATATTGAGAAATAATTTCCTATATTTATATTTAAAAACACCTTTATAGCTTAAATAAGCTCACATCTATTAACATTAAAGGACCCAAATTTTCCCAGTCCTTCAAGATATATATATATATATATATATATATATATATATATATATATATATATATATAAATATATATATATATATATATATATATATATATATATATATATATATATATATATACATACATATACGATCAAGTGACCAGACCAGGAGCAGATTAAGCCTCTGGTTTGATTATTTGGTAGTAGTATTGTTAGACAACGTAAAAGAGATCACAGACTGGTGTCCAACTAAATATGACGTATGTTCAGAAAGGATGCGTTCAGACGAGTACTTGACGTGCCACTATAACGCCTTCACTAAGATGCTAAAGCGCTACTAAGTTGCACTACTGTTTATTGTGAAAAAGTTTAGTAAAACTGCAGCAGATATCCAGACACAGTTTTTATAACTTCACAAGATACTGTCTAGAACCAGATAGTCAGTCCGCCGACTACCATTAGTCCAGAATAGACTGAGGACTGTATCTGAGGAGCAGACCGTGGACCAAACAATTTCCATCTTATGTCTGTCCACAGAATTTTTCTATCACCACCAAGAATATCATGTTCTAGTCATTTTTTAGAAACGTCTAGTATTACCGTAAAACGCGTTGAATTGAAGTCACCGTCTGTCGTCGTCAGTTCCATTCTTGTTTAATAGCATCAGTAAGCGTTACAGTTAACGGTCGTCAGTTTAAGGTTGCAACAACATAGATAAGTTTGGATCCATTTATATTCATTAATTAATTATTGATGTAATTACGCACACTTTCTGTCACTTTTCAAATTAACGTAACATTCCATTCTTCAAAAAATTATTTTAGAGTTATAATATAGAAATTATGTGTTATAGTCTAATGGACAAAATAAAATAAACCGGAAATAATTGCGAAGTATTTAAAACACAACAAACTTAAAAGACACACACAAACTTAACCAAGACATGGAAGAAATTCTATTTTGAGGTGACGGTAACCAACTACAATTTATCGCTACAAAAACCCAGACTGTATTTTTTTCTAAAAAAGTTAACGTTACGGAACACGACATAGTTATGTCGGGTCACTCCATTTCTGTAGCATCGTCACTTAAGTTTCTGGGAACAAATATGTCTTGGCATGAACATATCGCAAAGAAAGCTTCTCAAAAGCTGGGAATACTATTTCGATCTAGAAAGCTTTACAGTCCACAATAACTGTTAATTCTCTACAAAGCTTAAATTCGACCAGTGATGTAATACTGCTCCTATGTTTGAGGCTCTGCTCCCTAACATACACTGCTCAGAAGAGAGCTCTTCGCCTAATTGGAGACCTAAAACTTACCTGAAACGCGGATGCCTTGGAACATCGAAGAACGGTTGGCGATTTGAGTCCATTCCACAAGTACTTTCATGGGAAATGTTCGATGGATGTTATTAATACAGGCTGCGCTAATACATCGCATCCATATAAGGTTCAGCTTGTTACTTCGTATACAAAATTTTCCAAGCAGTCTTTTATACCAAGAAACTTATCCCTTTAGAATAATTTTCCCAAGTTTCCCAACTAGTACAACTTAAAGCGATTCAAGACCAATATGAATCGATTATTCTGCACACGCATCGATCCTGTAGCGCTTTAGGGATTGCCCTGCAACACGTGTGTTACGCCCATAAAAAAAGCTAATTAGAAACTTAATAATTTTAGTAACGCATGGAACACATCCAAATCTTTAAAATTTTCCAGCTGTTGCAGCTATTACAATAAAATAAAAAAAAAATTGAAGCCATTTATGAGATAAAAATGTGGACAACCAATCTTAATCTTATTTTATCTCTTTCGTCACTTTTATGCAGACATAACAACATATAGCACAGTTAATCAGTTATATTAAATAATAATTAGTAAGGAGATACCTCCGTACAGTATAAAAGTGTGTGCGCAAATATCTCGACGTATAAGTATTAATCTACTTTTATCAGTACCAGCAAGACCAGAATACGTTAAACTTAACTTCCTTCATAGGAAAATTAGAAAAAGATGGCGCCGCGCTAGAGTAAATTAGAAAGCTAACCGGTTAAAGTCCCAAGTTGTTTGTGTTTACATGAATTATTCACGGATTGGTATATAACGTTGATGTAAATCAACTTAAAGTAATGGTAAATAGGTATAGGTAAATTTACCGCTTGAATCATGTTTTTTCTTTAATTTTTTTCAAAAAAAATAAATGATTACCTAAATTCCGTGAAAAATTAGTTTAATTTGTCCATGATTGTCTATAAAGTTTTACATACTTTTTTTTTTGGGTACCACTTAGTATGATTATCGGGACCGTTTACCGTTTTCCCCCCACAGCTAGGAGCTGACATACGCATTGAACTCAGCTTTACTATAGTTTTGAAGATAAAAAAAAAAGTGTAGGCACAAAATGGAAAAGTCAACTACACACTTACTATTGTATTGGACCTAGAGGATTAATAATTTTTTCTATTTTAATGTTTAACTATCAAATAGGCGACCCATCTTATAAATAAGAACAGAAGTTTTAAGTAGATAAGTTAAAAGGAATCTAAATGTAATTAACTGTTAGGTTTCTTCGCAAGAAATTGCCCGAAAAACTTTTAAAGCACGAGACTTGTTAAACTTCTCCTTAAACTGTTGTATGTTTCGTTAATTAAAGTTCATCTCTTTAAAGGAAAGAAATAAATCGCTGTAGTAAATTGTTTCCTTAACTTTATAGTTTTCGTGGTATATAATTAATACTTATGTACATATCTAGTTCAAAACGTGGTATTTTGCAAGAGGAGTAGACAAGTTCAGTAGAAAGAATTCGTGTAAATTATTATAAATAAATGATTATTTACTTGTCATTCGCGTGACTAGCAAATAGCACGAAAGGTTCACAAACTAAGGCCATCGTCCTACGTTTATTTTTTGTTCGACTAACTACTCCCATGACCTGCCTACGAAATCGTACAGAAAATTTTTGGGTTTAGTAAAATAGTTCCTTCTTACAGTAGTAACTTCATATAATTGCAAAAAAAATATATCGTAAACTAATTCCTGCCTATTTGCTTTGCTTTTTCATCCTTTGTATAGGCTCAATTGCATGTTCATTACCGTCACCGCCTAACCTATATAAGATCGCTGCAAG
Organism: Pachyrhynchus sulphureomaculatus; assembly: GCA_019049505.1. Lineage (NCBI taxonomy): Eukaryota > Metazoa > Arthropoda > Insecta > Coleoptera > Curculionidae > Pachyrhynchus > Pachyrhynchus sulphureomaculatus. Next base: position 164,399,139 of record CM032449.1, on the reverse strand, counting down.
ACTTTCGGAATGTACCAATGATTCTACTACTTTCTTCTGTCATTTTACTGATATGTTTCTTTTATTCTATCTGTTTCCTTTAATGTATCTATCGATTTAACAAGCAATTATTTATATCGTATATTTTCTATGTGTCTCTAATGTTGTCGCTTCTTCCTCTACCCAATTGTCTTCCCACTTCTTCCGTGTACTATTTTCATTTTATTTGTTTCGAGTTCTTATTTGATACTTCAGGTCAAATTTCCACTGTATAAGTTAGTATAGGTTTATTTGAAGTGATCCAAATTCGCGATCCCGTTTCAGTTTATAGGTGATTGTTTAGCATCGACTAATCATGCTACTGTTAACGTAGACCTTACGGCTGAGTTTCTCGTTTATTTGTACCATAAATATCATCAAAATTGAATATGTTTATACTAAGATAATTAAATTCTATTGCTTGCTTGTAATCTTTTCTTCAACTACATGCCAACAATATTTTATATGTAGTTATACAATTGTTTTTGCTACCAGTGATTTCAAATCTATTTACTACTTTGTTAATTTGATATAATATGAGCCTCTGAGACGTCTTTATTCTCTATTATTAGCCCTGCGTCATCCAGAGATAGTTTATTCAACCTGTTTCATTATCTCATACCATATTATGTTGACAAGCATTGTACTCAAGTCGTCTTCTTTATCTCTGGATTCACCATTTATTTTAGCTGCGATGGCCTTTTTTTAAGTAAAAATTTTTTTTAGTTCTATTGATGTTGTGCAGTACCTGTTGATTTCAAAGAAGATACAGCTACGTTTTTTAGTTGTACTCAATCGAAGGTGATCTCTAAATCAAACAAATATAAGAAAGCTGACCAATTGTATCATATAGATTTTTCGGTAATTGGGATGAAAACTGCATTTGTTGTTCTTTTATCAGTACAACGTGTTCAGTGATTTTATTTGTTATTGTTTGTGTTGCTAGTTTTAAAGTTTTAACTAGTTATCGTTTCTTGCGCCGTAGTTTCTTTTACCTCAGATAGAAGACTAATCTACCTGAGAATCCTTTATCGGAGCTTGGCATAGGTATAAGCAATATTTAGCTACCCAGTAATCAGTCCTGAGTATTTAACTGATTAAAAAACGGGAACAGAAATTTCTAGAAACCGATATCGTAATACGCCAACGCTTAGGTGCTGTAAACGTGTGTAGTAGTTCATTCGAAATCATTCTTTTTAAAGGTTTATATCTATACTCATACAAAATACAACTAGTGCATGGTAGTGAGAATTAAAGGCTATGAGGACTTGAGCCGCAATGTTGACACATAGAATAATCAATTAGTTCTTCCTTGCAGATAATAGAAACCGCAGAACAACTGTTACTTCAAAACGATATGTGGAGATGATTAGCTTGATTATACTTATTTTACAATATTTTGATAGTTATAACCAAAAACCTCCTTTTAGTTAGATAGGGTAATGTCACATACTTCAAACTCACATTTGTCAGTCTACGAGAAATTTTTTTGATTGAAAAGTAATTTCCAAAATAGACAATATAAGTAGGTGCAGGTAGATTTTATTTTGCAGAGATATTACAAAACTCAAGTTTACAGTAACAGTCGTCTGAAACGCTTAACAGAAATTATCTTACAAGAAATGGCAGAGCCGTGGTGTGCACTAATCATTAACTTCTGGAATGTAACGGTCCAAATTTGGATAATATTATTTCTAAAAATAATTCACCAAGAAAATAGCTTGATATACAACGGCAAAGATGGCTTTCGTTTATCAAGTTTTTTTTTCCCATAACTTTATTAAAATTAAATTCACATAGGGGGCACCTTTCTTTTCAATATTATGCATACTCTTATTGTATATAACAATTTTCCATGCAGTAGAAACAAAAACTAACGCAGTGACAAATGGTTTTCCTTTTCCAATTACCTTGTTAGAGATGAAACCCAAATAGACTAATCGTCTGCCAAGGTATTCATTCCATCGGGCGGGTCGAATAAACGTTGATTTTGCGGCCCCCGTGACCTAGAATGCCTAGATAAGGCCTAAAATGGCATCCAAAATTGGACTGTCGTTTAACCACTTAAATCAAGTACCATAACATTTGTTGACACTAAAAAAGTCGAGCGTCCCAAATGACAGACGCGGCTCAGACCAGACCTAGATTTGGGGCCCAAAAAACGTCGATCTAAAAATGGACTGTCATTTAACCACATAAAATTAACAAATTTAGTTTATTCTGGAGAAGGAACCTGTAAAAGGCAGACGCCGCCAATACCGGAGGACGAAGCTGGACCCGCTTTTTCCAGCCAAAAATGGTCGTTTTTGGCTGGAACATTTTATGAAAAAACCATGAATCATTGAATTGGATCAAGGTTTTTTAGATCCTAAAGCTGAGTGTGCTATTGATTTGTGTACAGTTTTTGCAATTGTTTATATAAAATAAACGATTATAGTTTTACACATTAATTTCAATTATCACACAGCTGTTAATAACTTGGTCAAATAAATGCAAAATGCCTTTCAAATTCTCCCATACGAAAATCCATAAAGCTTCGTGCAGTTCGTCTATACATTCTAAACTATACAGTAACTTGGGAATCTACTAGTCGCGACAAACTGTTTTGTAGACAATTTACTTCACCATGGATGCCACCATCTACATGAAACTCTAGCTGATAGAAACTAGAAATATAGTTCAGAGTTAGAAACAGCTGTAACAACAAATCTGAATGAGAATTATAGAGGCTGTGGTCAATGGTGAAGTAATGTTAAAAACGTATTTCATCCTTATTAATCTTCTATAATAATATATATAAAATACAACGTCTCTCTGTCTGTCCTTTAGTGCGCTTATCACTGGAGAACCACTTATCCGATTTACGTACTTTTTTTTTTTTAGAACATACATATATTCTCTGGCCAGGTTATAGGCTATATTTTATTACGATAGGTAGCATAACGAATGAGCAGTGACGATAATAGTGAATAGAGTCGGAAAAAAAGTTTGCCGCTAGCGCGTTCCTTTGCAATACACAGCCTAAACAATTAAATATGGAACAATATTATGTAGCAGAGAATATCTATAATCTATAATATATATAAAATGCAATGTCTCTCTGTCTGTCTGTCTGCCCATTAGTGCGTTTATCACGCGAGAACCACTTATCCGATTTACGTGTCTTTTTTAAATTCAAACATATATTCTTCGGCCAGGTTATATAAATAATAATAATAATCTATATCTATAATATATATAAAATGCAACGTCTGTCTGTCCGTTAGTGCGCTTATACCTCGAGAACCACTTACCCGATATACGTAATTTTTTAAATTCATACATATGTTCTCTGACCAGGTTATAGATATATATTTTATTACATCTACGATATATATATATATATATATATATATATATATATATATATATATATATATATATAAAAATGCAACGTATCTCTGTCTGTCTGTCTGTCCGTTAGTGTGCTTATCACTGGAGAACCACTTATCCGATTTACGTAATTTTTTTTTAAAACATACATATGTTCTCTGACCAGGTTATCTATAATCTTATATCTATAATATATATAAAAATGCAACGTCTCTCTGTCTATCTGTCTGCCTGTCTCTCTGCCTATCCGTCTGTCCGTTAGTGCGCTTATCACTGGAGAACCAGTTATCCAATTTACGTGATTTTTTTTAAAACATACATATGTTCTCTGGCCAGGTTATCTGTCTATAATATATATAAAATCCAACGTCTCTCTGTCTGTCTATCTGTCTCTCTGTCCGTTAGTGCGTTACGTGCTTTTTTTTAAAACACACATATGTTCTCTGGACAAGTTATAGGATATATTTTATTGCGTTAGGTAACATAAAGAATAAGCAGTGACGATAATAGTGAATCAAGTCGGAAAAAAGGTTACCGTTAGCGCGTTCTCTTGCAATACACTGCCTAAACCATTAAATACGGAACAATATCATGTTGCAAAGAATATAAAGTATATAAAATGCAACGTCTCTCTGTCTGTCTATCTCTCCGTTAGTGAGCTTATCACTTGAGAACCACTTATTCGATTTACATGTTTTTATAAATTTATACATATGTTCTATATAATTCGATATAAGCCTAGATAACGGGAGATAAGGTGAGATAATGGGAGATAAGTAGAAATAAGGGGAAATAATGGGAGATAAGCGAAGATAAGTTTAGATAATGGGAGTTATGGTGAGATAATGGGAGGTAAGGAGAAATAATGGGAGATAAGGAGACATATTGCGAGATAAGTCGAGATAACCTTAGATAATGGGAGATAAGGTGAGATAATGGGAGATATGGAGAAATAATGGGAGATGAGGAGAAATAATGGGAGATGAGCAGAGATAAGCCTAGATAATGAAAATTATGGAGAGATAATGGGAGAAAAGAAAAAATAATGGGAGATAAGAGGAAATAAGGGCAGATATGTTATTACGTTAGGTAACATAAGAAATAAGCAGTGACGATAGTAGTGAATCAAGTCCACGCGAGCGGAGCCGCGGGCACGGCTAGTTATTAATAAAATGTAACCAAGTTAACAGATCGATGACTTAAAACTTGAAAATATCCACCTAGTAAACAGACCGGTAATCATATGTATAGTTGCAGTCAGAAATCAAATATTTTTAGGCAACAACCAACATTTTCACAAATACTACACCACCGATCTGCATGAATTTTTACAACAGTGGAGCTAGAAAGAGATTGCAAAGATAACTGTAATAAATATTGCAATTGCAGCTGTTAAAAGCAAATGCCAAAGATCTGTTATATAATGAGCCCTCATCACTTACACATAAGTTAGATACTAGATAGGGAACTCGAAAGTTAAACATACAAATAGGTTACACAAACGTAAGGTTGTAATAAACATTTAAATAAGAGGAAACAGGAAACCAAAATAAATATATTATATTTCTTACGTCCTTCAAAGGTACCGAATAAATAAGACTTATTTCTTTACAAACTCTAATAGAATTTGCTACTGCCGTATAAATGACACAAAGTGCTAAGTAGATTCTCCAACTAAGGTAAAACTTTGTTGATTTGAAGTCTTAAATAAAATAAAACCAACAGAATCGATTTCACATTGTTTCTGCACTCGGTTTAATCCGTGAATATAAAACATGAACTACTATAAAACTTTTCTGGGTTACCTGAAATAAAATATCTTCTTTCACATCTTTACTTAATGCAGCAAAACTGCTAAAGTTATGAAAGGCAATAAGCAGAAAAATCAAAAAATCTGTATAAGAACCTGTAATGAACACTTTTCAAAATAACTTTATTTTAATAAGGAAGTATGAATTTTAGGCTAAGATCATTACAAGTTATAGCTCTTTTCGAATGTTTCACCTACGAGAATAACAGAAGCTTTTTAAGAGATCATAACTCTTAGATTAGAACATTGAATGAAGACGTAAAGCCACAAGTGAAATATTTGGTGTTCAACAAAAAATTATCCCTTTGTGTTGTCGACTGTTTATATATAACAACAGCTGATTGTACAGGGTGAGTCAACGATAGAGTAAAGTTCATTATCTCATTTGTTTCGGGAATGACGAAAAAATGTTAAAAATAATAGTTTTGGGAAATGTTAAGGTGCACAGTTTAAAATTAATTTTGAGTATACAGGGTACTTTAAAAAAGTGTGGCCGATATAACATATGTTCTTTTAAATGGAACATCCATACTAATTAATTTTTAAATTCTGCGTAAAATTCTATAACTTTTTTATTGATAATGTTATATACCTAAACCTAGTAGTTTGTCCAATATTTCAATTTAAAAAAAAAAAATACTAGTTTTTAGTTTTGTAAAAAATTGCCAGTAGGGCCATTGTTTCTGAAGGTGGAATACTCATAATTGGTACGAGCTTTCTATAGAGATGAAAAAAAAAGATATATGTAAAGAAATTTGAATTAGGGTGTTCAAAATAAATTTATGCATTTCGACTATTTTAAATTGAAAAATCTCAAATTTTTTAAATGGCACACCCTGTATATTATTATTTTTTTCTGATAGATTTTACAAAACTATCCAACTTTTATTAAGTATGTTATATGCCTATTTCTAATAGTTTTCGATTTATTTTGAATTTTTCAATTTTGACCCTAGTTTTTAGTACACTTACGCTTTAACATCATAGTTGCCAAGACAAAACAAAAATGTAGGCATTGTCAAACTTTGACATGTCTATTAAGCAAGTAAAAATAGTTTAATTTGTTTTAGTAAGTGACGTATAAAAGTAATAGTTATGGATTTTCCTAAAAATAAATGAATTGATATGGTTTATATACTCGGCGAGGCGGGAAAAAATTGTCTTTTGGCAGTAAGGCTTTACAGAGCGATGTACCCTAATAGACATATACCATATAGAAAATCTTTTCAGTGCTTAATGGAACGGTTTGATGGTAGTGGTAGCGTTGAGTATACGAAACGGAGAGTAGTAAACCAGAATGCTACCAATGAGGAAACAGAAATGGAAATTTTACTTCATGTTGAGGATAATCCCCAGGTCAGCGGGCCGTCAACTAGCTGACTTATCTGACATATCTGAATCTACGGCTAATCGCACCACGAGAAAATACAAGTATCATCCCTTTCATATGGAACTACACCAAGAACTTCAAGACCGTGTTTTTGAACGACGAGTAAACTTTTGTACCACTACTGGGAATTTTTTACAAAACTAAAAATTAATATTTTTTTTTAAAAAATTGAAATATTAGAAAAACTACTAGGTTTAGGTATATAATATTATAAATAAACAAGTTATAATATTTTACGTAGAATTTAAAAATAAATTAGAAAATAGGATGTTTCGTTTAAAAAAACATAAGTTATATCGGCCACACTTTTTTAAAGTACCGTGTATACTCAAAAATAATTTTAAACTGTGCACCTTAACATTCCCTAAAACTATTGTATTTAACATTCTTTCGCCATTCCCGAAACAAATGAGATAAGGAATTTTACTCTATCGTTGACTCACCCTGTACAATTCTTTGTTTTTTACATATTTTTGGTGCTTCTTAATTTTAGTGAATAATAATCTTCCGGTTTACTCCATACACTATAACACTTGAACAAGCACCTTTAGTTTGTAAAGAAATTTGTGTCTTTTGTTGATCTCAAACATTTCTCAATCCTTTTTTTTAGTGCCAGTGATTGATATCTAAACTTATTTAACTCCTGTGTCCCTAGTACCGTATATGTAATGTAAAACCACATTGTCGGCTCGAAAATTCTTATTGCTATCTTAAACGAAAATAAGGTTTTTAAGACGATCAAACGAACAACTAATATCGCCAGTGAATTATCCATTGCTGATGAGAGCATTAGTCAGTTCCTCTGTATGTGATGAAATTGAAAGTTCATTACTACAGATTTAAATACTTATCATCAAGTTATACATTCAGATTTGCGTGAAATGGATTTCGATAAATCGAATGTATAAAAGTACCGTACCGCTTTATCTTCGAAGCAGTACATCTATAAGTTTGAAGATTATTGAATGATGTAATCCATTGCGACATTCTGCTCTTTTTAGTGTTCCGTACGGAACACTTATAAGATGACTTTGGTGTATGTCTGTCAGTCTGTCTGTCATACCCGATTTTCTCCGAAACTATTTGTCATAGAACCTTGAAATTTGGTAATAATATAGGAATTAATGGCCTCATCAAAGCCGTGTAGTTTTGAAAGTTAAATTTTGGCTTAAGGGGTTAGTTTTGGGGGTGAAATCGGAAGTGGGAAAAAAAATTTTTTTACTAGGTCATCGAGTGTGGTGTCAAATGAATGCTTGTGAAAACACGAGTAAAAAATGTATATATAATGTAGTACTTGGACTCACTTTTCTTTGTATTATTTTTAAAAAGTCGCGAAAAATCGCTGTCCCCCCACCTTATCTCGAAAAGTACTGATCAAAAAATTTTGAAAAAATTCTAGAATGCTCTCCACGGGGTGTAGATTGAACGAAAATTATCACGAGTGCATTACCTTTAATAATTTATTTGGTATATAAAAGAAACAAAAATTTCAAGGTCATCAGTTTTCAGCAAAGCTGCTATTTAGCAAACCAAGACTTACATTATGAGCAGATCATCATTTGTCTAAAATAATTTAAATTTATTATTGTTGTTAGCCTGTTCGCCCTTAAGCTTGCTTCAAGTTTCAAAGACTATTCTTTTGGACATGTCCTAAACCTGAATGAAGGGTGGATGAAATTAAAAAATGGAAACAAACATTCCATTATCTCAGAAACTGTTGTTCGTAGCAACATTTACCAAGAGAGCTTTTTTAGACATGGGAAGGCGGAAAAAACATTTAATTAGAAATATCATACAGAGTGGTATAAAAAAATTATGGCAATTTAAAAGTATACACAGTGCAATAAGTGGCGCCCCCTAAAATTCACAACAAAACTGTGAGCTGATTTCGATTTGTCATCTCAGAAAACTCCTTAGCATCGAATCTTGTATAAATAGTATAATTATTAAGAAAGCTACTTAAGAAAAACTAAAATAAAAGTATAACTTTGACACCCTGAATCTCAAAAATTACGAATTTCTGGACTAAGGCAAGTTGGATTAAATGGTCATATTTTCATCCTAGAAATCCACAGTAACTCTATGTACACGGAATACTGGGATATCTTGTATACATACGTATTTATACGAAAATTACTGCATAAATTGAAATTCGAAAATTGTTAAAAATTTAAAAAAGCGCAAAACTGGATTATACCGCCAAACTAACTCCCACTTGAAAGGTCCCCACTCTATGAACCAGCTCAGGCGCAAGCGCATTGTTGCTGTTCGTACAACACGCGTGCGCTGATTTAACTGCCACGAACATTGTAGAGGTCATGTTTTTGTTAACAATCGACCATATTGTTTAAATGTTTTGTTTACCAGTGGCGGAGCGAAAATAATATCTTTATTTTATTCATTTCGTCATTTCTTTAGGGTCGATTTTTTACTTTATTATTGAGGTCCGCTATTTACGCTACTATATTTCACACCCGTGAGAACATTCGTCAAAACATTACTCACCTTCACGGGCAAGGAATTTACCAAGATACAAAAATTTTCGAAAGGTTATGCACAAAAAGAACGAGACTGCTTTGTGACTTACCTTTTCTGAATAGCTGCCAAGTTCAACACCTTATTCCCAACTGCTGCAAGTTAAGGTTCGATACGAAGACCAGCAAGTTAAACAGAATATTGAACCTTGGAAACATATTCTATCCCAGTACCAAATCCAACCAAGAGAAACAATAATTCAACCATATGTTACTTCACCAACACAAATATTACAAAGAACCACAGGACCGAAAACGCGCAGCCAAAGCCGAGCCTCTATTGGGCGGATCCGTCCGACCAATGGAGCCACGCCCGAGAGACACAAAAACCAGCGCCCTCGGAACCAGTCTCGACCGGAACCAGTCTCGACATTCAACGCCAAGACACCGACCAGTGAACAACGCTTTGAAAAAGATGGATGAGGATCCATCGAAATGTCAGCGAAACCGTCCATCAAGGGACACACGGGATACCCGAAAAACCACTACTACATATATATATATATATATATATATAATATATATATATATATATATATATATATATATATATATATATATATATATATATATATATGTATATATTAGGTTACATATTTTATATTGAACAGAAAGAAAATGGAACTGAAATTGATTCTGAATTCGCTTTAATCCTCGTGTATAAAGTGAGCAAAGCTCTAAAACTTTTCTGGTTATTCTGAAATAAAATTTCTCCTTCTATACCGCAACTTTATGCAACAATATACATAAAGTTGAGGAAAGAAAAGAATGTGTAACGAAAAGCCATAAAACAGGTACACAACATCAAAAGGAATTGCCATGATCTTTCCCTTTTAAAGTAATTGAATTATTTTGCCAGGAATGACACTTGACTTGTGGTGTATTATTCTTTGTGTCTGTGGTTGTTTATCGTATTTAATTGTATATGCGCAACTGTAATTTATTCTTATTTACAATTTTCGTTTCCTCGAACTGCCAGAATCTGTAAAATGTTTAAAAGAAAAGATATAAATATAAGAAAGAATCAATTATTGGAATTTTCAGAAATTTTTTTGTTCATGGGTAGTTGTTTCTAATTATATTTTAAACATTTTTTTATTTCCAGTTGCCTTAACGGGTCAAACCCCTTGCCTTTATTTTCATTATGTGGTAGTTATATATTACGTAGTTCTATCAGATGGTTATTTTTAATACAATGCTTGTAGTTTCCGGGCCATTTATGGCTGACCTTCTGTGTTATTTCAGTCTACCGCCTATAGGTCTACTTGTTTATTTCATGTATATTTCTTAAGAATCTCTGCAGTCCATTTTATCAATTCAATAATTGGTCAATAGTTTCCCTAAATTGCATTTGTTTACAGAGATATACTTCTCCTATTTTACTTATTACATACATTGATGCTTAAACTAGAAGAATAGTTAATAAATTTTTTGTCTTTCTGTCCGGAATTGTTATAAAACTCTTTTTATAGAAGCCTCTTTTGCTGTATCCGAAATAAAATTTGTATAATTTTTTTCTGTGTAGCCATTGTTTCTGCTTTATTGTTAGTAATTCTTTATTGAAATTTTGCTCACTCTAATGGACGTATTTCATTTATTGGGATTATTTCCAATTTTTATGAATGACTATATCTGTGGTGCTTGGTTTTTTATGTAGATATGTAGATTAATTTTTGATTCTTCCTATGTTTATATCTAAAAAGTTAGTCTCTCCATTTTCTTCGCATTCCTTTGTAAATTTAAGGCAAAAGCAAGAGGGTCGCCTACGTCAGTATCGGATATGGAACTTCGAGAAGGAGAAGAACATTTAAAAATACATCAGGTTTATAATATGAACTTACCATAAACGTAAACTCTGAAACCTCCACACAAATGTATTAAAATTATATTTTAATTTTATTTTATTTATTACAATAATATATATATATATATATATATATATATATATATATATATATATATATCTACATATATATATATATATATATATATATATTATATATATATATATATATATATATATATATATTATATATATATATATATATATATATATATATTATATATATATATATATATATATATATATGTATATATATATATATATATATACACATATATATATATATATATATATATATATATATATATATATATATATATATATATATATATAATATTATTATATCAAGTGACCGGTCTACGGTGTTCACAAGACTGACTGGTTGCTTTTTATGTCTCTTTTATCGTTTATTGCATTTCTATTTTTTTGGATTTCAATACATTCCAATATTTTTTCCTTTTTTTATAATATTTTCGATATCAATGATTTTTGTTTGTTCGTAATAAAATATGTGTTCTTTTTTTACATGTTTACTGAGTGCAGTCACATTTGTCTTATCATACTTGTGTCCCTTAATTCTATTTTCTAAAGACTGGGATGTTTGACCGATATACACTCACTGGCAATCATTACACGGAATTTCATAAACTATATTATTTTTTTTGTTTTTTGGAGTTTCTACTTTTAATTTTGAAAAATGATTTCCCATTAATTTATATGCTTCATAAGATATATTTGTATTATATTTTTTAAATAATTTGTTAATCTCTTCGGAAAAAACCGTTAATAAATGGAATATATATATATATATATATATATATATATATATATATATATATATATATATATATATATATATATGCATATATATGCATATATATATATATATATATATATATATATATATATATATATATATATATATATATAGTGACATCTATGGCGTTTTGGACGGTACACACACCATCAAAAGTTAGTTCGTTATTAATTGTCATTTTGCGAAAAACATAGTTCTTTATAACTTTGAATATTTTTTTATTTGAAGAAAACGGCTACTGAAAAAGTTATAAAATTTTGCGCAAAATTTAAAAATAAATTAGAAAATAGGATGTTCCATTTAAAAAAAAACACTTAAGAAAAACATATGTTATATCGGCCACACTTTTGGAAGTACCCTGTATACTCAAAAATAATTTTAAACTGTGCACCTTAACATTCCCTAAAACTATTGTAACATTCCCGAAACAAATGAGATAATGAACTTTACTCTATCGTTGACTCACCCTGTATATTAACGATCGGCTGGAAAGGACCAGAAATCCAATCTATAGCTTTGCACATAATAGAACGCTTGTCTCTTTATTTACTTTAAACGCTCGAACCCCGGCTACTCATGCAAATATTCGCAGACAGCAGGAAGTCGCTAACTTAACCAAGACCTGGAAGAAATTTTATCTCAGGGTGCCAGAAACCAAGCAGAATTTAACGCTACACAAACGTAGGAGGCAGTTTTTTTTTTTTAAATGTTAACGTTGCTGAACCCGACATAACTGTGTCAAGGCACCCCTAGCATCGTCACTCAATTTGCTCAGCAAATATATCTTAGCATAAACATGTTGCATGTATATCAAAAAAAGCTTCTCAAAAGCTGGGATATTATTTTTACCCAGAAAGCTTTAGATTCCACAACTGTTAATACTGTACAATGCCCAAATTCGACCAACGATGGTAAACCACTCTCATATTTGGGGCTTACTCCCAAAACATATACTGCATTTGTTGGATTCTATTCAAAAGAGAGCTGTTCGCCTGATTGAAGGCCCAGAACTCACCAGCAACCTTGATTCCTTGTGACATCGAACAACGACTTGAGTCTATTCTACAAGTATTTTTATTGAAAGTGTGCCATGGACGTAGCCCGCTTAATTCACCCAAGAACGGTGCACGGTAAGCATACACATCGCTTTAATACTTCATATCAATATAAGGTTCAGCTTTTTACCCCTGAAGTGATTTCCTCAAGATTGAGTTTCGCACCGAGTAAAAGGTAAAGTGATTCAAGACCAACGTGAACCATACAAGCGTCGCTCTAGTAGCGCTTTAAAAATTTTCCTGTAGCACTTGTGCTATACCAATAAAAAAATTCACAAAGTAAAACTTTATTTTAATCATTATTTAGTCGTTATAAAAAGGGAAAATAACTGAAAAACTATATGCACCTTTAAAATATATGCGGAAAAATCCGTAGTGGTTTATTCAAGAAAAACCTGCAGTCCGCTTTTCCGCTTCAGTATGTAAAATCTATCAGAAAAATTAATAATATACAGGGTGTGCCATTTAAAAAATTTGAGTTTTTTTTCAATTTATTATAGTCGAAATGTATAAATTTATTTTGAACACCCTGTAGCATCTAACTCAAATTTCTTTACATATATCTTTTTTTCATCTCTATAGAATGATTGCCCCAATTATGAGTATTCCACCTTCAGAAACAATGGCGCTACTGGCAATTTTTTACAAAACTGAAAACTAGTATTTTTTTTTATTTTTTTTAAATTTTTTTTGACCTTGAGAAAAATCCCATTTAGCCATGAGTTTAATTTATTTATAAAGTAATCCAATATACTTAAACCTAACTTAACCTAAGACAAACACAACACCCAAGCAAACAGGCGGACTCGAACCGCCGACCCTCATGACAATAGTGAGTTGCTCTACCCACTGCGCTGAGGGCCTCGCCAATTTTAAAAAATTGAAATATTAGAAAAACTACTAGGTTTAGTTATATAATATTATTAATAAAAAAGTTATAAAATTTTACGCAGAATTTAAAAATAAATTAGAAAATAAGTTCCATTTAAGAAAAACATATGTTGTATCAGCCACCCTTTTTTGAACTACCCTGTATACTCAAAAATAATTTTAAACTGTGCACCTTAACATTCCCTAAAACTAGTGTATTTAGCATGTTTTCGTCATTCAAGAAATAAATGAGATAATGAACTTTACTTTATCGTTGACTCACCCTGTACTGCTCTATTCCAGAGTTCGTTGGCTAGCCGGGATGAAGGTAGTGCTTAACATTTTCGCCACAATCATGACACTGGTAAAGCTTTAAAAACCATATCTTATAAGATACTAGTAGCTAACACCTACTGATATCTGATTCGAAACCGACCAAAGTTTTAATTTAAAAGCAAGGCCTATGATTGGGAATAATAAAATTCGTTATGCTATCAGTAACTGTATAAATAATAATACTAATTTTGCTCTTTTAACCCCGGTAGAAAAACCCATATTAGAACTATATAAAATTCAAGTTTTTGTTATTATAAGAACAATATCACTATAATTATATTTCTTTGAAAAGTTTTTCATATTTCATGATTGACAAGTTCGCCCTGCAGAGTTCTTTAGTTTTTATATAAAGAAAAAATTAAACGCGTAAGTTGAGCACTTTTTTCTTTTTAAAACTGCCAGAAAACTTTTTAAAGCAATGCTGGCTGCTTTCTTTATATATCAAAAGATTAAATAAAGAAAGCAACCAGCATCGTTCAGGTTTCAAAAGACTTTGTTTTTATTTAGAAGTCGTGAACAAAAGATTTTAGGTTTGGCATACACTTACTGTAATTTCCATAATTTAGAATTTCTTACAGCTGTTAAAAAATGTTTTCTGAAGTTTTACAATTAGGCACAATATATAATATTTTGCAACAAAAAAATTGCCTTTGCGCCGTATCAGAGAAATTGCATAGAAATAAAATTTTTATATTCGAAAAATTTTTACATATACATTAGGGTGACCAGCTAAAAAATTTTTTTTGGATTTTCTTTGGTCCTACTCCCGCAAAATAGTTAATCCTCTGAAAAAATGAAGCACCTAAATTTTTACAAAGAAATATTAATGTTTATAGGTGGCATCCATAGATTGAAAATATTTTTTTTTTCCAATTGTTTTTTCCTCTTCAACAGCCCCCTGTTAGACTTCTGATTTGAATTCAAGGATTATACACTTTGTACACTTTTTGATGCTGAATACGTTCCCAGGGGCCGTTTCCCCCTACAATTGTTCAGTTTTGGGAAATGCGCATGTTAAGTGCGCATTAAGGGCGAAAAAATGCGTTTTCCTTTCAAAAAGTTCCGCAAAATTTACGGGAGGCATCGTAGATCAAGTTTTGTGACGCAAAATCATAGATGTGATATAAGAGTAATATGGGAGAGCGAAAACCAAGCGCTTTGTTGGAAAAAAGATTGACACATAAAAATACTCGACAGGAAGGCGTAACTTCGGAAAAAACATTTCTGGCCAAAGTTTTAGCATTTTTTCCTGGGAATTGAATGAGCCTAGTAGATCTTGTGCTCGATACTCTATAGAGACTCTATGAGCCCCAAAATTGAAAATTTAAATGGAAACCCAATATTTTTAGTATATATTTGAACTCAGCTAGAGCGAGTAAACACTAAATTTTTATTGGAACTCCAATAAGATGCGGCATTTGAAAAGAATTACATCGGTGTTAAATCAATGTTTTAATTAATTCTCGATAGTGATTGTATCAATATCAATCCTTTCAAATAAAGTCAACCAAAACATTTAATAAAATAAATCCGGTAATCGTAATAATCAGATAGCAGTAAATTAAAAGTTACCAAGCGATTATAAAATTTAATAAACATTTCAAAACAGGAAAAAGTCGGCAGCCATTTCAATTAGTGGTTGATGATTCCATCCATGATATCTTTTTTAACGAGGATGGAAATGTCCTGCGATAATATGATACTCCTTGCAACAATACTGGTTTGTCACTCGATTTTTTTATCTTAGTTATTAGCTTTTAATACGGGTATAATTCTTTTCAAGTACTGCATTTTATCACAGTTTTAATGACGCCCAATCAGGCCCAATCAATATCCAATGTTCACTCGGACGTAAAATTCTCGCTGAATTCGAATATGTATTAAAGATTTCCATTTAAATTTTCAATTTTGGAACTCAGAGTCCCAACAGAGCGTTAGGTTCAAGATCTAATAGGACCATTCAATTCCCAGAGAAAAAAAATAAAAATTTTTTCTGAAACATTTTTTTTGTGAAGTTGCCTTCCTGACGAGTTTTTTTAGGTGTGTCAATCTTTTTTCCAGCAAAGCGTTTCGTTTTCGCTATCATTATCCAATATGCGAGCGCAATGACAATTTTTTAAAGATCTGTCTCATGTCCATGAATTTGCATTATAAAACTTGATCTACAATGCTTTTCGTAAATTTTGCGGAACTTTTTTGAAAGGAAAACGTATTTTTTCACCCTCAATGCGCATTTGACATGAGCATTGCGAAAACTGAAGGATTTTAGGAGAAAACGGCCCTCGCATGTTCAAGGAGATGTCTTCATAATCCTTAAATTCAAATCAGATGTTGAAGGGGAAAAAACGATTGAGAAAAAAAAAATCAATTGATGGATGCGACCTCTAAATATTATTATTTTTTTCTAAAAATTTAGGGGCTTCATTTCTCCATATGATTGAACATTTTGCAGAGGTAGGACCAAAGAAAATCAAAAAAAAAATTTTTTGGCTTGCCACCCTATTATACATATACTAATACAACTTAAGGTGAGATTTTATATTACACCATGCAACCTACAGAAGATATATTTTTTCCAAGAGGCAAAAGTTATTTAGTTGCTGATGGTCAACATATTAAAAATTTGATGTGTTTTTTATTAAAGAAGAAAAATATTAAATTTTTTAATAGAAAAGAAACAATTTTCCTTTAAAATTTTCTTATAAATATGGATACTGGCATACCATCACAATTATTTTGATCACACTGCGTTTTCTTTAAATAAATTTCAACTAGTGTAGCTACAATTAGAATGGATTTCGGCTAATTCCATTAATTAAATTGGTTTGTCGAAACTGAATATCCTATAAATTCTTGCATAATCAAAGAATCCTTTGAAGCAGTGTATACTATATTCAAAATTTCGATATATTGACGTGAATGCTCAACTTTTGACAATTTCATTAGCTAGAGTTTCTTGAAGTTTGAAGGCTTATAAAATATTACTTTAGTTTCTTGTTCTCCAAGGATATCAACTTTCGGTTTGACCAAAAATATTGCCTGATAAAAACCTAGAAAACAAATTTTTATTAAAGGTGATGCGAAACACATAATCAAAAATCAAGAAACATGCAAGCTTCTATGTAAATGTTACCAGTGTTTTATATATATATATATATATATATATATATATATATATATATATATATATATATATATATATGTATATCAGGGATGTCAAAGATACGGCCCGCGGGCCGCATCCGGCCCCCGGGACGTATCAATAAGGCCCGCGATCGCAATGTGTCACAGAAAGAAGAATCATGTTTTTTAGAGCCGTATATTATATACTATATAATTAAATAATTCAGTACATTTTTTTTATTTGAATCTGGCCCGCCTACATATTCTAAATTTAATATATGGCCCTCTGCAAACTTGAGTTTGACACCTCTGATATATATATATATATATATATATATATATATATATATATATATATATATATATATATATATATATATATGAACACCAATAACGAACAACGGGGGATCCGAGCCAGAAATTAAGCAGAGGACTGGAATGGAAAAGGAAGCCTATTCCAATCTACGGGTGGGAATTCTTGATAATGAACGCAGTATGCTACAGAAGAAGAGAGGCGTTCGAAATAATTATCTATCATAGGATGCTAAAGATCTGGTGAACGACTTATAGAACGAATATCTCTGTACAAAAAGACTTGAATATACGGGATCATAATAGGCTGCTCTCAACGATTCCAAGACGGTTTCTAAAATTCATGGGTCACGTAATACGAAAGGACGGTATGAAGAAGATAATGATTCAAGAGAAAGTAGAAGGTAAAAGAACAGTACGTTGTTTTCGTTATATATACATACGTTTGTTCATATTTATCTGTTTTATATTTCAACATTTTAATAGCCTGATAAAAAAAATATTATTTTATAATGTATCTAATCCGTGTATTAATATTGTAGTTACTCCTGAAGAAGTTGTCAAACGATAACGAAACATTGAGTATTAAAGAAGGAAAGAGTTTTATTTGCAGTACAGACCGACACCCGATAATCAAACACGCATATATATATATATATATATATATATATATATATATATATATAATATATATATATTTGAATAAGGAAAAATCTAGAATGGCACTATGCAGGGATAGTAGAAAAAATAATCGAAAAAAGCACAAATATAAAATGCTTCACGTGGCAAATTGGAAGACATGAGATCATAATGATTAAAAAAAGTGACAGAGAAGTTAAAAACAGAGAGAAAATATTTCTAAAAATCGAGGAGTTTCACAGAATACTATACAGCTCTCAAATACAGGATAAGAACATACTCATAAAAGACCAGAGAATAATTACCGTAGGATTAAACGACATACCTGAGATAAGTAACGAGAAGATCACATATGCTCTACGGATTATGAAAAATGATAAGGTGCCGGCAGAAAATTATATATTAACAAAAATGATAAAAGGGACTGAAGAGTCCATAATACCGTTATAGGACAAAATTACTGTTTAGTCTGTGCCTCGAAAAAGGAAAAATCCGGAAATCCTGGAACAACGCCGCAAGGATTAATCTGTTTAAAAAAGGATATCCATCAAAATTACCGCCTAATTAATTTGATGTCACATTCATATAAACTATTAACAGAAATAATCACTAAAAGATAACAAATAAACTAGATCAGTAACAGCCAGTGGAACACGCAGAATTTCGAAAAAGCTTCAGTACGTGCGAGCATCTGCTAACGGTAAAAATACTCTTGGAGAAGGTAGCCGAATATAATCTCGAACTTTACATGGCCTTCATAGATTATGAAGAGGACTCCATAAAATACCGGATTATGATGACAGGATTAAACTATGTACTAGTGGACTCACGCTATACAAACTACAAAAGATATATGACCAAGCTACATCATCTGTGAAAGTACACTGTAGTGATAATCAGATTTAAGTAGTTTTTTTATTTAAAACTTTTTATTTTATGTTTTATTAAAATTTATAACAATTAACAGGTTAATTTCATCGTTGTAATTAATAACATTTTAGACGTTTTTTGTTCCATATTATAGATATTTGGATAATATGTATTTATTTCTAAATAATCAGTCCAGAGTATTTACAAATATATATATATATATATATATATATATATATATATATATATATATATATATATATATATACATATATATATATATATATATATATATATATATATATATATATATATATACATATATATATATATATATATATATATATATATATATATATATATATATATATATATATATGTACGTTTCGCGTCAACGGAGCCACTCTAATACTCAAAAATAGAAATGACGAAAAAAAAATTCAAGGGTGTCAATTTTTTTCGTTGCAACTTAAGCTTCGAAATAGATCTTGGCCTTTTAAAAAAAAGAAGATGGCGGCTGAATATGGCGGTTAGAAACAAAAAAATTATGATTTCTAAGCGGAGTTAACTGGACTTCAAAACTGAAACAAAATGCAATATTGATGTAATAATTAGAGTAGCCGACATAATTTTATATAATACCAAAATAGCGGATCCAATATGGCGCCTAAAACCAAATATTAGACGAAAAATAGCACTTTTTTTAACCGGAGTAATTTTCGGTTTTAAGCGCCATATTAGATCCGTCATGTTGGTATTACATGAAATTATGTTGTTTACTCTAACTATTACATCAATATTGCATTTTGTCTCAGTTTTGAAGTTTAGTTAACTCCGCTTAGAAATCATGATTTTTTTGGTTTCTAGCCGTCATCTTGTTTTTTTCAAAAAGGCCAAGTTGTGTTTGAAAGCTTACGTTTCAATAAAGAAATGGACACTTCTGAATTTTTTTTTCGTTAATTCTAGTTTTGGGTATTGTATTGGAGTGAGCCCGTTGACGCGAAATATATATATATATATATATATATATATATATATATATATATATTATATATATATACTAGCCGGGCCCGCGGCTCCGCTCGCGTGGACTTAATTCACTACTATCGTCACTGCTTATTCCTTATGTTACCCAACGTAATAAAATATCTCCCATTATTTCTCCTTATCTCCCAATATTTCTCCTTATTTCCCATTATCTCTACATAATTTCCATTATCTAGGCTTATCTCTGCTCATCTCCCAGTATTTCTCCTTATCTCCCATTATCTCACCTTATTTCCCATTATCTACGCTTATCTCGACTTATCTCCCATTATTTCTCCTTATCTCCCATTATCTCACCATAACTCCCATTATCTAGACTTATCTCTGCTAATCTCCCATTATCTCACCTTATCTCCCATTATCGAGGCTTATCTCGACTTATCTCCCATTATTTCTCCCTATCTCCCATTATCTCCCATTATCTAGGCTTATATCGAATTATATAGAACATATGTATAAATTTATAAAAACACGTAAATCGGATAAGTGGTTCTCGAGTGATAAGCGCACTAACGGACAGACAGACAGACGTTGCATTTTATATATATTGTATTCTTTGCTACATGTTATTGTTCCATATTTAATGCTTTAGGGAGTGTATTGCAAGAGAACGCGCTAGCGGCAAACTTTTCTCCGACTTGATTCAGTATTATCGTCACTGCTTATTCCTTATGTCACCTAATAAAATATATCCTATAACCTGGCCAGAGAAAAAAAAGCACGTAAATCGGATAAGTGGTTCTCCAGCGATAAGCACACTAACGGACGGACAGACAGACAGACGTTCCACATTTAATGGTTTGGACTGTGTTTTGCAAGAGAACGCGCTAGCGGCAAACTTTGTCCGACTTCATTTACTATTATTGTCACTGCTCATTCCTGATGCTACCTATCGTAATAAAATATAGCCTATAACCTGGCCGGAAAACATATGTATGTTTTTAAAAAAAAAAAAAGTACGAAAATCGGATAAGCGGTTCTCCAGTGATAAGCGCACTAACGGACAGGCAGACAGACAGAGATACGTTGCATTTTATATATTATAGATGTAATAAAATATATACCTATAACCTGGTCAGAGAACATATGTATGAATTTAAAAAATCACGTAAATCGGATAAGTGGTTCTCGAGGGATAAGCGCATTAACGGACAGACAGACAAACATTGCATTTTATATATATTATAGATATAGATTATTATTATTATTATATAACCTGGCCAAAGAATATTTGTATGAATTAAAAAAAAAAAAGACAGGTAAAGTGGTTCCTGCGTGACAAACGCACTAATGGACAGACAGACAGACAGAGAGACATTGCATTTTATATATATTATAGATTATACATTACAGATATTCTTTGCTACATAATATTGTTCCATATTTTATTGTTTTAGGCTGTGTATTGCAAAGGCACGCGCTAGCGGCAAACTTATTTCCGAGATCATTCACTATTTTACGTCACTGCTCATTCCTTATGCTACCTGTCGTAATAAAATATAGCCTATCACCTGGCCAGAGAACATATGTATGTTTTAAAAAAAAAGTACGTAAATCGGATAAGTGGTTCTTCAGTGATATAGAACCCAGAACAGACAAACAGACAGAGGAGACGGTTTGCAATTTTTTATATATATATTAATAATATCTATATCATATATATATATAAATAATAATATATATATATATATAGACAGACAGACAAACAGACAGAGAGACGTTGCATTTTATATATATTATAGATATATATATATATATATATATATATATATATATATATATATATAGTTATATATATATATATATATATAAGCGTATCTCAACCTTTCAACATTTGCGACCCAATTTTCAAACATAATTTTCATCGCGCCACCCCCCCTCTCATACAATAACAATGCATGCAATAATAACGTATTTTTCAGTATTTTGATACTGAAGCTACACTATGTCCTTAATTACAAATCTTACAAACTACCAAGAGTAAGTAAATTTATTCATATTTGGCAACGCATATCTGCTGCGTTGACAAAACTAGAATCGATGCCTCTCTATTGCTCTCTGTCACGTCCACCATATCGGTAGCGGCTTAGCGAGAAGTTCCGAGTTATCTCGAATATTCGGAAAGTCTGCCCAAAAGTGTATAAATGCTGCACCTCGTTCAATTACAGTCCGTCTCAGTCGAGTTGATCCTTCTACTGCTATCCGATTTATCATGAATGTGTATGTTGTAATTTACGTGTTAATTGAAATTGAAGGTATTAAGTATTCACGGCAGTAAATTTATACAGAATCATGGATAAATTTTTAAGTGGGCATAAGCAAGCATTAGACGATAATGAAGTATCAACCAGTGCACAGACGAGCGTGGTTGCGAAAATAAAATCGAGAAAATATTCTCAAGAATACCTAAATTTAGGGTTTAGCAGTAGTGAAGTAAATGAAAAAGAAAAGCCCCTTGAGTTATTTGCTCAAAAATCTTGGCAGCAGACAGGATCAAACCAAATAAACTTAAACGACATTTGGAAACGCTTCATAGTGAGTACCTTAACATACCCCAAGAATTCTTCGAATTAAAATTAAAAGCTTAAGTAAAGCAGAAATTATTTTTTAAAAAAACTTTGTCTGTGAATGAAAAAGCGTTACTTGCCTCTTACAAAGTTTCATATGAAATAGCCAGATGCAAGCCTCACACCACTGGTGAAGAGCTTGTAAATTATATTAAAATGATACCCCTAAAATCTAGATTTTTTTCTGTACTTTGTAAAGACATGGGTGCCGAACATTCAGCGTTACTATTTTATTGCGAGGCAAGATGGTTATCACATGGGAAATGTTTGCGATGAAATGAAATGAAATCGCCATTTTTCTAGAAGAGGAAAACCGACCGGAAGCTGAGAAGTTTCGAGATAGTTTATTTGTGATGAAACTGAGCTACTTGGTCGATATATTCGAGAAACTAAATACCTTAAATCTTCAAGTTCAAGGAACAAATACACATTTATTCGATACAAGTGATAAAATTAATGCTTTTTGTAGAAACCTGGAATTGTGGAGCAGAAATGTAAAGTAGAAAAACCTAGAAATGTTTGCAAATGTGGGTGAATGTGTTAAAACGTACAAGGCTGAAGAACAACATGTGAAAGTTGTTTTAGTAACCATTGAAAATCATCTAGTCATGTTGACAAAGAATTTTAAAAAGTATTTTCTTACTGACGACAACTTGGTAGCAAGTTACGAGTGGGTTAGGGATCCATTTCAAAATACTCCCGAAGGGCTCTCAACTTCTGAAGAAGAAATCTTCATAGACTTCTCGGCAAGTGGAGAAATCAAAAGACAATTTAATAATAAATCATTCTTTGAATTTTGGGCAGAGGTGAATGATGAGTTTTCTGTACTGAAAACAAGAGCATTTTGTATACTATTACCATTTTCAATGCCCTACCTTTGCGAAACCGGATTTTCTGCGGTGGCTGCTTTAAAAACAAAATATAGATCTCAACTAAATACAGAAAAAGAACTCAGAGTGTCTATTTCTAATATTAAACCATCCTTCGAAAAATTTTTGCTCTGCAAAACAGGCCCAAGGGAGTTACTAATAATTATTAAACTTGTTTTTAATTTGGTATTGATATGTTAATTATTATGTAAATACATTATGCAACCTGAACTAACCTGAACTAACCTGTACTAATACAATCATATTTATAGGTGTATTATATCAGCGTAAATGTATATTTTATTTTTTGTTATGTCAGAATGTATTTTGTTTTGCTTTCCTTTCAATAAATTATATAAAATGTTTTTAATGAATTTTTTTAATAATAATTCCTTTTCGATACCCAATAGTGTAATCACGCCCCCCTAGTGGGGCGCGCCCAACAGATTGAGAAACACTGATGCTGTCAAGTAATGAGTGAATGTGTTTCAGACATTTTTAGTAGTGATATGTAGAACATGCCAAATTATAAAATAGTAAATTACATAAAGACTTGGCAGACCAGAGCCTGAAAGCGCATTTATGATTTTAGTAAGAGGATAAAGTTTTCTGCTAGCATCGACCCCGCCCCCATAAAATATCAGATTCTTTGTTAACCGGTTTTTTTGAAATATTAAATTATTTTCCAAGTTTTCTTTTACAAGCAGCTTTCTATATTCATATATTATTTATCCACATCGTTTTCCTAATTTAAAACTTTTTAGATCTTTCTATTTACGTCAAGAACGTTCTCTAAAACAAACAATTTTTATCCAAAAGGGCTAAAAGTTCTAAAGTACATCTCTTGTACCGGAAGATTACCTGAAGTGAAAAGGTAATATTATTTTAATCCATTAGACTGAAGCACATAACAAGTGTTTTGACACGGTTTCACTCCTTATATATTTTTTACAAATTAATTAAAGTTGTTTTTTAAGAGAATATATTGTTTTATTTTAGATTATATTTTTGTTTTCACACGAGCATTACTGAATACGATGGACGCCTTTTAAATTTTTACAAATGACCACTACATGGCGCTATTGAGATGTGACATTACCACTGTTTGACATTTGTTATTATTAAAACAGAGGCAGTCCAGGAATTGATCGAGCAGTTTGTTTACAGTGAGCGTTTAAAAGAAAAATTTTGCGAACATGGAAATTTCATGTGAAGGTTTTCATTGCATCATTTTTTACGATTTTAGTAAAAACCTAACTCAACAACAATGCCTCGAATTGCTTCGTTTAACTTTTGGTAATGAATCACCATCAGAAAAAGACTCTTTACAATTGGTTTGCAGAATTTCATCATGCGCGTGCTTCCGTCAGCGATGAATTTCATGAAGGTCGATTAGAATCGGTTGCTGTTCCAAAAAACCTCGATGCTGTGCGCATGATGAGCATGATTGAAGAAGATGCAGTACGTTCGATTTTGCATCAACATTTAGCTGTGAAAAAGATCTGTTCGCGATGGATTCCGTAAAATTTGATCGAAATTCAAAAAGCGGTTCGTCTCAGTTGGTGTAAGGAAATGCTCAAAAAATTCGGCCGAGGACATGCAAAATCCATATACAACCTCATAACAGGAGACGAAACTTGGATATCTTCATACGAGCCGGAAACTAAGCAACAGTCAACTGTTTGGGTGTTCCAAGATGAACCAAATTGAATAAAAGTGGTTCGTTCGCGAAGCACTTCCAAAAAATGGTCGCTCGTTTCTTTGGTTATACTGGACATGTTGCAACAATTGTTTTAGAGGATTGAAGAACAGTTAATGCTAAATGATATACAACAATTCGTTTGCCGGAAGTCATCGATGAAAACAGGAAAGACAACCGAAAATGTCGCATCATTCTTCATCATGACAATGCCAGCTCTCACATAGCACATCAAACAATTGATGATTTGACGGAGAAAAACATTGAATCAATATCATATTGCCCATATTCACCTGATTTATCGCCTAAGGACTTCTTTTTGTTCCCGAATGTCAATAAAATGCGTGTACAGCGATTTTCGTTACCTCAAGAAGCTGTTGAATCCTTCCAAAACCATCTTCTTGAGGTGCCAACTTTAGTGGAAAAAACGTTTCGAGAATTGGTTCGAACGCATGCAAAGTGTATAAGTCTTAGAGGCGAATATTTTGAGAAATAATAAAACGATCTGCACCAAAATTTTTTTTTTTTTTCATTGGTTTTCTAAAAACTTATATATGTTAGATAATTAGTTATTGGTACGAGGATTTGCGAACTCGAAATAAATAGATGATGTAATAAAACCATATGTCGTAGTAATATTTTTCATGGGGACCAAAGTAGCGAGTCTGATAACTAAAGACGAGTCACTGAAGATATTTTAGAAATAGGCTCGGCGATTTAAGAGGTATGATCTAAAGAACATTAGCGGATTTGCAAGTATAAAAGAACTTAATACAATTTCTGAACCCAATCGATGCTCTCAGACGAGTGGTAGTTAAATGGACAACATAAAAAATGATGTGTGAAATTTCTCTTGCAAATTAGTGAAAATAGTTAAGTTTAGATTTATTTTTTATAATGAAGGTTTTATTAAAGTTAGAGCATATTACATTAGTCTCAATACTATTTTACAATAATTTAGTAGAAAATTATTGTTTTTAGTAAAATCTATTATCTTAGATTTTATACTCATTAAAGTAGACAGACAAAATGAAATTATTCTACTAGCTCATTCAGTCTGGTTTTAGGATTAACATAGCTTCAAATTCTTAGGTGTACTTAATACTGCCAGCAACTAAACGGAGCAGTTTTACTTCGGCCTTGAAATTAGTGTTATCCACATCAGAGCTCTCGCATGTATACAATGCTTACATCCGTTTTCATCTTCATTACGATATTGCATTTTCTATCTACATTGCTTCGAAAACAGTAATAATTTACAATATGGGGCTTGCTCCAATTTAGTTATACTGACTGTATATTTATCTACAGTTCTAGACTATTTTATTTCTAAATCAGACAGAATTTGTATATTTTTTATTAACTTATTAAAGTTTTGACACAGATCTAAGATATATTTGTAAAATAAACGAAATACTGGTTTTATAAACTTTTCGCTGAAAGGCAGTCAAAATAAAGACAATATATATCTAAATATTATATATTATATATATATATATATATATATATATATATATATATATATATATATATATATATATATATATATATATATGTATCCCTCAGACTTTTTTTGTACTTAAAAAATGCCGTTTATAAAAAAAAGGCCTTTTAGAAATCAAGAACATTTGGAATAGGATATTAGAAATTGTAAAGGCCAAGTAACTCTTGAAATACCTAGAAATATTTCAAGAGAAAGGCGATCTCGAGGAATATTATGTATAGAGCGAAATGGAGGATATATGGAGTCTTAATATCTGTCTAACATTTTTAGATTAAGCTAATTTTGTTATTTGTATTATTAGTAAAGAAATTATTTAGTACTTAATACGTGCTTTTTGAGAGAATAGATTTAAATGTTCTAACAAAATGTTAAACATTTGTTAAAATAGGTGAGTTTTAATTCTAACATTAGTATTTTGATTAATAAAATATCGATAAGGGTATTAAGGTACGAAGTTTTGCCGCAGCAATAGCCAAATTTATGTTTTAAACATAAATGAAACTTTACAAGGAACAGAAGACTAACACATTTTAAACACTTGAGGAGATTTTTTGTTGTAAAATACCGAAATGGACCTATTAGAAACAAATCATTAAGTAATTTTTGGAATTATTTCTCCTAATTGTAAAAAAAATAAAAGACTATTTCTAATTATGATCAAAGCAAAAAATCTCAATTAACCTATTTCGACAATAAAAAGTAAAAGTTTTAAGCAAGACAAAGAAATATTTTTTTATGTAGGTAATTAAAACTTTACAGGTTTACAGGTAGAGTTTAAACCAAACTCTAAATAATGTTTATTCTTTGTCAAAACTCCCTTGCTCTGATGGACTCTGTGGATGCAGATAGGCTCTTAGTCTGCAATTTATTATGTGCAATAGGATCTTGATTGTCGGTGGTTATCACATTAAGCTATACTGCCCTTGTTATAGATCATGATAATAGTAGATTTTGTCCAGTCTTTGAGCCGTTATCGGATTTGTCAGATAAGATTGTAGAGCTTCTGAATTAGCTTAATTCCTGCTTCACCAGTTAGTTTTAATGTTGCCGCCGTTATTAAGTCAGGGCTTTTTTTGAGTTTCTTCATTGCCATTTCTACTTCACTTCGTAATATATCTGGTTCATTGGTGTCATTTGAGACAACTACTCTATCATCATTGTTATACAAGAGTCGACAATAACGTCTTCAAACCGCGACTCTTTCGTGTCTGTTTGTTTATAAATATTCATATGAGTCTTCAATGGCCCAAGTTTAAGCTTTAAAATTTCTTACTAAGAATTTTAATATCGAAAGAAACTCCCGGCTGGTGCTTGTTAGAGTGTTCTTCTATTTTTTTACATATGTTGTCTTAAAATTTGTTTTTTGTCTTGTCTACGTGATTTGCGTATTTCTTTATTTAATGTTTGTCATTTCCGTTTTTTCATCAACAATAGTTATTACAGTAACAATATTAAAATTAATATATATACTCTTTTGAATTTTTAAAGACTTTTTCATGTGATAAGTTGTGCTCGTTCAATTGCATCTAATAGAGTATTTTGTGAATATTTGAAGTATTTTATGAATACGCACAGCTTTCTTGTGAATATGTTATTACTTTCCGAAAACCATACTAAATTATCTAACTTTTTTAGGACATGTATTGAAGTGTTTCGGATTACCATATATCTGCTAAAATTTATTCTTATAACATAGAACAGAACAAATGTAAACTGAAGTTAGAAAAAATATAGTATGCAAAATCACATGGATCGTCTTAATAAAATTGCCTTGTATATGTTTGCCAAAGTAACATTATTTAATTAAGTAAAGGGTAAATATTACGTTTAGAAGCAAAAGGCTTTTCTCATAAATTAAATAGCAGGAAACACCAACTCAAAGATCATTTTACTTAAAGTATCAACTGTTTCTCTTGACAAGATTATTCAATTATTCTAAAAGCAAAGACTTATCACAGTTCAATTTCCCTAAGGTTTTTGTTGGTATCTTTTTCGTTACAAATTTTACAGCTTTTTACATCTTCGTAAAAGACAATCGCACAAAATCCTTTTTGTAACACTGTGCAACTTATGACTATTTGTGTTTTTCAAGAATTTTGGTTATGGATAAAAGTACAAATAAATAAAATATTAAGGTTTTGTTTTCCAAGTAAATTGTATTGTACTAATATTATATTTTTTCATCTATGTATTAAAATTATATAGAGTATCTAACTTTCTATAACGCTATAGGATAGTATCTAACGTACTATAACAGCATTGGTATAAAAACTTAAAGACGAAACGAAAAGAATCGCATTTTTAGAAGTTACCAAAAGTGTTCTTCGTATTTGCTGAACCATCCCAACACGCGTTCAGCAAATACGAAGAACACTTTTGGTAACTTCTAAAAATGCGATTCTTTTCGTTTCGTCTTTAAGTTGTTATACCAATGCTGCCATCTATGCCTTCGAGCAGTACTCGTAAGCTCGAGAAAGGTGCGATTCTGCAATAAGTGCCAGCCGTGTTGTGCCGCTCTGCTTGAATACACTTAGTAAGTCGCCGACAGAGTGCAGTATAAGCATCTATTTGTTATAGTTTTACTATAACACGATAGGATAGTACAATAGACGAGATAATTATTTTCTTATAAGTTTTTTGTACTGTGTAAATTTTAGTGGCACCAGCCATTTTAGTACCATGCACATTTTATCAGAAGGTGTACAAATAGAGGCTCTTGAACTTCTTATGCCAATCTTTAATTCCCCTTGAGTAGCGATCATTTTAAGTTTAATAGTACTTTAATAAAAACTATATTCATATCTCACAGCCTGTTTATGCGGTGTTTGAATTGTTTTTTAAACAGTTCAAAGAGACTAAACACCCGATAAATTTAAAATAATTTCATTAATCAAATAATATATATATATATATATATATATATATAATATATATATATACATATATATATATATATATATATATATATATATATATATATATATATATATATATATATATATATATATATTATAATTTACATCTTCTTGGAATTAGATCATTAAAACTATTCTTGGATTTGTTATATATTTATTGACGTTTCGACCTTCGGAAGAGGTATTTTTCAAAATTTGCTCTAAAAGATGACATTGGAAGAATTACATATAGATAAGTAATTAATCAGTTGGTCGTGTATTTTGGGGTTAAAATATTTGTAGCTTCTCGTAGTTTTTATTTTAAGACACTTAACTGTATACATTAATGAGGGTTTTACCTTAAAAAACCAAACCAAAACCCCAAATAATAAAAAAAGTAACATAGTCTAGGAAATCACATGTAATAACTGCGAAGAAATATACGTCGGGCAAACAAGCCAATATCTAGAAAATAGAATCAAAGGCCATAAATACGACAAAAAAAACAGTACAACTCTTACAAATCATGAAATGAATAAAAGTCATAGCTTTGATTTCGAAAACATTAAAATTATTAAAACCGAAATGAATACAAAAAAAGAGAAATACTGGAATCCATACACGTACAGATGACGCCCACTGCAATAAACGAAAAAACAGATGCAAATAACCTAAACCGTATCTATCTACCAGTCATATAAAGTCCTTCACGTTAACTGGTTGTTTGTAGAAAGTAAAAATGTGTTTTTCACAGTGATTCAAAATTAACACCCCAATACAATGAACTACTTTCTAAGGTAAGGCCCTCATTAATGTATACAGTTAAGTACCTTAAATTAAAAACTACGAGAAGCTACTAATGTTTTAACCCCGAACTACACGACAAACTGATTAATTACTTATCTATATTTAATTCTTCTAATGTCACCTTTTAGACCAAATTTTGAAGAAGACCTCTTCCGAAGGTCGAAACGTCAATAAATATATAACAAATTCAAGAACCTTACACTCAACAAATATATATATATATATATATATATATATATATATATATATATATATATATATATATATATATATATATATATATATATATATATATTTAAAACTGTATGTCTCTACAGCAAAAGCAATTAAAGAATAATATTAATAAGCTGTTCTCGATAATAATACTAATAATCTAACTTAATAAGGTCTCGGACGTTCAATCTAAAAAAAATCGCCACCTCTATCTGACTAACGGTGAATTGGAAACTACTTACCTACTATTTTAATACGATAATCAGTTGACTATTTCGTTATTTGCCTGCTTAAAAATAGGTAAGGCAAGAAACTCTTGTTTCTTCTTAACTACATTAAAAATATCAGATATTGATTAGAAATTAGATGGCACAGAACACAGCATTCAAAAACACTGTTTTTCTTTAATTTACCAAATGCCGATACAAATAAAAACTAATAGTCACTAATCCTCGGCAATCTAGCCAGCGAGTTTTTGAACTCGAAAAACTACCGTTTTTGGCTGGAAAAAGCGGGTCCAGCTTCGTCCTCCGGTATTGGCGGCGTCTGCCTTTTGCAAGTTCCCTCTTATCAAGAACAAACTAAATTTATTGATTTTATATGACTAAATGACAGTCCGTTTTTGGATCGACGCTTTTGGGCCGGTCTCGGCGGCGCCTGCCCTTTGGGGCGATCGACTTTTTTAATGTCAACAAATGTTTTGGTCCTTAATTCAAGTGGTTAAACTACAGTCCATTTTTGGATGTAGCATTTTGGGCCTTATCTGGGCATTCCAGAGTACGGGGGCCGCAAAATCAACGTTAAAGACTTTTATTCGACTTTATGGAATGAACAACGACGATTAGTCGTCAGGTCAAAATTCCGTGTCGCCCTCTTGGTCTATTAATATCAAAATTAATATCGATATTTAGATTAATTTAAAATATAATTCGTACAACTCCACATTGTTTGTTATATTTTTAGAATATAATTACACTCTTGTCAATTTAATCATCGATCCAATAACTCAAAAGTAAATAAACCCACCGAGAATATACACGTAATCCTGTCTGAGACATATTAATTCTCTAGACGCCTTAGCTAAGAACAGAAACTTACCAACAACCGTCATACGTGCGTGATCGGTGACAGTTTCGAAATAAGGGGCTTCCCCGGAGACCTCGCATCGATAAAGTCCACTTGTTGAGAGTTGAACAGAAGATAGGACCACTGAGTATTCTGTTGAGTTATGTAGCTGTAAAAGAATATTTGTATTAAAGAAGATTACACATTGACATGCAGTAGACTAAATAAACTTGTATCATATTTTTTAAGGTAATAATAAATAATGAAAAATTAATTACAGCGATATAGATAAAGTTACGATATATGTATTGATAGGATCGTAAATACATGACATAGAATTTGCAGATATGCACAGTTAAGGGAGTAACTTTGTTTCAGAAACAGTTCTTATAAATTTAAAGAAACTGTTTATTCGTTTTGAATGTTTCTGTGGTTGAGCTAGGTTAGTAAATCTATCGGTATATTTTTGTTAGTAGTGCTAAAAACTTTTGTTTTTTGAATTTACTAGTCAAAAGTTATGTTTTGTTGTTCCGTCAAGAAGATACAGTGCAATTTAGATGATAATCAATTTTGTTAAAAATTTGAGGTATACCATTCTTTTCATAGTTTGCACATATTATTTTCATAAATTTTTCCATTTGGTGGTTTCTATGTATGACCCTGTTTATTATACAGTCTGTCAAATAAGAATGTATCCGCGATAATTCATTTTTGGTAGATGCGTTTCCAGCGATTCAACAAAAAATCGGTAGAGGGAGAGTCTACGACGCATTTTAGTAAAAATATCAGTCGATTCCGAGTTTTCGTCGAAATCACGTAAAATTCAAAATGAGTTACTTGTTCGCGCGTCGGTTTGAGGCAGTCTTTCTTTGGTCCAATCCGAAAGCGCCTAAAATGACACATTTCGCGACCGCTAAATATATTAACAAGTCGGTATCGTTTGCGAAGAAGTAGGTAAATCATTTTAACGAGGCGAAAAATGTCGACTACTTGCCAAAACGTAAGCAAAGTCACTCCGAAAGTCGAAAAAAACGAATCGTGTCTTTGTTTTCATGGGACCTAAAATTGACGCAGAACCAAGGAGCGGCAAAATTAAGAAAATCGGGTTTGAATGTGTCCCTTGAAACCATTCGGCAACATCTTCGTGCTCAAATTCCGAAATACGTTGAAAAAACTTTTAATGGTCGAAAATCATGTCACGAGGCGGCTCGCTTGGGCCCACCATAAGATACTAGAGTAGCCGGACGCCAACCCTATTAAAAACGTTTAGTCTCTTGAGAAGAGAAAGCTTAGAGGAAAGACTTTAAGGACTTTGACTCAGTTATCTTGCGAGATTCGAAAAATTTGCAGAGCATGCAGAAAATCTCGTCGACAACATGCCTCGAAGATGCCAGCCGATTATTGATGCAGGTGGCGATTGGACAACTTACTAAGGTAATTGTGACATTACTAGCACACCAAAAAATACAAAGATGTCAAAAAATGTCTTCGAAACATATTTTTTTCAAGAACGCGAGCGGTCACTTTCTTACTTGATACATTGAAAATTATGTTTAAGTTTTGCAAGACTGATTTCGTAAGATCGATCGGTAGATGGTGCACCAGAAAAAAGCACCAGAGGTTAAAACCAGGTTAATAAATATCTACTTTTATTTTAGTAGAAAGTTTGCTTCTTTTATTCAATAAATGGTTAAAAGCATGTAGTTGATGACCTTTTTTAATTAGTTTATCTCTATGATTTCTTAAGCTGAATTTTTTGAAATTTCGAAATTCCAACCATTTTCATGACTATAGACTGTAGCTTTGGTTAAAGGCAGCTTGTGTCAGTAGTTTGACTTGCTAAAATAAAACTTTGATATTTTCATCTCACGCTGGTACTGGAGGATACGGTACTCAAGTCTACCTTGACACTCTATAAGTAGTTTGTTATATAGTTTTTATTTTACGTTAATTAATTTTTTGAAAACCATCATGTAAATTTTGATAAGTAAATACATAATAACTATACTGTTATATTTTTATATGGAAAAAAATTTCTACGTTTATAGTTAGCAAGTAATATTCTTAAAGTCAAACTCCTAAGGTTAAATAATATTCAAAAGTTATCGAATGAAACAATCGAATATATATATATATATATATATATATATATATATATATATATATATATATATATATACGTATATATATATATATATATATATATATATATATATATATATATATATATATATATATATATATATATATATATATATATATATATATATATATATATAAGGACAGTAACAGAGCACTGGTAACACTAAGTGATAGGCTGGGATAGCTCCTAATATATTGAAGAGAGAGCAATAAAAGATCTAAGTAGCTCTAAGGAACTGTATTTTTATTCGAACTTTCTAGCTATCGTCCATGTATGTGGACTTCAAGAAATCTGAAATGTGCAAATATTCTGGAGTAGCATTGCTCTTCCCGGAGAGAGTTTATTACACACTTCTCGTTTCCAATACAAGAAGTAAGACATGACCATAAAACAGGTTAAAAAGTGAAAAATTTACAAAACTTACTAAGCCTCAATTTGAGGTGTCACATATTAAAATAATTAAAAGTTAACTACTCTAAAATTAATATAATACAATATAACTGAACTAGAAAGACACTACAAAAAACGCCAGAAAAACGTGGTACAGGAAGATCATTCTTGTTTCCCGCTAATAATTATCAATAGGTTGACATTTGTTTAGTGATATTTCTGGGTATTTTTATAAATTTTGTTATTGCAAGACATGGTTGCCAATTGATATCTTGGTATTGGTTGAACTATAGATGGTCCAGAATTGAAATTATTTATTAAAAAATACTTATTCCCTATTTTCCCTTTGCGTCACTCCATTTGTGGCTTTTGTGTAACTTTGCGAATATTTTTTATGATGTACTTTATAGGGCCATAGATTTGTATGTTCCGTTAAAGAAAGTATCTAGTAGAAAATTCCCTAGGTGGTTTTCTCCTAAGTTCGTAAAAAAAGAAGCACACAAGAGGTTTAGATCATCTGGGGAACCTCAGGACTATTATTACTTCTCTGCTTTAAGATCACAGTGTAAGAATGTATCACGTAGGTGCCATGTTGATTATATCTCCAACATTGGACTCTACATTAGAGATAACGTGAAAAGCTTTTGGGACTTTGTTGGCGCACTGCGTGGCACAAATGACCTTCCTCCTAGGATGTTTTATAATGAACAATCTGTGGACGTGGGCATTGATGTGGCTAATCTTTTTGCAAGTTACTTCGGCTCTGTTTACTCTGATGAGTTACTAGATTATCCAGCCTTACCCTCTACTAATATTCATAATATCTTCAAATTTAAGATTTCAATCTCTGAAATTTACGAGGGGATCTCGAGGTTGGATCACAGAAAGGGGTCTGGTCCTGATGGTTTACCTCCTGGATTACTAAAGGCATATAGCTTCGTATTATCGCGACCATTATGCATGTTGTTTAACCGGTCATTGGAGGAGGGTTACTTTCCTGAATATTGGAAGACCAGTTTTGTCACCCCGGTATTCAAGTCAGGGGAAAGGGCAGTTATCGCAAACTATGGGCCAATAAGTATTTTGAGTACTGTTCCTAAATTATTTGAAAACATAGTAACTAAAGTATTGGCATCTAACTTGGGATCATCTATAATAGATGAACAGTTTGGTTTTCAGAGAGGCAAGTCTGCTGAATTGAACTTGATTTCCTATACGGACTACCTGTCGAGGACGTTGGAGGGTGGATCTGAGGTACATTCCATCTATACCGATTTCTCTAAGGCCTTTGATAAGGTCAACCATGGTGTTCTTCTTAAGAAGCTCAATAACCGTGACATAGCGGGTCCACTGATGGGCTGGATTAGGAGTTATTTGTGTGGCAGAGTTCAGGTGGTTTGAGCTAATAGTTTTAAGTCTGTCAACTTTACTGTGGGGCCCCTGCTATGTGTTTGATGAGATTTGAATATCTGGTGTCTACTCTTGCGTTGTCTAGAGCTCTCAATATTGCCCAAGTTTCGACCGAGTCGAAGGCCTTTTTGTAATCTACAAATGCCAGGTGCAATGGTATGTTATATTCTGTGGTCTTCTCTATGAGAGTGCGTACTGTCTGTTCTTGAATGATGTGGCCGACTGCTTTCGGTCTTCCAGATTCTTGCTTTTTGCTAATGATTTGAAGTTGTATACGGCGGTTGGATCGATTGAGGATTGTGTGGGATGGCAGGGTGATTTGGATAGACTTAGTGACTGGTGTCAGCTAAACGGTATGGTTTTAAATACTTCTAAATGCTTCTCTATGTCTTTCTCGAGATCGCGCGATCCATTGTTTTTTGACTACAGCATAAATGGGACTTCCCTCGTGTCCGTGGTTAATGTTAGGGATCTGGAGGTTAAGTTTGATTCGGCACTGAGTTTTATTCCTCATATAATCGAGGTAACGTCTAGGTCTCTGAGGATGCTTGGGTTCATTAGGCATTGCTCATCGGAATTTTCATCCATTACCTCTATAAAAATGCTGTACTGCTTATTGGTTAGGCCTCTCTTGGAATATTGCTCATGTGTGTGGAACCTATCTTTTGCTTGCCATGCTAGGAGCTTGGAGCTTGTTCAGAGTAAATTTCTACGTCATATTAATTTTAAATTCTTTAACAATGATTCTTTTAGTTATTCAAAACTGACATCTGTATTAAACTTGAATATCCTGTTTAACCGGAGAGTTCAGAGCGATCTTGTAATGTTCTTTAAAATTTTAAATTCTATTGTAAATTGTCCAGAACTTTTATCTCAGAGTAATTTGTATGCACCCTCTAGACATACTAGATTTACGTTGTCCTTCTTCAAACCTTATCATAAGACAACCTACGGAGCTAATACCTTCATGACAAGATCTATGGGCATTGTAAATAACTACCCATCACTGAACTTGTTCTTCAGCTCCCTGTCTCTTTTTAAGAGCCAGATCTGGGTTCTTTTCTGAATTTCTTAGTTTTAGCCTTTAGTCTTAAGTAGTTTTAAGTGCCATTTATATATGTAAACTTTTGTATTTTGTCTTTATGAGTTAATGGGCCTGTCCTGTAAATATATATATATATATATATATATATATATATATATATATATATATATATATATATATATATATATATATATGTATATATATAATGAATTTTCGAATGTTAAAAGAAAAAATAGAACAAAGTAGTATCGGTAATTTCAAAAAGAGAACTTTCATATTTTGAATAGAGTGAATCAAACAAAGCTGATATTAGTAAAAAGGAATATGAAGACAAAAATACGAAAAAAACGAATAAGACTAATAACGAAGATAAAAAAAACTCTTAAAAAAAGTCTGACAAATATTAAATATATATAAGAGAGGTATGGGAAAATTCAAAAAGAAGGCCCATCAGAATTAATAAATAAAAAGATAGTAAGTGAAATTTTATAAGCACAAACACACAATCGGATTAAATAAAATTATAAGAAAAAAGATATTAGGATAAACTCAGAGTACATAATAGAACAGAGGTTTGAAAAAACTAACAGATGAAAAACATTTTGAACAAAATTGAACACAAACGTCAATAATATTAGATACCTGAAAACGAAAGACGAAACGGGGACAAATGAGAGAGCAGAAATCAAAATTGAAAAAGTATTATCAAAATCTGTACCTTTTTAAGGTAGAAAAACCAGCACAAAGAAAACATATTATAAACACCGGTTCCAGAGAGTTACGTGAAACAGAAGTAGTAACAAAGGAAATTAGGGAAATGACTTTCAATCGTGCTTCATGAGAAGATGGAATAATGAAAGACGAAGGAGAACCTTTAATATCTTATATTTTATTTATATCTTTATTTAATTAAATTTATATCTTAAGGTATTACTAAATAAATGCTTAGAAAAAAAGGAATTACTGCAGGACTGAAATCATATTTTAATCGTGCCTAAAAAGAAGTTAAGGCAGGCCAATAAATCGACTGTTCTAATTATATACATAAGTTACTCATGAAAATAATAACTATGAGACTAATAAAGAAATTCAAATTGTATCTCCCAGCAAATATATAAAAAAAAGTGTCAGGTACACAAATCGACATGACGACAATGAAACTGTAAATAGAAATAAGGTATGAAGCCGCCATATTACCGAAGCTTTTTATATTAGCAATTAATAATATATTTAAAAAACTAAACTAGGAAAACTATGACATACACATTGAAAAACAAAAACGAAACACAGTAAGATATGCAGACGATATAGTGCTGATCACGAAGAATCGCCTGAATTTGCAGGAAATAATAAAAGAGCTAAAAAAAAGTAAAACAAAAATAATAAAGTATAGTAATAGTTGGGAATATTATTTCGAACCAGAAGGCTTTACACAACAACTGTTAATTCTTTACAAAGCTCAAATTCGACCAACTATGGAATACTGTACCATGTTTGGGGCTCCGCTCCCAAACATACACTGCATTTGATGGATTCTGTTCAGAGAAGAGCTGTCCGTCTGATTGGAGACCCGGAATTGACCGACGGCGGAAGGATGTAGCCCGCTTAATTCCCCCCAAAGCGGTGCATGTTAGAAATACACGTCGCGCTGGTGCTCCGCGTACAACGCTTTTCCAGCACTCTTATATATGGAGAACATCATCCCTTTCGAAGTACAATTTACAACGATTCAAGAACAACGTGAATCGCTTTTTCCGCACACATGCCGATCCTGGAGCGCTAACAAAAAAAAGGGATCCTCCCAACATAACAACAAAGCTATAATCATGATGAATGGACACGATAGAAGAAGTGAGTGCAACACAGATTAACAAGGAACACGACTTAATGGAAACCATGAGAAGGGCGGATGATAAACGCTGGATAGAGCGAGAGAGAAATCAGAGTTTGCAGGAGAAAGAACGTACATGTATTTTATATTTAGAACAATTCTCTATATTTTCTTTTAAGATTCCTTACTGCTCATTTTCCTGAAATCATCAGAAGCCCGTTTAAAATGTTACATTTTTTTTTAAACAGATAATATATTATAAAACAGTTTATTTTAAGACTATATGTCTGTATCTCACTATTACCTTGCAATTTTGGGTTTAAAGATGAGGAGTTAACTATTGATATAATTGTTTGAACAAATTCTGCGAAATATAGTTACGTGAGATTCTTCATATTTAGTTATCTTAGTGAAGCTCTTTCAACAGACACATGTTTGGTCAAGTCAACGTAAATCAAAAACCCACAGAAAAGCCTCCTTTAATCACACTCTGAGTTTTTAGAATAATAACCCAAATTACTGGGCTGATTCATAATTGATTATTAAAACAAGTTTTTACCATGTATGGTAAAATCATTCCAGAGTCTACTTCTAATCCTAAGGACGACACAGTATTGACCCTTCTGATTCAACAGATTTGATAAAGTTCATTTTAGATTTTCTACTATGAAAGGCCAAATACTTTCGATATTTCTGTAAATAGGTATATCGAAAAATGATCAGTTGCATAAAAAAACAATGTATATTTGCGAATATAAAAGATAATAAAACATAATTACGAATAAAAGGGCAATGAAATCTCAAGATAGTATACAATTAAAATTGGTTTTTGAAAGTCAATTTTGACGCTAATATGGTTACCTTTCTACGGTAAAAGAACAACTTTGTAACTTGTTGCTGCCTTGTCATTTATGCGAACCATTTAACAAGTCAAATAACACGTAGGCTGAAAAGTTTTTGGTCTGACAAATAGATGTCGCCCTATTCAAAAATCCATATGATTTTTAGGCCACCTTCAAACGATACGTGTCAAAATTTCATAACATTTCGACGATTAGTTTACAAGTTACAGTGGTCTTAGTGACACTACTTTTGATATTTTCAAAACATTGGAAAAAATCGAATTTCGTGTGTTGATTAAATACTGTTTTTTGATGGGAAAAAATACTGTTCAAGCAAATTAATGCCTTGCTAAGTGTTACGGGGACTCTGCTCCTGGAAAATCACTCATCATTTACTGGTATGCTGAATTTAACCGCGATCATACAAATACAAATGAGGCTAAACTCTCTGGACGTTCAAATGAGGTGGTTACACCGGAAAACACTTTAAAAATCCACAAAATTGTTCTGGATGACCGTAAAGTGAAATTGCATGAGATAGTTGAGACCCTAAAGATATCAAAAGAACGTCTTGGTCATATTTTGCCTTAACATTTGGGCATGCGAATGCTTTGTTCTAAATGGGTACCGCGTTTGCTCACAGTGGACCATAAACAACAAAGTATTGATGATTCTGTTTAAGCCCAATAAAAAAGATTTGTCATGCGTTATGTTACAAGGGATGAAATATAGATCCACCTATACACGCCGGAATCAAATCGGCTATTAGCTGAGTGGACAACAGCCGGTGAAAGCCGCCCGAAGCGACCAAAGAAACAATAATCGGCTAGGAAGGTGTTGGCCTCCATATTTTGGCATGAATGGCAGAAGAATTCCATCCCATCAATATATAAAGTTATTGGTGCGTTTGAAGGCAGAAATCGCAAAGAAACGGCCCCTAATGAACAATAAATAAGTGCTCTTTCATCAAGACAATGCACCGTGTCACAAGTCAATGGTTACGATGCATAAATTGTGACTATTATCTTTCGCAGATCTCAAAAAAATACTCGCGAGAAAGAGATTTGGTTTCAATGAAGATGTTATCGTCGAAACTGAGGCCTATTTTGAAGGCAAAGACAAATCCTTCTACAAGAAGGTTATAAAAATGTTAGTAAAGCATTGAACTGATTGTATCGCCCTTGAAGGACTATATTGATGGATAAAGTCGAATTTTGCAAAATCAACTTATTTCACATATCGACAAAAAACCTAGGAGCAAAAAAGTAAACGTAAAACATTTTATGACTGTTCTCAAGAGATCAACCATAACTTTGACGAACAGTTAAATCTTTTATGTCCTCATCTTTGAGATAAGCAAATTAAAGAAAACTTTTATGAACGCTGCTAGAATTTAATACGCAAAACTTGTTTTATAGTGTCATGGTTTATAATTGTTATAAGGGCTATAAAATATCTCTGTAAGTACTGATTTTTTATTTCGGCTCTGGCAGTTCTGCCATACAGTCAGTCGCTAATTGAGATATTTCATACCGAGTTTTTAGTGAATCAAAAACTATTCGAGGTAAGTGAGCCACTACTATTAATTAAAAAATAATAAAAAAAAGATAAGAGCAACGACCCTCCCTAACGAGAATAAAGACAGGTTTAGACTCTTCTCACTCTGCCCCGGAGTAACACATAAATTTGGAATTTTGGATGGTTGTAGCTTCTACTTGATGGAAATTTATTATAAATATATAATAAAAGACTGTTTTTTGTCAATTTTCACTGGTATATTTAAATTGCGATGACGCGTTTCGCTGTCGATGCAGCTTCTTCAGATCTACATTTTACACTGTCAAGTTAGGTTTAATATTCACAGTTTTATATAATTTCTTAATTATAATATTACACCTAATTAAATTACATTGATAGTATTTGGAAATCCACACAGATTTGGAGTTAGGAGAATAAATTTAATAATGGTGAATTGCTTAAATCTACCTGGTCGTTGAGTAAAGTACCTGAAGTCCTTAATCGATTTATTTGCATTGCCTCTAAAAGGTTTAGTTTTAAACCTTTTTGTTGGGTGTGTAAAATGTTGAAATTCTTGTTAAATGTGTGATTTTCTGTTAAAAGATGATTAGCATATGTTGAATTAGATTTTCTATGGATGAAACTTTTTTCGTGTTCTGTAATTCTTTGTATAAATGTACGTCCAGTTTGTCCGATGTATGTTTTAGGACATGGCCCACATGTTAATTGATAAACCCCTGATTTATTATCTTTATTGATTTGTGGTTTGTAGTTTCCCCAGTTTTTCCGTTGGTTTGCCGAAATAGGTTAAGCATTTAAAGGTGGTATTTCTGTCCTTAAAACGTGGGTATATTTCTGAGATTGCCTAGTTTTTAAGTTTTTTCCTAACAATACTATTGATTAAAGTAACCAAATAACCGTTGTTAACGGCTACTTGTTTTATGTAGTTTAATTCTTTATTAAACTTTTCTTCTGATAAGGGGATATTAGTTAGTCTATGTATAAATATATGATAAGCTGTGAGTTTATGATGGTTAGGGTGGTGAGAACTATTGTGAATTGTGGTATCTGTATGACAAGGTTTGTGATATATTGCAAATTCATGTTTTTTCATGGCTTTACTGATTGTTAAGTCTAGGAAATTGATTTTGCCTTCGACTTCTTCTTCCATCGTAAAACTGATATTTCTATGTAAAGAATTAATATACTGTAAAAAGTGAGTTAATTGTCTGTCCGTACCTGTAAAGCATACAATTATATCGTCTACGTATCGATACCAGTATAGACAATTATTACTATTGTTATTATGGTTGTTAAATATCATTGTTTTAATACTGTCCATGAAAATTTCGGCAAGTAATGGACTTAATGGACTCCCCATAATTAACCCTTCCTTACTATTGTAGAATGTATTATTAAATGAAAAATAATTTTGTCTTAGGCAAGTTCTTAATAAATTAATTATGTCCATTTTTATAACTTCATTTACTTTGTTTTTTGTTAATAGGTTCTCTATTAAAATTATTGTTTGCACCTAAATATAGTATCAAAAACTCATACGAATTCGTGAATAAAGTTAAAAATATAACAATACCAGATAATTCTAAATTAGTCTCTTTCGATGAAACTTATTTCCAAGTGCTCCCCCAGACGAACATGGGTCAGTTGATGCTATTTATTTTTAACTGGGACCCACGTTTCTTTTT
The DNA here is from genome assembly GCA_019049505.1 of Pachyrhynchus sulphureomaculatus. NCBI lineage: Eukaryota > Metazoa > Arthropoda > Insecta > Coleoptera > Curculionidae > Pachyrhynchus > Pachyrhynchus sulphureomaculatus. Next base: position 164,356,600 of record CM032449.1, on the reverse strand, counting down.
TGAAAAATCATCAGAATATCGTCTGGATACAGTGGCTAAAAATTTAGAAACAATTTGGACCAAACAAAAACCTGTCAGCACCCTAGTTTAGCCAATAACGTAGAAAAATTACAGTTGAACCAGTTTATAAAACAATTAAATGTTAAATTAAAATGTAAATTTTTTGATGTGTAAACCTTTTACATCGATAAAATTCTTATTTATTGATAAACATCAGATAAAAACATAAAAAGAAATTTGAATCAATTGGCTATTTTTTATTTAGTAAAGAATACAACATACTTAAGGTAATCTTTCACGATTTCTTGCGTTTGAGAGACCATGCTTTCAGTCGATCTACTTCTACTTCAGAAGGTGAAACTACAATTAGACATATTACTAATCTGTTGGCAGTATTTTCACAAATTAACTCTACTGGTTTCGTTTCTGTGACAAGTCTGCGATCAAGCTACTTTCTGTTTCCCGTTCGTAGGGATACGCTTGTATATTGACTTCAATGTTTAGTTGGGCTATTTAATTTTAAAAATCAATCACCCAAAAAGTTTCTATTGACAAAGACTCTAAAATACTTGATTTATAAAATGGAATAAATATGTAAAAGTATTCTAGAATAAAAAGTTGAACGAGTCAACAATTTTCTATATTTAATATGAAACTGGTTTTATGACAAGATTTAATAGCTTTTTATTCTATTCAAATATATATACTATTTATTAGTAGGTAAGACAAGCATTAGTTCTACTTTTTAAGTTAAACCTACAAGTGAATAGAAAATTTTAGGGACTTGATTTCTAGGGACATTTATATTAAGAACGTGGACTATCTCCGGGATATAAAAACACCCTGCGACGAGTGACCCTCTCTCGTTCCTATGAGTTGGCGGAAAATTTTGTTAAGCAGCATGACTGTTGGTAAGCGTGATTCTTGTAACGGTTCTGTTCAAAGTAATAAGATACTGCACCAGCACTCAAGACCATTTATTACTGAATAAATGAATTTAAACATGGCCGTACGAGCACTGTACATGCTCCACGTTCAGGATATCTCTCTCTCTCTCTCTCTCTCTCTCTCTCTATATATATATATATATTATATATATATATATATATATATATATATAAAAAAAAAAAACACCACCTTCAACATTACCTACCCTAAAATAATTGAAATATTCAAATAAAGAATACTGAATAAAATTTAAGAAAACGGCTAAAAAGACAGGAAAAGGAAAAAGAGGTAGTATAGAAGAAAAGAGAAAAAAAGAAAAAGAGCTGCTTATTTACCCAAATTACGTATTACTGATTCAATAACTTATCAAGATGCCTCCTCTTAAAAATATGATAAAAAGAAGTTAGATTTTAAGATTTAAATTTAAAGAATTAATAGGTAAAGCAGAGAATGCTCTTTTAAAAATTAATTTTTATGGTTGGTCAAATTTCTTTTAATTAGTTTTCTAAATATGGAGGAGAGCCAAATTAAAATTATTTTGCAATAAAAATATGTAATGCAATTTACATTCATTTTTGCAGACGGAAACACAACGTATTTTCTTTGACACTTCATCGATGGGTATATCGTCTTTCTTTAATTTGCTCTTAAAACTGCTTCCTGCTCTCATATTGAAGCATTCCAATGTGCATCTCAGTGGTGCTAGCAGAGGCTTTTTAAAATTACGTGGCCCTGTCATTTACAAAATTTTGAACCATGTTCAAGTTTAATAATAATAAAAATTAAATATGTCTCCGATGGATTTAAGGAGTCACCCATTTTTATATATTAAACTATTTTTACAACATACACACACACACACACACTCATATATATATATATATATATATATATATATATATATATATATATATATATACATATATATATATATATATATATATATATATATATATATATATATATATATATATATATATATATATATATATATATATATATATATATATATATATATATATATATATATATATATATATATATATATATGTATATATATAAATCGTTTTATTTGCTGTAAACAGTAAACTTCTATAAACAAGCTATATCATTACAATAAATTTACAACTAAGAATAATTTAGACATAAATATAAGCCAATACAGGATAAAATGTCAAAAACAATTAACATAAGTCAGCTAAAAATAATGAACTCTTATTCAGCCAAAAAAAGATTTTTCGACAATCATTAAAATTGAACCAAATAAATAAATTATAATTATTACAATAAACACAGGTTTCAACTCTTGCAAAGAATAAAAGACCCTTAAGATTTTTTTTCAAGCGTTCCTAAATAATTTCATATTTGCCATGTGTTTTATACATTTTTGTTCGTACCTGGAACAGCTGCCAAGAAATTATCGACAAAACTAAGGAGTCGCACAATAAAAGAATTAAAAACAAAGGTTTCTCCACCAATTCCAGATCATTTTGGTCAGTCGCTAAGGCCATAAATCAGAATTTTAATAAATCCACTATACCACCACTCACACAGTCAGATAGTACTATTGCAATAACACCAGTTGAGAAAGCCAACTTGTTAGCCGGACTTTTTGCTTCACATTCCACTGTTGATTTCAAAGGAAAAATACCATCAGCTATTCCCACAGTGCACTCGAGGATTAATGAAACTAGACACCAAAAGAGCTTCTGGCGCTGACAGAACACGTGCCGTAGTACTAAAAATGCACGAGAGAACTAACCCCAGCTTCTGTCGTCGTTCAACTTAACAAAGACCCGGAATAAATTTTTCTTGGGGTGACAGTAACTAAGTAGAATTTAATGCCACAAAATCCTAGGCGGTAGTTTTTTCTAAAAAGTTAACGTTACTCAACCCAACACAATTGTGTCGGGGCACTCCTTTCCGCTAGCATAGTAACTCAATTTGCTGGCCACGAATTTGGGAGCAATTTTGACTTTACTTGGCAAATATAGCCAAGAGAGCTTCTCAAAAGCTGGAAATACTATTTCCAAATAGAAAGCTCCACTCCACAAAGCTCAAATTCAACCAAAGATGGTATACTGCTCAAATGTTTGGGTCTCTGCTCCCAAATATACAGATTTGATTTCTTGGAACATCGACGAACGGTGGGCTACTTGAGTTTATTCTACAGTGTGAAAGTGTTCAATGGATGTAGCCCGCTTAATTTATCTTAAGCGGTGCATGCTAGGAATACACATGGTGTTAATACATCACATCCGTATGAATTGCAGCTTGTCAGTCCTCGTACAACCCTTTTCAAGCTATCCTTGATATGGAGAGCCTCATCCCTTTGGAATAATTTGCCAACGGCTGTTTCCTACCGAGTACAAATTACAGCCATTTAAGATCAACGTGAATCGCCTTTTTCGCACATGCGTTGCTCCTGCAGCGCTTTAGAGATTGCCCTGCAGCTGGTGTGTTAGGCCCATAAAAAAAGAAAGTAAACATTTCTTGCTATGCCACTTCCCAATTCATTTGAAACTACTCGGGCTGTATAGCAATTAGATGCCAATTTGGCATTAATGGCCTGAATATGGTCCAAGAGTTTGGTCGAAGTCCTTTTAGAACTAAGTATATGACCTGTAGGTATTTCAAATTTAAAACTAAATACACTTGTTTTATTAATGTTGAAATTGAGCAAATTAGCTTCACACCACTACACGTCGGCAAATACACTACTCACCAACGCATCGGCCTTCCTTTCCACCCAGAGAGGAGTGATGTCATCAGGAGAAAAAGTATTTTGCGCATCACCTGATTCGCAACATAATCAACCCGTAATATTTTCCATATTCGTTTATAGCATCACACCTCCAGATTATACTCCGTACAAGAGAATCGTGGACACATAATCTCTTAATAAGTGAATTTTTCTTTGCAAGAGAAGATAATGGCACTTATAGATATTATTCCTTTTTATGAAAGTCAAGCCCGCCTTTCTAACTTTGTTTAATTTCTTATGATCCAACCGTTCGTTTATATTTGTTCCTAGGTAGGCATAGCTGGACACTCCTTCCATAGAATACCATCGAATACAACCAATAGGTTGTTTTCGATGGTATTTGGTTTTTGCTGATAATATTCCATTTAATTTTCTGCTCCGCATAGCTGATGTTATTAAGATGCTTGCCATTTTTAGTGTTCCGTACGGAACACTTATAAGATCACTTCGGTGTCTCTGTCCGTCTGTCTGTCCGCCTGTCTGTCCGTCTGTCTGCCGTCTGTCACACCCGATTTTCTCCGAAACTATTTGTCATAGAAAGTTGAAATTTGGTAGTAATATAGGAATTGATGGCCTCATCAGAGCCATGTAGTTTTGAAAGTTAAATTTTGACTTAAGGGGTTAGTTTTGAGGGGTGAAATCGGAAGTGAAAAAAAAATTTTTTTACTACGTAATTGGGTATGGTGTCAAATGAAAGCTAGTGAAAACACGAGTAAAAAATATATATATAATGTAATACTTGCGCGCACTTTTCTTTGTATTATTTTTAAAAAATCGCGATAAATCGCTGTCCACCCGCCTTATCTCGGAAAGTACTTATCAAAAAATTCTGGAATATTCTCCACGGGGTGTAAATTGAACGAAAATTAACACGAGTGCATTACCTGTAATAATTTATCTGGTATATAAAAAAACAGAAATTTCAAGGTCATCAATTTTCAGTAAAGATTGGAAATAAACTTTGTTGAAAACTTATTTGGGGTGTGTTTTGTGAAGTCACTGATCATTTTATATCACCGTAACATAAATTTTGACTTAAGGGATTCGCTTTGAGGGGTGAAATCGGAAGTGAAAAAAAAAATTTTTTACTAGGCCATCGAGTGTGGTGTCAAATGAAAGCTTGTGAAAACACGAGTAAAAAATATATATATAATGTAATACTTGCGCACACTTTTCTTCGTATTACTTTTAAAAAATCGTGAAAAATCGCTGTCCCCTACCTTATCTCGAAAAGTACTGATAAAAAAATTTTGAAAAAATCCTGGTATATTCTCCGCGGGGTGTAAATTGAACGAAAATTATCATTACCTTTAATAATTTATCTGGTATAGAAAAAAAAAACAAAATTTCAAGGTCATCAGTTTTCAGTAAAGATTGGAAACAAACTTTGTTGAAAACTCATTTGGGGTGTGTTTTGTGAAGTCACTGATCATTTTATACCACCCTGACAAAATTTTTTATTTTAAAAACAATCAACGTACGGAACACTAATTGTGCAAGTTCAACTTGCACTTGACGAGTGTATATTAAAATAATTGGTCAAGTGCAAGTTGAACTTGCGCAATAAGTGTTCCGTATGTTGACTGCTTTTAAAATAACAAATTTTGTTACGGAGGTATAAAATGATCAGTGATTTCACAAAACACACCCCAAATGAGTTTTCAACAAAGTTTGTTTTCAATCTTCACTGAAAACTGATGACTTTCAAATTTTTGTTTTTTTTTTATATACCAGATGAATTATTAAAGGTAATGGCACTTGTGATAGTTTTCAATTAATTTTCACCCCGTAGGGAATATTTGAGAATTTTTTCAAAATGCTTTGATCAGTACTTTTCGAGATAAGGGTGGGGGACAGCGATTTGTCACGATTTTTCAAAAATAATACAAAGAAAAGTGTGCGCTACTATTACATTATATATATATATATATATATATATATATATATATATATATATATATATATATATATATATATATATATATATATATTTTACTCGTGTTTTCACAAGCTTTCATTTGACACCACACTCAATGACCTAGTAAAATTTTTTTTTTCATTTCCGATTTCACCCCCCAAAACTAACCCCTTAGGCCAAAATTTAACTTTTAAAACTACACGGCTCTGATGAGACCATCAATTCCTATATTATACCAAATTTTAACTTTCTATGACAAATAGTTTCGGAGAAAATCGGGTGTGACAGACAGACAGAGAGACTGGCAGACGGACAGACACCGAAGTGATCTTATAAGTGGTCCGTACGGAACACTAAAAACAGCGGAGAGAACACGCAACTCTGTTTTACCATAATGTCTCCAGTAATTTTATTATGTACCCTTAAGGTTGCAGACTAATTGTAATAGAGGTTTTGAGTTAGGCAAAAGTCTTTGTCGTCCAGGCCAGCATTCCTTAACTCTGACCTCAAGTCATCATGCCTAACTCTAATAAAAGCTTTATGATAAACGACGAAACATACGTATATGTAGCAATGTTTAAACCGCTAACAATGCCTCTCTCGTACCCAGGGCATCTCGAAAGTCCAACTATGTTAGATTTATTTGTTCCTCGTATTTGTGCTAAGACAGACTAGACAGACTACTAGAGAAGAACATTCAGATTTATGGAGAACTAAATCAAGCTGTAGAACCACCCTGCAATCCTGATTTAGCGCCCTCCTACTTGGTTTTGTTCAAACCTCTGAAAAAAGACCCCATAGGCTAAAAGCTTCCCACATATGATTAGTTATATCTCGTAGTTCTTTGGGGCGCAAACAAAAAATTTTTTACCGGATAAAATGAATTAACTCGAACTACCAAATTAAGTGTATTAGTGTAGACGATACGATTTTATGCTAATTTTGAAGAAAAATATACACTTCAATTTAACAAAATAACGAATTATTTTTAGGAATCCAATTCTCGTCAAAATTGCAAGTTAATATTTTTTGTTTCAACACGAGAAAATCTAGTTTCGAAATATTACTGAAAACTTTTGTCAGGTATGTTAGTATTAGAGCACTGTTTTGATATCCGTCAGCCATATAGACAAGCTTTTGTCTGATGAGATTACCTACGCTGCGGTTCGGTTACTTAAAATGCTTGAAGCCCAAAAATCATTATCCTCCGCCAGAAAATCAATATCTAAAGTACTCTTTGAAAGCAATATATTTTATAAGGGTGAAGAAATGATAAATTTTCAGCCAAACTATCTAGTTTATATTAAATTTTATTATTATCGCATATATGGTAGATTCTGACCTACTTTAGAAGCTTCTCTAAAATAAATATTTTCGCTGATTACCTTTATAGAACTTTATAGCAACATGTTCTGCCTTCACTAGTTTTATAAAATGTCGATATTTCATCAATTTCCAATTTTCAGCAATAATTGACTACATCGGGTGTTCGAGTTATGCATTTTTAACGTGACGGAATCATGAAATACTCATTTTTAATAAGAAAAATATCTACAGAATGTGGTAACTAAATAATATTACAGCTTTTACGAATAGTTATGAACTTTTAGGTTTTAGTTTTTATTTGCATGCCTTCTATTACTTATTTGATTATACCATTCCCATATTAGAGGTTTTAATGGGTACTTGAAGATTGAAACTTGATTTTTTTGATAAGGGATGCTGATTTTTGGTCTCAAAACATTTTAAATGACTTAAGCATATGCGGGAAATCAATTTCTTGCAGTTTTTGAAATAATTTGTAATGACGATGATTTAGTGTTCTTATCGACTGTTATACTTATTTAGAAAAAATATTACATAAAAAGTAGAACCACTTATCAACCAAAATAAAGTATTAATAACTGATGACAACGAGAACTGTCTTTTTAGTGTTCTGTATGAAACACTTATAAGATCACTTCGGTATCTGTCTGTCTGTCAGTCACACCTGATTTTCTCCGAAACTATTTGCCATAGAAAGTTGAAATTTGGCAATAGTATAGGAATTGACAGCATCTTCAGAGCCGTGTAGCTTTCGAAGTCAAATTTTGACTTAAGGGGTTATTTTTGGGGGGTGAAATCGGAAATGAAAAAAAAATTTTACTAGGTCATTGAGTGAAAGCTTATGAGAACACGAGTAATATATATATATATATATATATATATATATATATATATATATATATATATATACATAATGTAATAGTAGCGCACACTTTTCTTTGTATTATTTTTGAAAAATCGTGGCAAATTGGAAGTGAAAAAAAATTCTTATCTATATACAGTGGGGTGTCAAATGAAAGCTTGTAAAAACTCGAGTTCAAAAATATATATTATGTAATGCTTGCGCACACTTTTCTTTGTATTATTTTTAGAAAATTGCGAAAAGTCGTACTTCGAAAAGTACTGACTAAAAAATTTTAGAAAAATTCTGAAATATTTTCCACAGGGTGTAAATTGAACGAAAGTTATCACGAGTGCATTACCTTTAATAATTTATCTGGTATATAAAAAAAAAACTAAAAATATCAAGGTAATCAGTTTTTAATAAAGATCGAAAAAAAACCTTGTTGAAAACTCATTTGCTGTGTGTTTCGTGAAGTCATTGATCATTTTATACATCCGTAACAAACATTTTAATTTCAAAAGCAACGTACGAAACATTAATTGCGCAAGTCTAACTTACACTTGACCGATTATTTTTTCATAATATATTTTGCATGTCCACACCATTATCACATACTATGAGAAAATAAATAAATAAACAGATAGTTTTTACTACTGAATACGGCAAATATATGACACATATCTCTTTTCAATCTGCACTGATCATTTTAGAAGGGATACTAATAATAGCGCAAAAACAATATTTATGGCTGTAATTTTATTTTGTAAAACTGTATGTAATTTCACAAAGCACACCCCAAATGAGTTTTCAAACAAAGTTTTTTCCAATCTTTACTGAGAACTGATGTCCTTGAAATTTTTGTTTTTTTTTATATACCAGATAAATTATTAAAGGTATTTTTTCGTTCCATCTACACCCTGTAGAGAATATTCCAGAATTTTTTCAAAATTTTTGATCAGTACCCTTCGAGATTTTTTGTAATTTTTTAAAAATAATACAAAAAAAAATGTGCGCAAGTATTACATTATATATATTTTTGAACTCGTGTTTTTACAAGCTTTCATTTGACACCCATCGATGTCCTGGCAAAAATTTTTTTATTCACTTCTGATTTCACCCCCAAAAACTAACCCCTTAAGTCAAAATTTAACTTTCAAAACTACACGACTCTAATGAGGCTATCAATCCCTATATTAGTACCAAAATTTCAACTTTCTGTGTGAATTAGTTTCCGAGAAAATGGGGTGCGACAAACAGACAGACAGACGGACAGACAGACGGACGGACAGACAGACGGACAGACAGCCGGATAGACACCAAAGTGATCTTATAAGTGTTCCGTACGGAACACTAAAAATACTGATTATTTCAAGATTTAGGTTTCATTTTATTCATATAACCTCGTAATGTTTATTTTTTATCGTTTTTATTTTTTTGTATTAAGCTACGGTATGTTTACCAGATTATCATAAAAGTTTGGTAATAATATGGCCATCTCAATTTTATTAAATTTTCAGAGAAATGTTCCTACTCGTTTTTTTTTTACTTTGATTATTTTTTTAGTTTCCTTATGTTAATAAAATTATTTAATAGGTCGGAATATTACCTCTTTATAGCCCACTCTAAAATCAATATACCTGTCTGGTTATATTTTCTGGTTTTCCATTTATGTTCGACTTTCAATGGTACTATGGAATACACCCCATTTTTTGCTCGAAGTAGCAAGACCGACTTTCAGTGGGTTGGTGGCAATACGGGTCAGTTTTCAGTATAGAGCGTCGAGCGATAAGTGATTTACCTTAACTCTGTCCACCTGTTTTTTTAAGACACTGCATCCTAAAATCGAAATTTTCTCTCTGGCTTTGACTTAGAAAACTTTCCCATGGATAAGTGTCCCTTTTCGATCCACTCTGGAATTTCCAGTAAAAAGACAGCTTTTTGATAGAAAGCGGGCTGATGCCATTTTGTAGTAGCGCAGTTAAAATTATTTCAAAACCCTGAGATCTTTGTATAAGTGGCAAAATGTTTTTTTTTTTTAGAATTATATTTCTCTTTTTTTTTTTAAAAAAAAAAATAACACCACTTTTTCAAGAGCTAATTACCAAGACTTCTGGACTAAGTAGAAGAGCTCTTTCATCAGCACTGAAGAAGGTTTTTTTAAAGGCCACCAATACTAAAAATCGATTTTTGAATCTCAAAATGTTTCTAACTGTAATAAAAGAAAAGTTTATTGTTCTCTTAAATCTGAAGATCTTAAATAAGTATTAATAACATAGTAAAAAAGGTGAGTAGTGGAAGAACAGTTGGCCGAGGGGCTTGTATTACGGTTTTGTTGCTGAGTATGCTGGGTAGATTTTTATAATATTTAATATTGTTGAACCTCTATTATGTTATATAAAGGCGTAATTCAAATAACTTTAGGAGCAATTTTCAAGATTTACATTTTTATTTTGCTCAAATTCTAAATTTTGAATAATTGTAGAATTAAAACGTTTGAATTTCTTACAATCCATAGACATTTATTACTTTATATATATACATATATATATATATATATATATATATATATATATATATATATATATATATATATATATATATATATCTTCACTTCACATCACCTTTAATTTCGTTGAGAATATTCAGTGTTCATATGAAACAAAATTGTGTACTCACTAATAACATCAAGTTTTGTAAAGAATCAGGAATTCAATCTAACATGTTACATATATATATATATATATATATATATATATATATATATATATATATATATATATATATATATATATATATATGTATATATAATCTAATAGATTTTCAGGTGATATAGTAAACATACCATTAAAAAACATTTTAATTCTTGAATCATTCGATTGTCGATCATAAAATTATGTTTTTTCAAAAATCTGTTACTCAGGTTTTACCCCACAATGCGAATATTAGAATTAATATCGGTTAAGTACCCTGCTTATATACTTAAACTCGGCCAGTTCTTTCGATTCTCTTTTCAGAAATAATGATATTAAAAGACCCTTTTAATTTTCTGGAAGAAAGCACAAAAATAAATATATGCCTAAAAAATTGAAATCGCCAGGAGAAAAAAGGCAAATATATTTATAATAAAATCTGAATTTTTCATTGGGATTCATATATTTAAAAATAAATACAGAATATCTCTAAATTTACTTTATTTGTATTTGGTTTTTCCATCCACATCACTGTACAGCGCTGACATTTTTAGCAAATAACTTGTGTAAATATTTTGATTCAAAGCATTATCGAGTTTTGATTTTTTGATCAAAAAAATAGAAGGTGACATGAATGCAATTTATCTATATTTGGTTTGTAGATATTTCATGTACATTTAAATATTGCAGTATAAATTTTGACATATGATTGGTCAATTTTACAAGTCAGTAAACCAGAATTACGGTATATTTTCAATCTGGAATAAAATAATATTTCTGCAAAATAGTAATAAAGTAAAATCCATAAAATCAGCATCACTCGGAACTCGTTAGCTGTCTACTCGTTAGTACTTTATATAAGAAGAACAAGATGTGTGTGATAGCTCAAAATTGATCGGCCTTGGAATTGATTTTTTAGATGTCGAGTCTTTTGATAGTATTATTATAATCACTATTTTAAATTTGATACTATCAATTTTTTTCCCCAGATTTACCATGCTTTGTCAACTGAATATGTCCATTATATTCAAACTTCTAAAAAGTCTATGTATCATACTCTAAACCAAAATTAAATAAATTTTGAATGGGAAGCATCAGATAAGTAGCGTTTTTAACTTTTTGACACCGAATTACGTCTCAATGTACTATTTCCTTTTTCATTTCCATGGGCACATTGTTTCTCTTCAGAGTGTGTCTTTAAATTTTTAGATACCAATATTCGGAAAATTATAGATACACGATATGTTGAAAAGATCTATAAATGCATGCTGAATTTTTTTCAAGGATACAAAATAAAAGGAATTTTTTTACCCAAAAATCAAATAATTAGGAACAAAACACTGACATGGCCTACATATCCGTAAAAGTGAAAAATTCTACTAGCAAAGCGTTCAGTGCTCAGCTCATCTGTGCACGTTTATACTCACGTCAATCTGTGGACTTGGAGAGTATGCACTGAAACCATACACATTCAACACAAGATAAATGACTAGAAATGGAAAGGGTAAGAGAGAGATAATATAAATTAACAAGTGAATAAGTCGGATGAATGGTAAATATTGACATGCACGGATGTTGTCAGATAACATGAAAATGTATTATGAAAAGATTTTCTCTTACTTCTTTTAATGTCAAGCTGTTAAATTTATCATGAAATATGAAACAACTAACATCAAATTATTGCAAAGTTATCTGAAAGAAAACACTAATAAGGTCAAAAGAATTATCTGAAGGACTCTTTCAATACTATCACAATATATACCAGACCTGGTGGTTTACTATGTATTTCCATGGTTGGTATATGTATATATATATATATATATATATATATATATATATATATATATATATATATATATATATATATATGTATATGTATATGTATATGTATATGTATATGTATATGTATATGTATATGTATATGTATATATATATATATATATATATATATATATATATATATATATATATATATATATAGCAGTATTATGTTCTTAGGGTAAGCGGTCTTTGGAAAAAGAACTAAAAAGTTTTTGACACCTTTTGAGCTACGCCAAGCTTTCGAAAATAGTTCATTTTCTTCATCAGGGCTACAATTATAGTAGATTATCAGTATTTTTGAGATTAAAAGTAAAGAACAACCCTATTTTATATATAACATTAAAGTACTTACTGCTAAGTGGTGTATTCAAAAATTGTTCTTTGTAGGAGCACTTTATTACACTTATTCATCAGCAAAAACATGAGAAAAACTCGACATACTCATCTCTGGGAAATGTAATAAACTTTTACTTCATTTTATTAGTATGGTAAGAAGAATTGTGTGGTTGTAAAGTGATTTTAATTTATAAAGGATTTTTTTGTTATGTTTTCTTGTCATTTTGCTAAGGGCAGTGTGTTTCTATCTCTTAGTTAGGTTGTGGTTAATTTATATTTGAGAGTAGAATGACGTTGACATTTTGTTTGATCGTTTTAAAGCTGAAAAGTTAGTGAAAATCAGTGGGATTATTATCAAAGAGATATGTCAGATATGTTGTAAGAGTTTTCATTTTGACTGCATATTTCTAATAGATTGAAGAAAATTAAACTCAGATCTTCAATGTCAGTTTTTTTTATTGATCGAGTTCGGTTCAAGGTAGATTTCCACCATCTCCCTAAAGATTTTCCTGCCGAGATTTCTCTATTTACATAGGATTTTGGTTTCGGCAAAATTAAATTCATGTGAAAATTGGCTACTATGCTGGGCAAGCGCACAGGAGTTTTTCTTTAATCTGCAATCACTTTTGTGGGAATTGATTCTGTCTGCTCATGTTTTTTCTGATGAATAAGTGTAATAAAGTGCTCCTAAAAAGAACAATTTTTGAACACACCACTTAGCAGTAAGTACTTTAATGTTACATATAAAATAGGGTTGTTCTTTACTTTTAATCTCAAAAATACTTATAATCCACTATAATTCTAGCCCTGATGAAGAAAATGAAATATTTTCGAAAGCTTGGCGTAGCTAAAAAGGTGTCAAAAACGCTTACGCCCAGAACATAATACTGCTGTTTAACTAGTCGGTCAAGACTACCCTTCTACACTTGAAAATGTTAAATGCGATATATGGCCAAATGTCGTGTAAATTTATTATTAGACGAATGGATTGAAACTCGGAATTTTAATGTATTACATTCTAGCATCCGTGAAAACCTCTATAGATATATATATATATATATATATATATATATATATATATATATATATATATATATATATATATATATATAACATATATATATATATATATATATATATATATATATATATATATATATATATATATATATATATATATATATATCTTGATTCGTTGTATTTAACTCGTATTTACGTAAGTTAATGTTTTGTACGTAGATATTACAATAATAAATGGTATTAAAATATAAAAAAAGTTTTAGTAACTGGTGTGTTCCTATATATCAAATAGTTTTAAGCATATTTAACTTCTTATTATCGAATTGGGTCTATAGTTAAATATTCAGTTAACTTAAAAAAAAAAAGAGTATTTAATGGGACGCACTTACTAATTAATTGACCATATCAAACAGTATATTGAAGCAGAAAGAGACTTATGTCGCTTTATATAAATGATTTAAATAATTATAATTGACCAGTGTTTTATTTTTTATTTAAAGTTTAGTTTCTATCTGTACAGTGAATGAAAATATCTACAACTATTGGACAGGTAGTAAAAAAATCCCTTTATGAAGGAAACATTCCGTGACAACAAGTTTTTGATTGACATAGTCCTAATGGCTTGTCTTTCGTAAAGCATATGGTGAAAATTTCCGTCAATGTATTGTTTTCAGTTTTAGTGGGCACATTAACTTTACCGTAATATAACTCTCAAGTTTAGAGTTTCACAAGGAAATGAGAAAGTTAAAATTTCCATTGTTAATATAGAGTAAGACAAAGTTTTGGGTTGACCATTATTGCATACACGGAATTAATGAAATAGATGTTAACGCTTCATGAACATGAAATTAAGTCAAAGTTAGGTTTGATTGAAGCTAAACCCAATATCTTGTACAGAAATAGAAGTTACCAAAAACTGTATAGATTGCTAGGATAAAAGGTAAGCAGATAGATTTCATACCATACAATATTATTTTGAAATTATTTACTTAGGTCATTACAGTACATTTACACAAAGTTAGTAGTCACTGAAAGCTGATTAAAGTGACAGAAAATACATCCTTGTGCTATGGAGTCATGAGGACCACCAGAGGCACTGTTAGGTCTGGTAATGTAATTTAGAACTCACGAGAGATAGTTACTTAGGTCATTATACTAAACCGCAAAATGTTTAGTTCCATAAATGTTTGCTGACATAATAATTTTTATTTATTTGCATTTATTTTTATATTTTTGGGGCCAAATTTACTATTCCAAATTTAGTATTCTGCGCATTACTGTCAGTGTGCAAAGTGACACTGGTTTTATTGGCAATATTTGTCCGGTTGCCATGCTATCGTGTGCCAAATATTTTGCGTTCTAGATCATAAATTATTTTGCACATATTATCAAAATTAAAAGGTTTAAATAAATATATGAATAATTTTTCAATTCCTTTATTTTTAAACTTTTAAAAATTATACGATATATAAAAAATAAACAAATATTTTTTCTAGTTAACGTTAACATTAAGTTATAGTCACTACATGAACCAATATGTACTTCTAAATAATTCCTTATTTTCAAATTTGGTGGGACAACATCTGATTTTTAAAATTAACATTTTAGCCCTTTGTTTTAAATTTTAATTTTCTAATATCTACCCTCCGTAGCGTGATGCTTCAAATCAGACATATGGTGCAATTAATTGGCAAGAGGTGGGGTCGACGTTCTTCGAAATGAATGGTTAGTATTGGCCTCGAAATTTCTTCGGATACTTTGCTATTAGCCTCCAATTAAATTAGTGTAATCTACTTTGAAAACTATAAAAATGAGTTGTAAGTCAATTCTTTTATCGAGAACTTACACAATTGAAACAAACTCTGTATTTTCTGTATCACCGACAAATATTTTATTATCGTAAACTGATTTAATTAAAATAAAAATTTGATTCCTGCTTTGCAATTCAGTAAATGATTCTCTTATTATTTATGTTGAAACATAGCGGTTGTAAAATAAATATTGTCAACCACTTTGGCGTACAATCTCTTTGATGCTCTCAAATGATTTTTTGTCTAAATAACAACTTTCCTGATGAGTTTAGGTTTTTCAGGTGTAGGTGGATAGAGCGGTGGCGGCTATATCGTAGTGGTTAAGGTGTCTGCTTCCTACGCCAGCAATCCGAGCTTGTATCTCGGCTCGAGAAATAATAATAAAAAAAAAGATAAATAAACAATAAAATAAAAATAAAATAAAATTTACAACGTGACGGTCGCTTCTCTCGAGAAGGCAATGGCAAACTCTCCGTAGTATCATGCCTAGTAAAGCCCTCTCACTTTGGCCTTTCAGAACGGGCATTAAACTGTAGGTCCCTTTTGTCTGTGGAAGTGCCTAAAACGGGATCAACCACAGGCAAAGGCTGGAGGGCCGCTTACCTTCGTATCGGATATGGTACTTTAAGAAGAAGGTGGATAATAAAGTTAAAGATTTTTACTCTGTGCTCGAAATAGTTTCGTTGTCGGGTGATATAACTTTTGCAATTACCTTCAAAACATTTTAGTTTATCAAACTGATATGAGTTAAAGTTCTCTCATTTAATCGCCTAAATGATTTGTTGCGGATATGTTAATATTTCAAGTCATTTTTTTACATGTGTTTTAAAGTGACTTTAATTTCTCTAAATATTTTATTATCTCTTTAGTTAAAAAGGCATGCTATTTCAATGTTGATTCTAAGGTTGGAGATCAAGACAAGTGTTGGTACACATATATAGTATTTTGTGTGCCTCCAGAATAAGAAACAGATTTTGTAGAAGAAATAAATCTATGTCTATTGCTTATCCGGTAAAATAGCATAAATAAACTATTCGCTTAAACTATTCTTATTTTTATATGGTAAAACTAGTAGGACAGGATACAGGAATAAATAAAAAGAAAAATTTAGATTTCGTGCCGAGAATATTTCAACGGAAAAAATATTTAACACAAGCGGGGCTAAATGACTTTTCACTTTCACTTTCAATTAGCAAAATCTGAATCTGAGTTACTTTTATCGCAATTATAGCAGTGAAATCTTTTGGAAGAAAGCGTTGTTTTAAATTTATTTCGAGCATCGCAAAAGGAGTTACCGCCTTTTTATAAAATGGAGGATTCCTTGGTCTACTCTTTTGCGGTAAATAGATAAATTAAAACTGGCACGATGGACTCTTAGCTAAGCTACGCTCTTATGGTATGTCTGAAAAGACCTGTTTGTGACTTTCATGTTTCCTCAGAGAGCGTTCTTTACGAGTGGCAGTCGACGGACTTCTTTTTAACACCTTCACTATCAACGCCGGTGTGCCCTAAAGCTGTATACTATCGCCTACTCTCTTTCTCATTTACATTAACGATCTGCTGGAAAAGACCGGAAATCTAATATACAGCTTTGCAGATGACAGTACACTTATCTGTTCATTCACTTTGAATGCTCGGACATCGGCTACTCAGACGAATATCCGCAGACAACGGGGAGTCATTCAATTCAACAAAGACCTGGAAGAAATTCTCTCTTGGGGTGGCAGTAATCAAGTGGAATTTAACGCTATAAAAACCCAGGAGGCAGTTTTTTCTAAAAAAATTAAAGCTGCTGAATCCGACGTAGTATGGCGGGGCACTCCATGCCTCTAACATCGTCATTCAATTTGTTTGGCGTTAATTTGGGAGCAAATATGTCCTGGTATGAACATGTCGCAGGTATAGCAAGGAGAACTTCTCAAATGTTGGGAATATTATTTCGAACCAGAAAGCTTTACACTCCACAACAACTGTTAATTCTTTACAAAGCTTAAATTCGACCAACTATGGAATACTGCTCCCATGTTGCATTTGTTGGATTCTATTCAGAGAAGAGCTGTTCGTCTGTTTGGAGACCCGGAACTGACCGGCGGCCTTGATTCGATGAACATCGAAGAAAGGTTGGCGACTTGAGCCTATTTTACAAGTATTTTCATGGAAAGTGTTCGAAGGATGTAGCCCGCTTAATTCCTCCCAGAGAGGTGTATGTTAGAAATACACGTCGCGCTAATACTTCACATCCGTATGACATTCAGCTTGTTACTCTTCGTACAACGCTTTTCAAGTAATCTTTTATATAAAGAACATCATCCCTTTGAAATAATTTGTCCAGGACTGTGTTTCCCACCGAGTACAATTAACAGCGATTAAAGAACAACGTGAATCGCTTTTTCCGCGTACATGTCACTCCTCTAGTGCTTTAGGGACTTTCCTATAACACGTGTGCTAGACCCATAAAAAAAAAGAATGATTCAAGGAACACCGAATTCAAACTAGACTAAAATGCGTTTTCTCATACATTGATAATAATGTATCTTCAATATCAAATGGTTATGAAGTCTATGTGAAGAAGTCATATGAAAAAATAATCCTTTTTCTTGGTTTGTAATTAGGATTCAAAAAGTATTGCTAGGTCCTTGGCGAATAGGGAGTGGTTACTGTGGATGGTGAATGATTAAATTTAATTACTTAAGATTCGCAAATGATGCCCGTCTGATCACAAATGCAAAAGAAGAATTACAAGAGATGTTGATGGAATGAAATGACAAGTCTCAACAAAGAGGTCTAAAAATAAATTTCAAGGTGAAAGCATAGAAAAGCTACAAACATTCATATATTTAGGAAAAAATCGAAATATCAAAAAAACAATTTAAAAGCCGACTTGGACAGAAGAGTTTCGTTAGCATGGTCTGCATTCGGAAGGTTACGATCTACATTTAAATTGGATATCCCAAATACAATAAAAGCGAAAGTGTTTGCTCAATATGTACTGTCGGTACAACATATGGCACTGAAACATAGGCTTTAGGTAAAAGTATAATATATAAACTCCCCAGAACTCAGAGAACAAAGGAGAGGCGAATGTTAACTACTAGACTCCAAGATCGCATTCCCAACATCGAGATAAGATAAAAATCAAAAGTGGCAGATATAACACAACGAATATATACGTTAAGGTGAAATTGGGCGGGGCTAATCGCAAGTATGAATCATAACAAATGAACAAGCTCATGGTTGAATGGAGGCACAGAGAACATAAAAGATGTAGAGGCAGACCACAGATAAGATGGACGGACGACATCAAAATACTAGCTGACCACGATTGGATGCAGAAAGCCAACAACAGAGATCATCGGAGACAACTGAGGGAGCCTTAAATCCGACTATGGATGGAATAAGCTAAGATGATGACTGTGGCAATTATTAAAAGCAGCCCATAAAAATGTAAAGGAAATTAGTTAGTTTCCAAAAGGTTCTGCTACCACCCCTTCATATTAAATTGGAACTGATAAAAAATCTTATTCTGGGCATTTTCTAGATAGAATAGAAAAGTTTTCTACAAAATTTTAACAAGAGATTAAAAATATTAGCCTTCCAAAAAAGTTGATAATTATGTGACATTAGTAAATAATTCTTGATGCAAGAAAATTGGAAGCAACATCTAATTGAGGATCCAGTTCCTTCACTCTTATTCCGTAAGAACTTTGGTACTATAAGTGATGAATGCGGAGAGGACTCGACTCTTATTACAAATGCACTTCAGATTAATTACAAGAAATCGACTTATTTTATCATCATTATTTTATTTATGTCAGATATTTATTATTTTTCTTAAAAATTCAATGAACATTTTTTTTTAAAAATAGCAATTAAAAATATCATTGTCACATGGGCATTAAATTCCTTAGAATGCAACTTAGAAATTACTGTTAATTAAAAATAGGAAAAAAACTTTTTTTTAACTTCTGTACAGTATTATTTGCTAAAATTATTTATATAAGTGAGATTTAAAATAAGAAAAACAATTAATATAAATTAGGAATTATTTTATTGGAAGAAATGTAATACGACAAATCTCAATTTTGAATTTCTGAATAAGACAATGATTCTACGTATGTCTTTAGATTTTTTGTAGCATGTTATATCAATGTTCATTATAATATAGCCAGAAACTAAGCTAAATAATAAATTAATCCCATAATATTATTTTAAAGAAATAAAGGCAATTTAACTCAGCTATTTTACTATGCTAATAATCACTAAGAACATTGATAATAAAGTCGTTATCGGCTAGTTGCTATGCTCAACTACGTGCCCTGAACGTGATAAGAAACGAAATAAAGTAAGAAGGAAACTAGAGGATGATAAACATTGATTTAAAAATTTAGTTAGTAATGGATGGAACGATGTAATGGATTGTGACAAATATTTAACGGGTATAGTTTAGTTACAGAGGTTTTCCACGCTGGTGAACAGGACTTTTACAAATTTATTTCTTGAATAGACAACTAAAAAAAAATGATTGATAAGAAATTAAAAAGTACGACTATTAAAAACTTAGGGTTTCAGAACCCGACAAACTTATATTGAGACCTTCTATTTCGTTTAGTATCGTCACTCAACTTGTTAGGTATTAACTTGGGAGCAAATATATATTAGTATAATTAGGTGGCATGTGTAAAAAAGAAATATTCTTAAAAGCTCGGAAAGTTTTTTTGTACTAGAAAACTATCTATCTTTTAATCTTATATAAAGATAAACGACATTATAAAATACTCCCAAATTGTTTGGGGTCTATTTACGGACATAGTGTCCAGCAGAGAGAACTTCAATTGGTTAGAGACTGGGAATACACCACAACCCCTGGTTCTTCAGGACTGTTTGATGAGTGTAGTCCGCTTTGAAAGTGAGTTTGAAATCGATAAATTATTTCGTTCAAAAGTTATCGTGCCAACAGACCGACAAATATGTTTGGCGAAATGAGTGATCTAGGAACACCCTATTATTATCTTTTCTATCATTCCATTCGAGATGATATAAGGCAATAAGATACTGTCACGATTATTCATACGAATCCTAAACAGGATGTGTCATTAAAAAAGACGAATAGTTTATCTTCAAAAATTCCATCAGTATATATATATATATATATATATATATATATATATATTATATAATTATGAGATGGTCCAAGGGTGCTTATATTTTCTTTATCGTTCACCTCCCTGGCTGAATAGGGATTAACCATTTTTTATATTTTAAGAATATCAGATGAAGTAATATTCATCAACGTTATCCAAATGCCGAAATATACATTTTTATATTTCACAGCACCTTTTAGTCAACGCTACGGACTTTATTACATTTCTACAATAACTACTACCTATGTGTTTAACCAAGCCAAATGCACTTAAATAAATTAATAAATAAATTTACTGATCTGCCGGGATTTGAACTCTTGACCTTCTGCACTATAAGCATCATTCATTTTTAAATTATATTTATTAATTACAAATTTAGATTTGAGAAGAACAGCGACTCCGAGGAAGCTCGACTAGGTTGAGTCAGCCGGTGTTTGGCTTGTGGGAAATTATATGCAAATTTTTATTAACCTGCATCGGCCTCCAGGCAAACTTTATTCTGATCTATGATACAATTGCTTGCTTTCTCTTTTCTTTGTTAATTAATTTTAATTAAGTACAGTGAGTTATTGAATTATTATAGAAAAATGGTTTGTATTAAGAGCCTGCTTTTATTGCAAACTATAAGCAAGTACTACCCCATGGAGCTAGGGCCGCAGTAATTTGCCAAACCCAATATATTCTTTACCATAATTAATATAAGGTTGACAAATATTTCAAGAAAATAATATCTGAATTTTTCTAAATTCCCAGAAAGCGGAATGTCGTCGCCAAGTAGTAAAAAAACATATAAATTTTATTTAATTTGCAGTTTTATTTAAAAATGGAACGTGAGTTATTTGAATGTCGCTCAGACAAAGAATCTAATTAGGGACCAGAGGAAAAATTGTCTAAGCCGGAATCATCCGAAAGTTAATAGTTCATCTAGAAACCGTGAACAAAGTTTTATCAGGCTTGAGTTAAGTTTAATTTGGTAAAGAATGGGCAGTGACAAGTCCGTAATTCAAAAATTATTTTTGGCTTGCTGACGAAGCCAAAAATTTATCTTATCGAAAATGGCAAGTTTTATTATCAGCAGGTTTAATTGTTTGGCATAAATGTAACAAAAAAAAACAATTTTATAAAAAATGAAAGATGCATACTCGAAAAATTCCGTGTCTAAAAAATTAGGCTTTAAACTCGTACACGTTTTGCTTATGACACTAACACACGACTCGAGTCACTAAACTGTAACCCATATGTGAAAAAGTTGTTTGCTAAATATATTACACAATATTCCCCTTTATGAAACCATTATTAATATGGCATTCTAATTGCAAGATTTTTTTGTATATTAAAAATAACCGGTCAAGTGCAAGTTGAACTTGCGCAATTAGTGTTCCGTACGTTGATTGCTTTTAACATAAAAAAATTTATTACGAAGGTATAAAATGATCAGTGACTTCACAAAACACACTCTAAATGAGTTTTCAACAAAGTTTGTTTTCAATCTTTACTAAAAACCCAAATGAGTTTTTAATAAAGTTTGTTTTAAATCTTTAGTGAAAACTGATGATCTTGAAATTTTTGTTTTTTTTTTATGTACCAGATTAATTATTAAAAGTAATGCACTCGTGATAATTTTCGTTCATTCTACATCTCACTAAACTCCACAATTTTTTCAAAATTTTTTGTTAGGTACTTTTCGAGATAAGGTGGGTGGACAGCGATTTTTCGCGATTTTTTAAAAATAATACAAGTGTGCGCAAATATTATGTATATATATATATATATATATATATATATATATATATATATAATATATATATATTACTCGTGTTTTCCTAAGCTTTCATTTGACACCACTCTCGATGACCTAGTAAAAAAAATTTTTTTTTCACTTCCGATTTCACCCCCAAAACTAACCCCTTAAGTCAAAATTTAACTTTCAAAACTACATAGCTCTGATGAGGCCATCAATTCCTATATTATTACCAAATTTCGAACTTTCTATGACAAATAGTTTCGGAGAAAATCGGGTGTGACAGACAGACGGATAGACACCGAAGTCATCTTATAAGTGTTCCGTCCGTTTTTGGGCGCTTGAGTCGACTTTCGTCCATTGTTCCGAATCGATGCAAAAACTCCTTTGGATTATGTCGAAACAGTACCAAACAGCCTCCTGTATTTTCGACACTTTGCTGTTTTTGATTAGTCATAAAAGTGCGCCGTACCCATCAGGCACATAGCTATTTCATATGCAAATAATTATGCAAAATATGCCTCAGGCATTCTGTTGATATTTTCACGATGTTATCTCTCTCGCTCACTTTTACTTTGCAGTCATTCCGAACAAAATGGTGGATTTTTTTGTGTTTTTTAAATTGACTGCCTCATTTGGACGTCGGGAATTATCGGTACTGTACCACCGTATTTAAATTCACTTACCCATCGACATATAGTTACTTTCGACGGAGGAAATGTATAACACTGGGGGGGGGGGGGGGGGGGGGGGGGGGGGGGGGGGGGGGGGGGGGGGGGGGGGGAGAGGGTCTCAAGTCATTTTTGGGTTTTGGCTGTATTTTTTCCATCGAACAGCAATGGTTAATCAACACACGAAATTCACCCCATCATATTTTTTTAAAAATCAAAAGTAGCGCCACACACAGCTGTAACTGGCAGACTAATAGACCAAACGTTATGAAAATTTTACACAAATCTTCTGAGGCTAAAAAAATATGGGGGTTTTTTTTTGGGTCTGCTGCCATCTCTTGGGACTTTTTACCCCATGATGTACTGAAAAGAGTAAAAATTTAGGATTTCTTAATTACAGTTTTAAAGCTCTTTCAGACGGGTTTGAATCATCCGGCACTCATTTTTAGTGTTCCGTACAGAACACTTATAAGATGACTTCGGTGTCTGTCCGTCTGTCTGTCCATCTGTCTTTCACTCTGTCTGTCCGTCTGTCCGTCTGTCACACCCGATTTTCTCCGAAACTATTTGTCATAGAAAGTTGAAATTTGGTAAGAATATAGGAATTGATGGCCTCATCAGAGCCATGTAGTTTTGAAAGTTAAATTTTGACTTAAGGGGTTAGTTTTGGGGGGTGAAATCGGAATTGAAAAAAAAAAATTTTTACTAGGTCATCGAGTGTGGTGTCAAATGAAAGCTGGTGGAAACACGAGTAAAAAATATATATAAAATGTAATACTTGCGCGCACTTTTCTTTGATTATTTTTAAAAAATCGCGAAAAATCGCTGTCCACCCGCCTTATCTCGAAAAGTACTTATCAAAAAATTTTGAAAAAATTCTAGAATATTCTCCACGGGGTGTAGATTGAACGAAAATTATCACGAGTGTATTACCTTTAATAATTTATCTGGTATATAAAAAAACAAAAATTTCAAGGTCATCAGTTTTCAGTAACTTTGTTGAAAACTCATTTGGGGTGTGTTTTGTGAAGTCACTGATCATTTTATACCTCCGTAACAAATTTTTTTTATTTTAAAAGTAATCAACGTACGGAACACTAATTGCGCAAGTTCAACTTGCACTTGACCGGTTATTCGTTAGGAACCAGTATTTCTGGAATAATACTTTCAGGCTAATGCGTCTGTCGCTTGGAGTAGGATATCCACTTTATGTCGTGTAATGTCGTGTACTAGCGATCACTAGTGTCCAACAATAAAAAAATAGTTAAATTTGAAAGTATTCATTTTCACAGTTGACTTCACTTAATAAGATGTTAAATTAGCTACACTTTTTGTATTCAAGTATTCAAAATTTCTGTATCTTCTGATATTTTTAATACTGCCTAGCTCTTATTGAGAGGTATTATTTCCAAGAAACTTCATAAAGCGAAAGTTTTTTTAACTAAGCTTACTGGCTAATGACTCAAGGAAAGCAAATTTTCCGTGAAAAACGTACGGTATTATGCGACATAAAATATTAATGGCTCATGTTAAGGGTTGAAGTCAAAAAAAAACTTTTCTTTGAAATGTGTGCTTACACTTTGTACAGGAACTGATGGAGAGGTAAGAAACGAGATGCAAAACCAAAAGCTGCAGTTATAAAGTTCATAATAGGAGTTATCAACATACAAGACAACTATTATGTGTTGAGTTAAATAACACGAAAAATGATTATTGATAAGTCTTTGGCCTGGTTATTTACCGCAGTAACATAACCTTTTTTCTTTCTATTTTTGTTCCGTATTCGGGTAATAACTGGAACCGTTAGCCCTCTACTCCTATTTATTATGTTGCCTTACAGTCGGTTTTCAATCTACAAGACTTCTTGGTTTTAGCAGTGTCTCTTAATATTAGTTTTTCGTTCATAAAGTACATATTACTACACGGTATCTGCGGGAAATTCGTTTTTCCATTAGTAGATTCGTCTAGCAAAAAATAAATAACATGAATTTTATTAAGTAATAATTTATATTGGAACAACAGTAACTTACTTATATTATTATATGGGATAACATGAGAGATCTACTTGCTTGTAAGCATCTGAGAATCTTGGAGCATCAGACCCATAGCCCCGATTTAAATTCCTGTGATTTTTCTGTGTCTGACCCATTATAATAATGACTAAAAGACTGGCGAACCAATTTCAATGCTAGAGAATGATTCTGGAAACGAATTTCACTAGCAGAGAATTCATACATTAGTGTGCCAGTGAGACTTATTACTCTGCTAATGAAGATTTATTAAAATGTATGAATTAAAAATTACTTTACAGTCTCTTAACGTGTTTATATTGAACCATCCTTACAATTATGAGGAAATAAAACTAACCTATGCAACAAAACAATATCTTGTTTGAGCCTAAAATTTCTTTGTGAACCTCTTGACTTACTGTTTTACATGCTACCATGGATTTAAATAACTGGCCAAGTGCAAGCTGGACATGCGCAGTTGGTGTTCCGTAGGATGATTGCTTTTAAAATTAACATTTTTGCTACGGAGGTATCAAATGATCAATGACTTCACAAAACCCATCCCAAATGAGTTTTCAACAAAGTTTGTTTCACATGTGATAATTTTCGTTCTATCCACCCAATATTCCAGAATTTTTTCAAAATTTTTTGATAAATACTTTTTGAGATAGGGCTTTTTGACCATACAAAGACAAGTATGCGCAAGTATTACATCATATATATTTTGAAACTTGTGTTTCCACAAGCTTTCATTTGACATCTCACGCGACGACCTGGCAATTTTTTTTTCATTTCCGATTCCACCCTCCAAAAGTAACCCGTTAAGTCAAAACTACAGGGGCCGTCGATTCCTATATTTGTGCAAAATTATAACTTTTTATGTCAAATGGTTTCAGAGAAAATCGAGTGTAACAGACGGACAGATAGACAGACATCAAAGTGATCCCACAAGTACGTAACACTAAAAATGACCTTTTGAATCAATCTGCCTCCCCACCGGAAAGAATCTGGATACGTCAATAAATTTGGAATATTGAGCAATAATATTATTAATGGTATTCAGGATAGAAAAACTTTATATAATTCGGCAAGCAAAACAGTTATTATAGCAAATAAGAATTATTTCAAACATACAACCTAGGCTATACAAAATGAATATCAATGAAAGAGGTGTAGTGGAAGATGGTGTTAACACTAATTTTCTAAAAATATGTTTTATTTGTTTTTAATTACAACATTTATTGAAAAGGGTTGATATAAAGTTTACAACAATTAAGATAATATTGCAGAACAACGAATACGGGGGGTGGATTGATAAGTCTGGTAAATTTCTACAAAATGGCTGGAAATTTTGTTAAGAGGCATGATGTTGGTAGGCGTGATACTCTGTAACAGTTCCGCAGTTGTTTGTTGGCATCTATCGTAAAGTGATGTGTTACTTCTTTCGCAGAAATAGATAGCATCGTGCAGTGACAAAACATTTTTATATAAGAAAGTTCATGGATACTCTGCACTAGTACTCAAGACTATTTATTACTGCATAAATGAATTTAAAAATAACCGTACGAGCGTGCAAAACCCTCGAATGAGGTTTCTTCTGAAGAGGTGATCACTAAAATTTATAGTATCGGGATAAATGATGATCGCATTAAGCTTCGTGAGATTGCTGAGATGGCAGGTATCTCATATGAAGGAGTACATAATATCCTGCATGGAGTTCTAAATAAGAAAACCATCAAGAGCCGTAAAAGTGCTCTAGAAATCGGTACAATATATTCTTCGTAAAGATTGGTATGAATACTCCTACAGAATACTTAATTAATTCTTGGAAACTGACAATGTCCACACGTTAAATATTCGATTCATACTTTTTCCAGAATTATAGAAGCTTCAAGATAACTGCTAATTAAGATCGATGAATAGAGATGATTGAAAACTTTTTCAAACTTGACTTCTGAAATTGTAATGGTTATAACCAGACAACCTGGTTTAAGTGGGATGAGACCACATTACATTCTTTAAATACCTCTTTGCTAGTCGTTCAAGAAATCTTTCGGAATAAATCGGTTTCTCAAATGTGATATTAAATTGGCCTTCACAGAGCTTTGATTTGATGTGGATGAATTTATTGTAAGATTATTTAAAAACTAAAGTTTACAATGAAAACTATTGACCATTCAGATAATCCAACAAGGAATGGCTACGATCACGAAAACAACGTGCCAAGAAAAGATAACAAAAATGTCACTGCATGCTTAGAATGATGGTATCTCAAAGACATAATTTTTTTAATATTATACATAAGTAAGATTTTAGTTTAATATACAATTCAAGTATCAAGTTTTCTATGCTTTTCTTGTTTTACCCTACGAGATTCTTGCATTTCTTCGTATTTTAGGGTCCCTAGATAATAAATAACTTTGCTTCCTATTTTCGTTTGTCTATCTGTCTGTCAGTCAGTTTGTTATCCGGGTAACTTTCTAACCAAATGAGTTTTCGATTTCTAATTTAGTTCCCACATAATACTTGATATAGGGAATAAACTCACAGTTTTTGTAAATGATCGACGAATTTTTTATTAACAGTTTTATTAGTATCATGAAAATTTTTGGGATTTTAAAAAACAAACAAATTTTAGGTATTATTATTAATAGGGGATATAAAGGTTTATAGGAGTTGAGAAGGGTTAGAGGAAATGCCCTTATCGTGTTGTATATCTTCTTCAGGGATCTTCGCGTTGTAGAATGTAAATATTATGTTAATTTTTTAAATATTTCTAGCTTTCATCAACATAACTTGAATTATGTTTGTATGTATTCTTTAGTATTGGAAAGTCAAATCGAGCAATTATCTTAGAACAATGAATTTATTTACTATAATTATTTTTAAATTAAATATGCTTTTGAAAGACAATATATACTAAAGTAAATTAAATTCATAATTAAATTATTTATAGAAAACCGTTTTATGTTTCCCTATTGTAAAATAATTATTCATGAATATTTTATCCTGAGTAAATAGCTAATTTGATTAAAAATTAGATCTAATATATCAGCAGATTAAATATTTACATCTATAATTTTAGTTATTATTTCTCGTAGAGGACAAGTAAAAATGTAATTTATCGTATTTGTTATATTTCTGTTAATGTTGTTAACAATCAATAAAAAAATAAGTAAAATGGATGTATTCTAAAAAAAACATATAAAATTGTTGAAGTAAAGTGTATGTTACATAATATAGTATTTTATAGCACTTAGATCCAAAATTCCTGTTTGACTATTTCTGATATATAAGGTTGTGTTTTTAAAGATTGGGCATACTGAAGTGATATATCGTTTTATGCGATTTTGTGCGCAAGGAGGCAAAAAATTTTCACAGCAATATATGTAGGGTCCCTTAATTCTTCATAGAGCTTAAACCGTTGAATTGATTTTCATGGATCAGGCCTCAATAAATTTGTAGCAGTTAGTTCCACGAATACCACTGACTATACAGATATACCAAAAATTAAAAAAGTTGGACGGTGAGATTTATTTTCCCCTATAACAGAAAAAGCAACAAATTTTGGAACCCATTGGTTCGGTATCAAATGAGAAGGGTTTTCAAAAGAATTTTAAATACGCAAAAACTTTTATAAGGCAAAACATACAGAATTCTTAAAAAGCACGACACTTAAAAAAACGTTTATGATCTTTTATGTGATCTACGATACTGCATGTATTATCTTTAGAGCTCTAGTAATTTGTTACAATATCACGATAAACATTGTTATTTCGTCTAACAGAAAAAAAATTAGTTTATTAAAATTAAATAATATGAGATGAAAGATCTTTGTACCATTGTTTCAACTAGAGAATAATATACACAGAGCTCAAAAAGGCATGTCAACGATAACAAAAAAAAAATATTATCTGATGAATTCTAATTTTTAATAATAATAATTTGACCCTTAAAGCACTAAAGAATTATTTCGTTGTTCCCTGTCTACTTTAGTATGACAATCGGTGGAAAAAAGCTAAGTATCCTTAGATATGCGGATGATACTGTTATACTTGCAACTTCAATACTGCCTGAAAATCACTAGCAAAAACTATGGATTGACAATTAATAGAGCGAAAACCAAAGTAATAATTGTGAGCCGTAATGAAGATCTATCACACATAAATAAAATTGCTGGTATCACTGTTTTTAGATTCAACTATTTGGGATCCCTTGTAAATAACAGTGGTGGTTGCGAAGCGGAAGAAAGAAAACGTTTGGCAATGCCTAGAAACTCGACCATCAAACTCACTAAGGTCTGGAAAGATCCAGTTGTCACAAAAAATACAAAGCTAATATTGCTATCCAACCTTATATTCCCCATAGCAACGGAAACATGGACCATTAAACAAGCTGACAAAAGACGAATCGATGCGTTTGAGATATGAGCATCTCGAAGAAACCTCAGAGTATCATATACCGAACACCGTACTAATATATCTATTCTTGAAGAGCTTGGAATAAATGACCGACTTTGAAATAGAATTAATAGACAATATCTGAAATATTTTGGTCACATTATGAGGAAAGGGGATGCCATGGAAAAGCTTGTAGTAACGGTGAAGATAAAAAGTAAAAGATCAAGGGAACGGTTTACGACAAGATGGTCCGACCAAGTAAGATCTCTCTTTGGGATGGGTATGCACTAGTCAAATCAAGTCGCGCAGAATCGAAATGCCTTGAGATTGACTGTTGAGGCCGCAACTATATAATGTCACCGATACTTCTATTGGGGTAAAAGGATTGAGAGAAAGAACTTATAGTAGATATAACTTGGCAAGAATACGTCGTATGCATAGCAAGGAGAGCTTCTCAAATGCTAAAACTTTTATTTCGTACTAAAAAGCTCCATCCCTAAACATACAATGCATTTGTGGATTCTAATCAGAATAGATTGGCAACCCAGAACTTACCAGCAACCTTGACTCCCTGGAACATCAAAGAACGGTAGGCTACTTAAGTCTATTCTGCAAGTACTTTTATGGAAAGTGTTCGATGAATGTGGTCCGCTTAATTCCTCCTAGACCAGTGCATGCTAGGAATATACGTTGTGCCAATATGACATCTATCTATTTATATGGAGAACCTCAACTCTTTCGAATGATGATGAGGAATGTGTTGATTGCAATTTACAGCGATTCAAGACTAACAAATCTCTTCGTTCAAGTGTCGGTCCTGTAGCGCTTTAGTTATTTCCCTGTAGTACATGTAATAACTTTTCCTTCCTGCTGGAAATGTGTCACAGTTTAGCCGATACCTAAAAAAGGCAAGAAGACCTTACCAAATTACTACCGACCAGTCGCACTTCTTTAAATAATATCGCAAGTCGTGGAAAAGGTTACACAGGGGAACAGCTGTTTTGGTGTCGAGGTTTTTTGAGCTGATTCTATATCAATTTGATGTCCTGAATTCAAATAACGTATTCATTTGTACCTAGGAGCTCAAATTTTTAAGATATACAATTTTAGAGAAATATAAGTTACATTATTGTAACTCAAATCGGTAAGTGTAGTAAACAAAAGTAGATACGAAATTTTTATTTTAGTTATACAAAATACAATATTATGTTGTACTTACAAACAAAAAAAAAAAACATTGAAGAAATGAAATAGTCACTCAACACTTGGAAAGCTTCTTTTCCGCGACATTCTTGAATGTTTTTTTAAACAGTCCATTTTTAAACTCCAGCAGTAATCTGCCATCATGTGCATGTCCCATCTTCCTTGGTAGCGGTCCTCCATAACTTTAATATCTTGGTGAAATCTTTCACCTTGTTCCTCACTCATGTCTCCTAAATTTTCTGGAAAACGGTCTAAGTGGCTGTGTAAATAGTGTATTTTAATACTCATATTGCACCCTAAGGATTTGAAACTATTAAGCATCTTGTTAACCATTTCAACATAGTTTTGAGCTTTATGTTTGCCTAGAAAATTTTCTACAACTGCAACAAATGATGTCCAAGCTTCTCGTTCAACTTGATTCATTGAATTTATGAAGGCAGGATCCTTAATTAATTGTCTTATTTGTGGGCCGTCAAATATCCCTGCTTTGAGTTTTTCTGTGCTCAACTGATGCATTTTTACACTTATATATGCAAAACAAGACCCATTCTTATCAAGAGCCTTTACAAATTGCTTCATTAAGCCCAACTTTATATGTAACGGAGGAAGTATGATTTTTTCTCTTTCAACCAAAGCGTCGTTAATGACATTCTTTTCCCCAACGTCCATGTTTTCTCTCTGAGGCCAATCTTTTCTAACCCAGTGGTGTGTTTTGTCCCTACTATCCCAGAGGCACAAGAAACACGGATATTTCGTGTAACCACTTTGCTGGCCAAGAAGAAAGTTTACCATTTTTAAGTCTACACAAATCATCCATTGATGTTCGTAATACTTTATCTTCTGCAAGACCAAAGCTATGGTATTATATTCGTCTTTCAGTTTCGTTGAGTGAGCTAGTGGTATTGAACCATATTTATTCCCATTATGTAGAAGGACACATTTTAAACTTCGCTTTGAACTGTCAATAAATAGGCGCCAATCATCTGGAATATATTCAGAAAGTCCCATTTCTTTCATGAGTCCCCTAATTTCGTGACAAAATACAAGATTGTCTCCTTGAGAAAAGAATGGTAGCAGATCTTTTTCTCTTGTACGGTAAAAGGTAATTTTGGTTCCTTGTTCCAGTAAATTTTTGTCGTTCAACCTAGAAGCCAGTACTTCAGAAGCTTTTTCGATAAATTGAGATCCCTGGTGAGATCATTTAATTCATTTTGATTGAATCGTTGAGGAACTGATGACGTCCCCTCATAGTCACTGTTAGTTTCATTAGCATCAGAACTTTTATTAGCATCAGAAGAGCGATCAGAGGGAAAATATTCGTCATCAGAGATATGTGGTAGCTGATGAAATGTTGGAATCGGTATTTCATTTGAGTGCGGGATAGGGCGTATTGCCGAGTCTAAATTGGGATAAGTCCACTTACTGCGGTTATTTCGATTGATTCCATTAGTATTTACTAAACAGAAATAACAATCATTGAAGTGGTTTTTTTGGTTCTCTACAAACCATTGGTACGCCGAATTTTAGACATTTTCTTTTCCCGGTAGTCCACTGCCGTAAATGCTCTGTACAAGTTTTACATACGAGATGCGGGGCCCACGTTTTGTCCTGATCACCAAGCTTAACTCCAAAGTATCCAAGATACGCTCGCTTTACAAAGTCAGTAATAGTTTGTCTGTTTTGTTGAAACATGTATTCTCCGCATATATAGCAAAACACATCAGGTTGATTTACACAACTTCTTCTTGAACTGGAACCTGAACTCATTTTAATTCTGTTCAATAACACAAAAACACTCTTTTCTTAACATAAAATAACACGCCGAATTCGATCTACTCTCATTAGTAAGAACGCACAAACTGACGAGACTTACCCGAGTTAGGTGATTAAAAGGGTCAGTTCAGGTACCTGATAGACAATGGTTCCACTATTTATAGATTTACCTGGAATTTACTCAATTACAGACTGACAATAAAACCATTGTACCTACATTAATGAATATATAATAATTTTAGAACTCTCATAAATGAATATACTGAATAAAAACAACATTGGTAGATAAGTTGATGTATCTAAAAAAGTAGAGCTGATAGAGAAAAACGGATTGCATGTATAGATTTAACGTCCCAAATATAGTTAAAATCAGCTCTAAAATCCCAGGCACCAAAACAAAAATATTTTTTTTTTTGTTGCCCTGGGTTATCAATCAGCATCTTCTAAAATATCTTGAAGGATTCAACATTATTAGAGATCACCAATATGGCTTTCGTAAACATAGATCAACAGAAGATCTTCTGACTTATGTAACACATGTTTGGAACAACGCAATTGAAGACTTTGGAGAATCTCGAGCGGCTGCTCTTGACATATCCAAGGCACTCGACCGTGTTGGGACTGCTGGCTAAGTTACGCTCTTATGGCATGTCTGAAAAGTTCTATTTGTGACTCTCATGTTTCCTCAGAGAGCGTTCTTTACGAGTGGAGGTCGACGGATTTCTTTCTAACACCTTCATTATCAACGCCAGTGTGCCACAAAGCTCCATACTGTCTCCTACTCTCTTTCTCATTTACATTAACGATCTGCTGGAGAAGACCGGGAATCCAATCTATAGCTTTACAGATGACAGTACGCTTATCTCTTCATTCACTTTGAATACTCGGACATCGGCTACTTAGGCGAATATCTGCAGACAGCAGGAGGTCGTTGAACTTAACAAAGACCTAGAAGAAATTCTATCTTGGGGTGACAGTAACCAAGTGGAATTTAACGCTACAAAAACCCAGGCGGCAGTTTTTTCTAAAAAAGTTAAGGTTACTAAACCCGACATAGTCATGTCGGGGCATTCCATTCCCCTAGCATTGTCACTCAATTTGTTGGGCGTTAATTTGGGAGCAAATATGTCCTGGCATGAACATGTTACAGGCATAGCAAGGAGAGCTTCTCAAAAGTTGGGAATATTATTTCGAACCAGAAAGCTTTACACTCCACAACAACTGTTAATTCTTTACAAAGCTCGAATTCGATCAACTATGGAATACTGCTCCCATGTTTTGGGCTCCGCTCCCAAACACACGCTGCATTTGTTGGATTCTGTTCAGAGAAGAGCTGTTCGTCTGATTGGTAACCCGGAACTGGCCGACGGCCTTGATTCGCTGGAAGTATTTTCATGGAAAGTGTTCGAAGGATGTGTAGCCCGCTTAATTCCTCCCAGAGCGGTGCATGTTAGAAATAGACGTAGCGCCAATATTTCACATCCGTATGAGGTTCTGCTTGTTACACCGCGTACAACGCTCTTCAAGCATTCTCACATTCTGCTCCTGGAGCGCTTCAGGGACTTCCCTGCAACACGTGTGCTAGACCCATAAAAAAAAAAAACGTAGAAACAGGCGTGCCTCGAGATAATGTTATAGGACCAGTATCGTATCTACCCATACTAACCACAAATAGAGAATGTTACTATTGCTAACTATAACAAGAGTGTAAAAATAATACAGCATTGATGGAAAAAGACTTTCTATATAAGTTAAGTGTATGTATTGGTAACAATAAATCAAATCACAATTCCGTAATGGAACACAGCTTACTGAAAGTTAGGTTTTGGTGGAGGGAGCGCTTCAACAAGAATAGGAAGAACCTAGACCTAGGATATAGGATAATGTACTGAATGATTAGACAGCAGTCCCAACTGTCAGTATATAATAAATTATTACATTATAAGAAAGAAAGGATATGAACTTTCGATTTCTTTTAAGACCAACTGCAGCCTCTTGTTGGAATAACTTGACATGGGGTAGGTCAAATGGCCCTATACCGAGAGATCTGGAAAGATCAAGTGCGAAGAACCAGCTCATGAGTAGTCACCGCGTCCTGCTAAGGGCATTAGGACAGAGGAGGATATATATATATATATATATATATATATATATATATATATATATATATATATATATATATATATATATATATATATATATATATATATATATATATATATATATATATATATATATGTATATATATATATATATATATATATATATATATATATATATATATATATATATATATATATATATATATATATATATATATACGAGGCTGGTTTGAAAAGTCCGTGCAAAAATAAAAACTACTTATGTGTTTGGCGTAAACCTTTTTTATTTTTCGACATAGTCTCCTTTTAGGCTTATACACTTCGTCCAACGCTGTTCTAGTTTGTTGATCACTTACGAATAATAGGATTTGTCCAAGTCTGCAAAATATCCATTAGTGTCTGCAATCACCTCCTCGTTTGAATAAAATCTTTGTCCCGCCAGCCATTTCTTCAAATTGGGGAACAAATAATAGTCCAAGGGAGCCAAGTCTGGAGAATAGGGGGGATGTGAAACTAGTTGGAATCCTATTTCCATTAATTTTGCGACCACAACTGCTGAGGTGTGTGCTGGTGCGTTGTCGTGATGGAAAAGGACTTTCTTGTGGGCCAATCGCGGGCGTTTTTCTTGAAGCTCGGTTTTCAAACGGTCCAATAACGATGAATAATATTCACCTGTAATAGTTTTACCCTTTTCCAGATAGTCGATGAGGATTATCCCTTGCGAATCCCAAAAGACAGTCGCCATAACCTTTCCGGCCGAAGGAACGGTCTTCGCCTTTTTTGGTGCAGATTCCCCCTTGGTAACCCATTGTTTAGATTGTTGTTTGGTCTCAGGAGTATAGTAATGTATCCATGTTTCATCCACAGTGACGAAACGACGATTAAAGTCCTCCGGATTCTTCTGGAACAGCTGCAAACACTTCACACGATTCCGTTTTTGGTCAAGCGTGAGAAATCGCGGCACCCATCTTGCGGATAGCTTTCTCATGTCCAAATGTTTATGCAAAATATTATGTACCCGTCGAGATGCCCACAGCACTAGCAATCTCACGCACCTTAAGTCTTCTGTGATCCATCACCATATCATGGATTTGATCAATGATTTCTGGAGTCGTAACCTCCACAGGCCGTCCAGAATATTCAGCGTCACTTGTGCCCATATGGCCAGTCCGAAAATTTTGAAACCACTTATAAACTGTTCTAATCGAAGGTGCAGAGTCACCATAATGTTTATCAAGCTTCTCTTTAGTCTCCTGAGGCGTTTTGCCTTTCATAAAGTAATGTTTAATCACCACACGAAATTCTTTTTCGTCCATTTCTTGAAAATCACTCGACTTCCTTGATTCACACGAATGCCAAACACAAAGAAATAGACCAATATGGCTGAAACTTGGTGTGCGTTCATTCAAGAGATGCTACTAACTAAACATGACCTCGATACGCGCCGGTGGTGCCATCTCTCGGACTTTGCACGGACTTTTCAAACCAGCCTCGTGTATATATATATATATATATATATATATATATATATATATATATATATATATATGTATTTATATATATACATATATATATATATATATATATATATATATATATATATATATATATATATATATATATATATATATATATATGTATCTATATATATATATATATATATATATATATATATATATATATATATATATATATATATATATATATATATATACTCCTTCTCTGTTCTAATGCCCTTAGCAGAACGCGGTGACTACTCATGAGCTGGTTCCTCGCACTTGACCTTTCCAGATCTGTCGGTCTAGAGCCATTTGACCTACCCCATGTTGAGTTATTCCAACAAGAGGCTGCAGTTGGTCTGCCTCTTGATATATATATATATATATATATATATATATATATATATATATATATATATATATATATATTTATATATATACATATGTATTGGATATTTTATATCATTTTTGGTGTTAAGTAAGGACACTTATAAGATCACTTCGGTGTATGTCCGTTTGTCTGTCCGTCTGTCTGTCTGTCCGTCTGGCATACCCGATTTTCTTCGAAACTATTTGACATAGAAAGTTGAAATTTTGCACTAATATAGGAATTAATGGGCCCATCAGAGCCGTGTAGTTTTAAAACTTAAATTTTGACTTAAAGGGATAGTCTCACATGCTGCTCCTGGAGCGCTTTAGGGACTTCCCTGCAACACGTGTGCTAGACACATAAAAAAAAAAAACGTAGAAACAGGCGTGCCTCATGATAATGTTATAGGACCAGTATCGTATCTACCCATACTAACCACAAATAGAGAATGTTACTATTGCTAACTATAACAAGAGTGTAAAAATAATACAGCATTGATGGAAAAAGACTTTCTATATAAGTTAAGTGTGTGTATTGGTAACAATAAATCAAATCACAATTCCGTAATGGAACACAGCTTACTGAAAGTTAGGTTTCGGTGGAAGGAGCGCTTCAACAAGAATAGGAAGAACCTAGATCTAGAATATAGGAAAATCTACTGAATGATTAGACAGCAATCCCAACTGTCAGTACATAATAAATTATTACATTATAAGAAAGAAAGGATATGAACTTTCGATTTCTTTTAAGACAGTGGTAAAACACCCATCATAGATTTATTCTTATTTAACTGATTTTAATTACAATTCGCTTCATCTAATTACTAAAAATAGAAACGTATAGGTTTATCTTCCAGTCATAACATTAATACCCACTATAGTGTACAAACAATTACCGTAAGTGTGAGACTAAACACCAACGTTAATTTTTAACATGATTTCTCTGAAATTGCCTTTATGCAAACATTGGTTGTTTGCAGTCCTCGATATAAACAAGACGTGACAAACAAGTTCTGCTTGCACACCAGATTAAAATAACTCAATTTATGTACAAGATGAGTACCAAGTAAGTTAAAAATAATATACTATTTTAGTTATTGAAGTGATATTGGGCCTTATGAAAACTCTAAGACGCATAAATGATAAGGATGTACGAATAATAAGACAACTATACTGGAATCAATCTGCCGAGATCAAAATTAAAAAGGACATTTCAACAAAATCTTTAAGAGTTGTAGGCAGGAGAGCCTACTGTCGCCAGTATTATTTAATATCTACGTAGAGGAAATATTTTAACTTGCCCTAGAAGATGAATGCAGAGGGATAAAAGATAATGAAAAGTCTATAAATAATATTCGTTATGCAAAAGATAGTTGCCAATAACATGGAAGATCTGCAAATTTTAATTAATATTAATGATATTGGCGAGGAGTATGGTCTACGTATTAATAGTGGGAAAACCAAAATGATGGTGATTAGTAGACACCCCCAAGAGG
The DNA here is from genome assembly GCA_019049505.1 of Pachyrhynchus sulphureomaculatus. NCBI lineage: Eukaryota > Metazoa > Arthropoda > Insecta > Coleoptera > Curculionidae > Pachyrhynchus > Pachyrhynchus sulphureomaculatus. The sequence goes on along the minus strand of CM032449.1, from coordinate 164,318,718 downwards.
ATGCATCTCTCTTTATAAAGGATCAAGAGATTCAAAGGATTACTAAATTCAATGATTGGCTTTATCGTCAGCGAACGTTGGGATGTGGAGGTTAAACTGCGGATTGGCTTGGCAAAGGATACCATTCTAAAACTGAAAAATGTGCTGCTTCAAAGACAATTGCCACTAGCCGTGCGCCTACGGGTAATAAAATGCTATGTCTAGATGGTCCTCTCATATAGTGTAAAGACATAGTCATTGAATCGTATCCAAGCTTTCGAGCTATGGATACTGCGACGTTTGCATTTCTTGGACAGAACACCTAACCAATGAAGGGCTAGGGTGGAGAGGCAAGTACTTAATATCGTAAAACAATGCATGGTGTCTTATTTGGGACATATACTAAGAAGTGACCGCTACTCGATTCTAAAACTTTTCAGGGAAAAATGGAGGGTCGGCGAGGACCCAGTAGAAACCAGCACTCGTGGCTCCAGAATATCAGGGACTGGTGTGGAGTTTCGGACGCTGCGTCCATTTTTCGACTAACAGAGAATAACAACCTAAATAAGAACTGAAGAAATGGTACAGAGACCCTGACGTATATGAATGCATGGGACACGAAAAAGAAGAAGAAGACGTAATTGAGGATGACTTAGAATAAAAGGTACTGAACTAATGCACGGTAAAGGTAAATTACAATGATAATGGGGATAGACTAATAAATATTCAATATGTGGGGCCATTTAATTTAGATTATTAAAAAGTGATCACTAACGATCATCTTAGATACAGGTACTAGCTATTAGTACTGCATAGGCTCAATATATTACCCTTGGTGAATATAATGATCATGTAGAGAATTGAGCTCAGTTTTTCTCTTGCCGCCGACGAGTGAGGACAGTGCAAAATTCATGATGTAGTTGTGGCATCATCAACGGCAGAGAAAGTGCAGGGAAAACTTTTATTAGGAAGTTTTAACTCTGTAAATAGCGACGAGGAAGTCTTAACTCCCCTCGAACACAAAAAGTTGTCAAAATTGTGAGTTCTCAAAATTCTATGAAAAAAAAAAAACAATAACACGAGAAAAAACATGACCTCGCGCAGACTGTCTCAAACTATTAGAGAAAATTTCGGAATAAATGCATATAAAAGAGTTATTAATCGTTTGCTAACGGAAAAATTAAAAAAATCTACGGTTAGTGCAATATGACGCTGATTGGAGAGCAATGTTTATCATTTATTAAATTTGAAAACTGCCCTTTTGGTAGCCCACGTTTAAAATACCTTGACTCCAGACTGTGCAATATTCTCGAAGAAAGGATTTGTCGACCCATATATCAAAATTTAGGTTTGGTAAAAACTGGGTATCATCCCTACGAAAATTCGAACTGATGATATCTTCTTTTGTCTTAACTTTCGCTTATAGTTATGCCTTCAATTGTTTTAATTTTAATTAAGGGCATATAATTTTTTTTGATCCCCTATAGATACTGGTAAATAAATGGATTTACCTTCCCATGACATTATACTCGCAAAAAATTTTTTTTTAAAATTATAGCCCTTGTGAAACATAATTTGAAGAATTGAATTTCTGGTTTAAATTGTCAAAAATAGTCTGCACAATTTTGCAATTAAAGTTAACGAACCTAAGACTATATATATATATATATATATATATATATATATATATATATATATATATATATATATATATATATATATATATATATATATATATATATATATATATATATATATATATATATATATATATATATATATATATATATATATATATATACATAAAGCGAGAGATAGCACCGGACTTACGCGTTAGTTTTAGAGGATATGTATGTGAAAACTAGGTTACTCAAACGTGTAAACCAAGTCTACCTAACATATCACCTCGCCAGAAGAAGAGACACCATGGAGAAACTGGTAGTCGAAGGAAAAGTCAGCGGTAGAAGATCAAAAGGCAGACCAACTGCAGCCTCTTGTTGGAATAACTCGACATGGGGTAGGTCAAATGGCCCTAGACCGAAAGATCTGGAAAGATCAAGTGCGAAGAACCAGCTCATGAGTAGTCACCGCATCCTGCTAAGGGCATTAGGACAGAGGCGGAGGATATATATGTACATATATGTATGTTATATATATATATATATATATATATATATATATATATATATATATATATATATATATATATATATATATATATTGGATATTCTATATCATTTTTGGTGTTAAGTAAGGACACATATATGATCACTTCGGTGTATATCCGTTTGTCTGTCTGTCTGTTTGTCTGTCCGTCTGGCACACCCGATTTTCTTCGAAACTATTTGATATAGAAAGTTGAAATTTGGCACTAATATAGGAATTAACGTGCTCATCAGAGCCGTGTGGTTTTGAAACTTAAATTTTGACTTAAAGTGATAATTTTGGCGGGTGAAATCGGAAATGAAAAAAAAAATTATCAGGTCATTGAGGGGGGTGTCAAATGAAATCTTGTGAAAACACTAGCTCAAAAATATATATAATGTAATACTTGCGTATACATTGATCATTTTATACCTACGCAACAAAAATTTTTATTTTAAAAGCAATCAACGGATGGAACACTAATTGCGCAAGTCCAACTTCCACATGGCAGGTTATTCATTGATTCAATACCACTTTTTCTAAAAATTATCAACCATTTTAGTCATGTCCTGAATTAAATCTGACGGCGAAAACATTGCATGAAAGTACTGCCGGTGGTAACTTGACTTTTCATCTACTTATAAGTAAATATTACCCTACATTCTTTACTAATAATATGTGCTAGGTTTAATATAACCTAGAGCGTAAGTAGAATTTATTTGTAATTTTGCTTTTACCAAGAAGTGCAAACAACACTCTATTTCAATAAAGGCAATTTCAAAGAAAACCTGTTGAAAATTACCTTTGGTGTTTATTCTCACCTTTGCTGTAATTCTGACACATGAGGGTATTTAGAAATTATATATACGGAACGAAATAAATTATATACGAAATCAGTCAAGCAAGAATATCAATAAAATACGAGACTTCCGATGCTAATTGTTAGTGGTCGCTTTTTAATAAATTATCTCTAACATGTCCGGGTTAAACTCACATATCAACTTGCCTATAAACGAGAGATAAACTGTTGGCACTTAAACATCTATTTTTAGGTAAAGCAATGCTCATTAGCTATTTTGGCAGTCGTTTATTTACATTGAACAAAGTAAATTAAACATAGTTTAGCTATAAATTAGGTGAGTATTTCTAAAGCAGACCTTGAATAAAGATTAAATGCAACAAAATTGAACAAATATTTATCTAAAAATCGCAATGCTCGGAAATAATGCACAAGTAATCAAAATATCGTTATTGCTCTCATAACAAAACTTTAAACATCTTGGACGTATTGTAGCGCCTAATAGCATTTCGAATGTTCTTAGATATTTCCTTATTCACCCTTCTTATTTCTTGTATACTCGTGGTCTTGCTTCGCATAGATCTACGCTGTTGCGTGTGCGTGTGTGTGAACTCATTTTGTTTTCTTGTTTCTGTTAAGAGCAATGTTAGGCTGTGGCTTGAGTAAATCGAGTTTGTTATCTTTTTATTAAGTTCATTTATGTTCGCAGTATGGATATCCTCCAATCCCCGATTTACAGTTTTCCCCAACTTGTATATTTTCCTTCCTTCCTTATTAGTTACTTTCTCTCATATCTTGTACCTATAAGTATGCTACATATATATATATATATATATATATATATATATATATATATATATATATATATATATATATATATATATATATGTTTTGACGAATGTTCTCACGGGTGTGAAATGTAGTAGTAGTTTTTCGGGTATCCCGTGTTAGCTTAAAGTCCCTTGATGGACAGTTTCGCTGACGCTTCGATGGAATCTCATATGGTTGAATTATTGTTCCTCTTGGTTAGACTTGGTTGGACGGGATGATAGCCAACGTTTACCGAACTCTTGGAAACATATTCTATCCCAGTACCAAGTCCAACCAAGAGAAACAATAATTCAACCATATGTTACTTCACCAACACAAACATTACAAAGAACCACAGGACCGACAACGCGCAGCCAAAGCCGAGCCTCTATTGGCCAGATTCGTCCGACCAATAGAGCCACCCCCGAGCACATAAAACCGGCGCACTCGGAGCCAGTCTCGACATTCAACACTAAGACACCGACCAGTGATCAACGCTTTGAAAAAGATGGATGAGATTCCATCGAAACGTCAGCGAAACCGTCCATCAAGGGACTTCAAGCTAACACGGGATACCCGAAAAACCACTACTACATATATATATATATATATATATATATATATATATATATATATATATATATATATATATATATATATACTTGAAACCAAGGTACGAATTTTCTAAGAGATATCTAAAATTGCACTATCGCATCTTCGATATTGAACCAGAAAGTATTGAAATTGGACAAAATCTGAAGCGATTCTGTTTTTCTTGCCCAATAGAAGTCAATACTTTACGCTTAAAGGCAACAAGTTAGAAAGGTAAAACAATGTTTAGAATCTAAAACTGTCGTATGACAAAAACCCTGTATGAAAAGACCAGGTTACAGCCACAATGCGGAAGGAACGAGCTTTCCTGTTAAAGCTGTACTTCCTATAAAATGAATGAGAATAAACTATGCGTAAGAGGATTGTCAGGTCAGGACTTTTATACTGATTGCACATATATAGGCAAAACATAGAGGCCTTACTTTAGGCTACATAGAATAGGTCTCTCAGATTGATTGCCGATGCTTCCTGGTTTGTTAGAAACTACCATTTACATTGGGAATCCAGACTGTTCAGCAACACACCAGAGAATTCGGTGACCGTACGATTTCATACCAGATGCCTAAGTAACAGGAATAATGTGCAACTTGATGCAGTAGAAACTTGACTAGATGAAATTATCAAAGACTATAGGAGTGGTTAAAGGGCACTATCACTAGTACACAACCTCAAGGTATGAAATAGATTAAACTTAAAACTCTATGATAATATTATAGCTGCAACTTTGTCAAATAAGGTGACGAGAACCTAATTTATATATGCGTCCAATCATTGTATTGTATGATTTTATATGACCCATTAAGAAATAAAATGAGGCTAAATAATTAGCGTGTGGGATCTCGTATATCGTTAATATCCCCGCTCGAGGGATTTCATTTGGGTTATTTTGCGCCCATATTCTAAATATCATTATCTCTCTCATAAGTATATTAAGCTTGAAACAGCATTTTAATTTTTTATTATTTTCTTTGGAACTGCTTCCATTTAAATAATATTTTGTTTGTATTTGAATTCTACTGATTTTCAATGTTAGCGAAACCCACGAGCGGATTATTGGCAACGAATCTAGGATAAATGAAAAGTAATATTTAGTTTTAAAGTAGCATTAGGTAATTAGAACAAAAAAGATAAACTAAAACATGTATGTTTAACAGAAAGAGAGGTAGTGGAAATCTGATTCATGTATTTATGTGTGGGCATAACTACTGCATAGTGCCATTTAGCTTATAAGAACAACAACCACAATTACCGTGATAGTTACCGACTGTAGTTATAATCGTGCGAAGACTCGGTTTAAACGACTGACAGATAACTCATAAAGTCTTCCTTTAACATTTTGCAATTGGATTAGTATTAATTTTTTTTTTGGCTCTTGGATTTTAGCATTGGTAATACTAACTGTAACTTTTAAAATTATTCCCGTTATAAGCACATTGCACAGTATGCATTTATTACCATCTATCTAGTACTCTGTAAATCATAGTTCACTAAGAATCCAGACAAGCTACGTATAATCATGGGATTCTTTAAGTTATCTTTTTTTTAATTTTTTGTTTAAATAGTAAAATAAACGGTGGAACTGAATAAATGAAAAATGATTTTAATTTATTTCCTTCCAATCAAAACTGAATAAATAAATTTACAACTTAGTGTATCCCTTCTTCTTCCTGGGATATAATATGCAATGCTGTATATCGAGGACTGTTCATCTACTCCAGTGTCCATTTTTTTTTATTAATTTACAGCTCATCAGCCTGCTCAAATATGGTCGGAACATCTGTCACACTGGAACTGTTTTTTATGACGGACTCATGAATGTTATTTTAAACTCGGATTACCTTATCAAGTCTTTATTATTTCATATGGAAACAAAAATCGGTTAAGTGTCCACAGTCAAAGGATTCGAATAAGTTTAGCGTTCTAGCCTTAGTGGGCAGGTCTCGACACTACATAATAGGATTGCCATATGTAGCCTTCAGTCAATCGATGTTGGGTAACAGATTTCTATGAAGTATGAAATTTGAGTTGAAAAAGACTGTTTTTTTCTTCCTGTCCCTACTAAATCAATAATTAGTGTTTTCTTGTATCCACAAACTTTATAAAAGTTTTATGCAATTTTTTTGGATCATATCTGGAAAACTTTTGTTTAGAAATTATTGAAAAAATCACCAAAATCACTTTAGTTTTATTTATTGTTAAATTATTTGGATATATTTTATATTGGTAATTGAAAAAATTGCACTATAAAGAGTTTTTCACATATAGATACTATATAGAGTGTCACTATAAACAGTGTTACTTGTTCTTCTTTTATTATTCGATGTTCTATTTCTCGTTCTGACGTTTTTACTCTGATCTATTTTTGTTCTTTTTCCGTTGTTCAGAATAAGATCCCCTTTCTCACACTTAATACACAGGTATTCGGTTTCTTTCATGTTTACTGTCAGACCCTACTTCTTGTATTGTTCCGTTAATTTTGTGGACGTGACTTTAAATCGTCTCTGACTTATACGACTACCATCTAATCATCAACAAAATATAGAGTATATAAAGCTGCATCGTATGTCAGTTGGATGCACATTCCTTCACTCCTTCAAAGCCTCGCCTGGATATATCCTGAAAAGCGTTGGAGAGAGACAGTAGCCCTGTTTTAGGCCTTTTGTTACATTGAATTTTTCCGAAAATACGTCATTAATTTTTACCTGTGATTCCTGGTCATTGCACAGTTGTTTGGTTGCTTTGATTACCATTGTATTAATCGCGGTTTTCTCTAATATTGGCCTTTGTTTTCTGGTAGGAACTGTATCGTACGCTCTTGACAAGTCTCCAAATATAAGACTAACATTTCTGTCCGTTGCTGCTCTCTTTTCGGTTGCTTGATTTATAGTAAATAGGTTGTCGATACATGTTGTTTGTTTTTATTTTTAACTCTTCATTTTTAAACTGAGTATACAAGGACAATAATGATGAATAGACGACTACCCGGTCTCCCTATTAATTACCTTTTCTTTCTGAGAGGTGGTCCATAACTATGTGCCAAACTATTCAGTTAAAATTTTGCACTTCCATGTACTTCTCCAACGGTGCCAGAAGATAGTGGTCATCAACGCACTGAACTTAAAATAGTAGATAATTATTATAAAAATAATATGTTAATAATATAATTTTTATAAAAATAATATGTTAATAATATCAAGACAATGCACCGTGTCACAAATCAATGGTTACGGTGGCAAAATTGCATGAACTGAAGTTCGAATTGTTTCCTCATCCACCATATTCTTCAGATTTGACCCCTAGCGACTATTATCTATTCGCAGAGCTCAAAAAATGCTCTCGGGAAAGAGATGTGGCTCCAATCAAGAAGTTATTGCCGAAGCTGAGGCCTATTTTGAAGGCAAAGACAAATCCTTCTACAAAAAAGGCATAGAAATGTTAGAAAAGCGTTGGACTGATTGTATCCCTCTTGAAGATGACTATATTGATGAATAAAGTCGACTTTTGCAAAAAAATGTGTTTTAAGTAGCTAGACCAAAAACTTTTCAGCCTACGTGTTATTTCAAAAGTGTTTTTTGGCCCAAATCGAGCAATGTTTCTATTAAAACTTGCACATATGAAACGCGAACTTGTGAAATCTTTTGCAACCATTTGGAAATAAAACGTATTTTACAGAATCTAAATACTAACACAGGACTTGAAGTGGACGGTATTCCAGCACAAGCTACAAAAAATATTGGTAATTATTTCTGGTAACTGAACCTCGGTAAATAATTAGCGACCTGTGTCCAAATTTTATACATTTGATTTTTGAAAAGCCTAAGTACTAATTTTCCTTAGTATAAAATAAAATAACTGTATATCAATGTGGGTTTTAACCAAATAGATCTGTAGATTGTAACTTTTCTTTATGTTGTAAATTTACGACCAGAGGTATAGATAATAGAGTCCAGGTTGACGCCATCTACACCAACTTTAGCAAAGCTTTTACAAAAATCGGTCATTACTTGTTAGTAAAAAGATTGGTTACTGTAAATATGGACGACGCTGTCCAGCATTATTTCAGATCTCACCTGGTAGACGGGGAACAGTTTGTTGATTGCTAGAATTAATCCGATGTTTTTACTTTCACATTGGAACCACTGTTTTTTTATCACTTTTAAAAATAAATGACTAGAGAATATCTAGTACCATTGACTAAGATAATGCGCAATATGATCTTTTAAGGATTGTGGGTACTTAAACAAATGGTATTAAATAATTACTTTGTTAACTTATCACTTTATATAAACTTAGTTAACAAAGTAAATTGTTCATATTTAATATTTCTTCTATCGCGAAGTAAAGGACAAATTCATCAATAATAAGTGGTTTTCAATCACTTCCATAATTAAATAATTATAGTATTTTTTAAGGAAAGAATATCAGGTGAAAGACCTTGGAATTCTTTTTGATACGAAATTATTGTTCGATCTAATAAGAAGGTGAATGTGTTGTCATTTTTTAATGAATGTAAAAACTCAAGGAGAGATAAATAAATAAAATACAAATTGTAGAAAAATTATCCCAGTATTGTAGGTACTCCAAAATTTAAAAAAAAATAAACAATTTTTACGGAAAATAATTAAAATTAAATTATTATGGAAAAAGATATGTACAAAGTGAGGAATTCTGAATAAATACGAGTCCGTGCAAAGTCCGAGAGATGGCACCACCGGCGCGTATCGAGGTCATGTTTAGTTAGTAGCATCTCTTGAGTGAACGCACACCAAGTTTCAGCCATATTGGTCTATTTATTTGTTTGGCATTCGTGTGAATCAAGGAAGTCGAGTGATTTTCAAGAAATGGACGAAAAAGAATTTCGTGTGGTGATTAAACATTACTTTATGAAAGGCAAAACGCCTCAGGAGACTAAAGAGAAGCTTGATAAACATTATGGTGACTCTGCACCTTCGATTAGAACAGTTTATAAAGTGGTTTCAAAATTTTCGGACTGGCCATATGGGCACAAGTGACGCTGAACGTTCTGGACGGCCTGTGGAGGTTACGACTCCAGAAATCATTGATCAAATCCATGATATGGTGATGGATGACAGAAGAGTTAAGGTGCGTGAGATTGCTAGTGCTGTGGGCATCTCGACTGAACGGGTACATAATATTTTGCTTAAACATTGGGACATGAGAAAGCTATCCGCAAGATGGGTGCCGCGATTGCTCACGCTTGACCAAAAACTGAATCGTGTGAAGTGTTGCAAGGATGGTTTGCAGCTGTTCCAGAAGAATTCGGAGGACTTTAAGCGTCGTTTCGTCACTGTGGATGAAACATGGATACATTACTATACTCCTGAGACCAAACAACAATCTAAACAATGGGTTACCAAGGGAGAATCTGCACCAAAAAAGGCGAAGACCGTTCCTTCGGCCGGAAACGTTATGGCGACTGTCTTTTGGGATTCGCAAGGGATAATCCTCATCGACTATCTGGAAAAGGGTAAAACTATTACAGGTGAATATTATTCATCGTTATTGGACCGTTTGAAAACCGAGCTGCAAGAAAAACGCCCGCGATTGGCCCACAAGAAAGTCCTTTTCCATCAAGACAACGCACCAGCACACACCTCAGCAGTTGTGGTCGCAAAATTAATGGAAATAGGATTCCAACTCGTTTCACATCCCCCCTATTCTCCAGACTTGGCTCCCTCGGACTACTATTTGTTCCCCAATTTGAAGAAATGGCTGGCGGAACAAAGATTTTATTCAAACGAGGAGGTGATTGCAGACACTAATGGATATTCTGCAGACTTGGACAAATCCTATTATTCGGAAGGGATCAACAAACTAGAACATCGTTGGACGAAGTGTATAAGCCTAAAAGGAGACTATGTCGAAAAATAAAAAAGGTTTACCCCAAACACATAAGTAGTTTTTATTTTTGCACGGACTTTTCAAACCAGCCTCGTAAAGCAAAAATAATTGCGCAATGGAATCTTAGTTTAAAAGTTTAAGTCTTTAAATTTTAAATTAGAGATTATTACAAGTAATTTCCAATAATCATAAATATTCTAAATTCCAGGTGATTTTAAAACGAGATTTCATTAGAACTTAAGAACATGATATTGTTGCGGTTAAGTTGACGTACGTGTTTTCTAATTGGTCTCTAAGAGCATATACTCAGACCACACTTGCGGTGAGGCTAATCATCGGTCACTATTACCTTTATAGAAGATTAACATTGATCCTACAACATGCAGACTATCTGTTGAAGATGAAAATACTTCCATGTACAGTATACCATATATGAATGTGTAGCTTTAACTCGGAACAGGCATAAACTGTTCGGAGATCTACACCACGGTAATAAATTACCACATAGAGGGCTGGAAAAGAAGCTAATAAACCTTCAGAAAGGGACGATGCTCATGTAACCAAGAGAGACGATAAATCAATAGACTATAGTTAATGAACAGGCACAATCACCTACCCCGCCTACATCTATCATGAGAGCACATGTTGCTATGTCAGGTGTTGATTTGACAGGCTATAAGGTTATCTTGTAATTATAATTTGAATTTGATTTATATTGTGTTAAATATTATTAGAATTTATGAAAAAGTTTCGCCTGAGAAAAATTCTATATTGAAAATAAAAAAAGATCTTTTGATTAAACAACTTTATTTTACATTATTGATGTAAAAAATTCACGACGCATTGTGTGGCCAATTATGCCAACACTTGCGGAGTTTCAAATGTGGTACGAATTAAAATACAAACTTAAATAAATATTTAGTTGATGGTACTATTTGCATATACTGATTTTCCATGCCAAGATATCCCAGATATCTAGCATATAGTTAAATTTTCAATTTTTTAGCAACACTAACAAACAGCTATTTTCTAGCATTACTGACATGTGTAGAGCTACTTGTATAATGTTCATGTAAAAAAGAATCAACCTAAAATAATAAAATTTCACTTTGCGATGAGTGAAAATAAAATTTTATAAAGAACAAAAAGTAATGTACTTTCTTAAAATTTGTGTTTTTCTACACGCAGTAAACAGTAATAACAAAGCTCAAGAGTAATAAAATGGCATACAATTTTTTTCCTGTGGCTAGTTGCCTTTCCACTTATGAAAGTTCTGTCCACTGCATCTACAAACAATTACAGTAAGTATAAGACTAAACATATTTTCTCTGAATTGTGCTTATTCAAATAAAGTGCTGTTTACAGTCCTCGACAAAACAAGGACGACAAACAACAAATCCTGGTTATATACGAGATTAAACTAATTCAGGTTACATACAGGATTAGTAACGAGTAGAGGTTAAAAATAAGTAAAATAATATTTTAATTAAATTAGTTTAAAGTAGCAATGGATAAGTGGTAAATAAATGATAATGCCTACAAATGCTCAAGGATAATCCTATGCTTATGAATACGAGATAGTGAGAACATCTTTGGTAAGTATTGGTATTCCTCGTTTCACTAAGATTTTATTAGAAATTGATAACTTCTTACCGTCGAAATTTTTATTTATTGACCACCTCCAAGATAAACTTTGCTACTTCAGTTTATCACTTAGACTGTAACCGTTACCCTTAGTGCATGTTGTAAGATGACAAACGTGAACGTTCAGTCAACAATTTAACTCGACGGTTTGGTACGACACTTCACGTGTGCATCGCTTCTTGAGGTCCTAAATCGCCCTCAAGACAATTTACTGGAAGTCAATCTACTCTCTTTAAACTTCCGCAACCATTTTTAATGAGTTAAACCCTCGAGACTTTTTTTATACTAGGTCAATGATATTGAAAACAAGTGATAAAGGGAAAATTATGTCTTTTGTAAAGTCTTGCACACAGAAATTACCCTTCGCCATCATTGCAACTAAATTTGTTAGGAGGCACCGTACCACCATCTTTCCCTTACCGCACGGTACGTTCAACAAGCCATAAGGCAATGTGTTATTTCTGTGTATTCATCTGTATTATTTATACAAATGGCTTATTAAATATTTTTAAAAATGCAGCAGATAACACAATTCTATGTAATTCAGAAAATGACGACTGTATCAAATTATAAATTAGTATGGTTAATGAATGGATGAAATTTTAATTAAAATTAATAATAATAAAATTGATTGTACATGTAGTACTAAAAAAACGTATGAACTGATTTGGACGTAATGGTTCTCTGTTTAAAGATATTAATTATAACATAAAAAAGAATAATTCTAGAAAACAATTTGTATTTTAGATATAATTAGTAATCCGACTAGTTTAAATTAATTAATTTACTATTCCATGGTTATTCCACACTTCCCTCTCGTACTTCCTTTCTAATTAGGCTTGAACAAATTGACAGAAATAATATCATTTTGGAAATTCATAAATAAATATTCATAAATGGACTGACGAACATTACTTTTATTCTGTTTTATTATTTTAATTTAATCTTTTGTTTATTTTCATCCCCCCACATAATTAACTTTCACTAATTCTAATTTATTTTATAAATATTTAGCTATATAAATAATTATAATACTATAGTATAATAAAACTTAATGTTGGGTTTTAAAAGAAACAAGTTAGGTAGAGGGCGCCCATCCGTACATCGTGAAAAGAGAATTTGGAGTTTATCTTAAAAGACCTTTTGTTTAGAATGTGTTGAATCCTCTTTGATTGTTATATTTGTTTCAGCAAGTTCAAAAAAACTTAGTTGCAAGAATCTTTTTTATTATCCTTTTGAAAGGTAGACATCTTGTGATAAAAAGATAAAATTCCAGTAAATTCAATAACTGTTATCGCCAAACTGACTGTCCCCAGAACTCAAGGAAGCCTGGGAGCTTCACCAATACTGTGCGAATATCTAAGCTAAATAAATGTTATCGAATTTAAATCTCATCTAGCCTAAATAAATATTATTACTATTAAGCTCTTTAATTAATTAACAACATTAAATAATTTCTAATTATGTTGCTATTGCCAAAGGCCTTTATCGTTAGATTATTAAACTTCGAACATCTTAGAGTCAAAATTTATGAAACAAAAATTTCTATAAAAACTTACTCAATAAAACCCGAAGCTACCGTACCATAACTAAATACTCTTATATCATTTCAATTTAAGCGACTAAACAAATAAATATAGTTTCCTAAAAATTCTAATATTTATTAAGCCGCTTGTTCAATAGAAATTAACTAATTTTTTGTGTGGAGTAAGTATTAATCCGGCAATAAAGTGTTTAAATTAGCTACATAAAACATTCTAACTCAAAAATCAGACCAGATTAATTGATTTTTTATATCTTTAGAACTTTTTACGCCAAACTTGTGATTATCTGCGGATATCTAAAACCTAATTTCTCTTTAAAATAGATGAGAGTAGTTTTCTACGAAAGTTCCAAGGAAGTACAATCAAAATGCTCAGTTTAAAAACAGTTATAATATTTCATTTGGCAACTAATGAAAATATATAATTTCTCTAAGTTCTATAACAACGCTCGCGTAGACTTGATTCACTACTATCGTCACTGCTTATTCCTTATGTTACCTAACGTAATAAAATATCTGCCATTAGTTCCCCTTATCTCCCATTATTTCTCCTTATCTCCCATTATCTCTACATAATTTCCATTATCTAGGCTTATTTCTGCTCATCTCCCATTATTTTTTCTTATCTCCCATTATTTCTCCTACCTCCCATTATCTCACCTTATCTCCCATTATCTAGGCTTATCTCGACTTATCACGCAATATTTCTCCTTAGCTCCCATTATTTCTCCTTATCTCCCATTATCTCACCATAATTCCCATTATCTAGACTTATCTCTGCTTATCTCCTATTATTTCTCCTTATCTCCCATTATTTATACTTATCTTCCATTATCTCGCATTATCTCCCATTATCTAGGCTTATATCGAATTATATAAAACATATGTATAAATTTATAAAAACCTGTAAATCGGATAAGGGGTTCTCAAGTGATAAGCACACTAACGGACAGATAGACGGACGGACGGACGGACAGACGGATAGAAGAACAGACGGACAGACAGACAGACAGGGATCGTCACAGCTGTGTGATTGGTAGTAAACAAAAAATTTTACCAACGCACCATAGTCACAGAATTATTGGTATTGTAATACTTTTGTACATAAAAGTGCGCAATTCGGTAAAGTTGTCTGTAGAAAATAAGTTTCCATGGAAGAGGGTTACTTTCTATGGCTCATCTTTCCGTGCTGCCAGTTGTATCCGCGCAATGAGAAAAATGAATTTGAACTTACTTATAGAATACCTATAAATAGCTGCATAGGTAATGAAATTTCCTAAATTTATTTTAATTCTAAGGCAGTGGCATGTAGTAAATTACTAATGTAATTTAGACAAAGTAAAATACAAAGAATCCCAAGCTAGAGTACGCAAAATGATTAGTGACAAAAAGAACAACCAATGGGAAAAAAAAAAAAAAAAAAAAAAAAAAAAACACACCAAAAGACATGCTCAAGACTCAACACTTACATAGGAGGAAGAAAAAGCACAGAAAGCTGGAGACTTCTTAAAAATATGAGAACAGAAGGGAAAAGAGAAAAATCTTCTCACCAATAACACCAGAAAAATGGAACCAATATTTTACAAATATGCTAACAAAAGATAGACCAGAGTTCAAAAGTACCCAACATGGAAACCCAAATATAGTTATACGAGGATCCCCAATAAGGATAACAACATCAGAAGTTAAAGAAGTATGTAAAACGCTAAAAAATGGTAGAGCTCCAGGACCAGGAAACATCCCAGGAGAGATAGTAAAATACGGAACTGAAAAGCTATTTAGCGCTTTGAGAAACTTATTCCAAAGATGCATTAACACATCAGAAGTACCTGAGGAATGGAAAAATATCATACATATCAACAATTCATAAGAAAGGAGACAAAAATAATTGCGATAACTATAGGGGAATAACGGTTACAGGATCTATTAGCAGAATATACGGAAAAATAGAATAGAAACGGAATACACGAATGTAGAAGCTGAAGAACAGGTAGGCTTTAGAGCAGGAAGATCCACAATAGACCATCTCTTCTCACTGATACAAATCCTAGAAAAGAAAACCGCATTTTGATCAGGAAGTCCATGTTTTGTTTGTTGATTTAAAAAAGGCCTACGACAGCGTGCC